>JARHVA010000627.1:2255000-2855000 GCA_037957365.1 Torreya grandis | reverse complement strand
TTGCAATGATAATGAAAAAAGATACTTAACTAGTTTTAATGCTAGTACAAATCTAGATCTGGAAAAGGAAGGAATAAAACTAGAAGTGGATTTTGGATCAACTATTAGATTCTAAATATATCACTTTTGTGACCTCATACACTTGTGTTGTCCTTGGATATTTGTGTCTATGCTTTTATCTAACCTAGACATAGGTGTCCTATATAGAATACCTACCAGATTTGGATATGACCACATGGAATATTTTGATTTCTATGTTGCCTTCACTTTGGTGTGCTCAGATCTAGATCATGGTTTATCACTCTATTTTATTATTTTTGGGAAACTAGTATTTAGTTCCTAAACAATAAAGGGTATACTATAAGGGGGAAAATATAATCTAATATGGTAAAATATAGATTTTGATCAAATTAATTACATAGGGGAGAGAAGTAACTTATCTAGAAAAGTAGACTGAGATACCTATTTCAAAGCCTAAAAAATGTTGCTCAGGACAAGGAAGATGTTAGGAATATGGATCTATCTTTCATTCGATGAAAGGATAGGAGCACTAAAAATAGGACACTTCAAGGTCTAGTGCTATAGTCTAGGTTCTACCATTTTTTTCCAAACTGGTCACAAAGATTTGAGTTTTTTAGGTTTTGTCTTTTGTCCCTGTGTGAGCCTAAGTATGAAATTTCAAGTCTTAAATTTTGATGAAACTCAGTGTAGAGTTGTTTTAATCTTCAAAAGCATAGATCCATCTATACACATGAAAACAACAAATGCATCAAAAGCAAAAGGAGGAAAATTGGGTTAGGGGAAGTATGATCACAAGATCTAGAACCTCTACTATCTTGATATCTATCTATATTAACCCTTAATCTAGGGTTTCAAATTAAATGTAGTTCTCCCTTAGGGAATGTGCATAATCGACGTGCATGGTAAATGCAAGAATAACTTTCTCCTAGGCCCTTCCTTGATCAAGCATGCAAATCTATGTGTGATGTAGAATGTTGAGCTATACTATTGACTAATTGTTTAATGATGTAATGTGCCAAAGTAGTAAGTTCTAGATATAAAATGTCTTGTGAAGTCCTTTATATAAAATACTTTTTATTCTAAATTTTGGAGCTTTATTCACATTAGTTGACATTAGAAAGACAAACAAAACTTAAGGATGAAGCTAAGAATGGATTGGGACTCATTAAGTGAGGATAATAGGTCATTTGGGACTCAATATATAATTGGACAAGAATGCTGGAAATAGACACCCTAGGTTCTAGTGCTATAGTCTAACCCCAACACTCTTATCATATAGGCTCAGGACCCAGGGAGATGGAATTAGCATGGGAAATAGAGTCTGGATGATCTAGAATGACTATTTGAAAGGCTATCAATGACTAACAATAAGTAAAAAGGTGACTCAAGCATGAAATAAGACCAAGATAAGTAAAATAAAAGATATGGCTAAATGTGAACAAGGCTCATATTCTCAAGTCAGAGTCTCCTATAAAATCACTGTGAAAAGACATGATATGTGTGGTTACTTGACCAATTTAGGGTGTATACATTTTCCCCCCTTTTATTCTAGTGATATAATGAAATGAAGTACTAGAGTAAAAGAAAAAAGAATAAAGTGTGTACCTAAACCTACTTGCATGAAGATGAATGTGATGTAAAGGGTCCAACTCACTTCTTAACCAGGGAAGTGGATGGAGAGCCGAATAGTTCCTAGATAAAGAAATAATCCCTAGAATGGATTCCCCCTATACTGAATCTAGAAGTGGAATTCATATAACATGGAGAAGGAAGATAATGCTTTCCCCCTATGCTAAATCTGGCTAAAGATGAGGAATGCTCAGAGGCCCAAAACCAATGTCTGTCCTCTATCCCACATAAACTTATGTAATTTGGAATGTGTGTATAGAATTTGTATACTATGAAGAGCAAAAATTTTCATGCCCCCACTCTGAATATCTAAACTAGAAATGAGAAATGCTTAGAGGCCCAAAACCAATGTCTATCCTCTATCTTGAATAAACTCATTTAGTCTAGGTCTAGGTGATGTAATGGACCAACTGCTATAGATAGCTATATGGTACAACCTAGTGACAACCTGAGTACCACTAGGTGCAATCTAGAAATTTGGTCAATGTGTAATAAGAGAATGGCATGTCTTGCCATTCAATCTGTATAATCTAAGATGATGAAGAAAATGAACATCTATGTCATGCCCCCAAATCTGGTATGTGATTGATGTGTATGTATAATTTTTTAATCTGTATAACCTTATATGATATGACCTATCGTGTCATGCCCCATTTGTAAAACTAGAGATCAAAACATTATGCTCTGCATTATGTCTATAATCTACTATCTAGTTCTATAACTATGTCATGATATATAAATTTGTATGTGTGAGACGTGTAGTAATGTAAATTCCCTCAAATATGGTATCTAAGTCTGAATCTATATCAAAGTCACTATGAATCCATGTAATCTGAACCACTGTATCTAAATAGTCTATATACCTGTAAGCTAAAATCACTATAGATCCATATGATCTGAACCACTGTATCTAAATAGTTTATGTATATGTAAACTAAAGGTATATCCCCCTAAATTTCTTGAGTAATGTTGAGTGACCTATGTAACCTAAATCATTATATATTTCAATCGATCTGGGATAAATTTGATAATCTAACTACTTGATGTGTACAAACCATGGTGTATACACTTATGAGAGTGGATGGGCATGTTGGGTAGGTATATAAATAAGAATAGTATGAATGATACCCCCCTTTTTGGGGGAGGGATGCAATTTTTTATAGAGGAAGTCAAGCCAAAATTGATGACTAGTGGCGTAAGTAGAAACAAGGTTGTCTTGTTGTGAATAGCTTGAGAGGTTTTTTAATTGATTAGACTGAGTTGTTGAAAGTGGAACAAGTTTTGATTGGTGATAATCAAGGTATGTGTCTGAGTATAAAAGGAATATAGAGATGTACGAGCCATAATAGGCAAATGAAGTAGTAATAGAGTGAAGTTGGCATGATTTTGAAGGTATCATTATCATGATTTAATTGAAAGAAATGGTTTGAAAAATGGAGTTACGAGGTTCAAGTTATAGGCAAAATGGTATTTTACTTTGATTGAGAAAGTTAGGTAATATAAGAAATTGGATTGATTCTCGATTCATTTATTTATTGACTAGGTTGAGATTTAGAGCTCTGGAGTGAGAGATATGTCAAGGAGATGAACACCTATACGACCAGGTTTGAGTAGTTGATAACCCAGGTTCAAGCTGGTGGTGATGTTACCCTAGTAAGTAGCTAAAACATTTGATTTTTGTCTATTCTGAAGCCTATTTTTGATGTTTTGAGCTATTTAAAGTGTCTTATGAAAAATTTCACTAGTTTCAGTGCTCTTATCCTACATCTAGTGTTTTTATCTAGGTTTCAATGCTCATATCAAGGTTGTAACGCTCCTATCCAGTGTTGTTATCCTATACCCAATGTTGTTTTAGAGGCTTAATTTTTTAGTGATGTTATTTTGTTGTTGATTGTTGTTCTATTTTGGATTTTGATTTCAAATTGTTGATTGATTTATATGTTATTTCTAGTGTTTTTAGGGTGAGGTATGAATGAGAGAGTTTTTTAGGGTTTAGGTGATGAAGACATTGAGGCGGTGACCATTGTCTGTTAATGAGAGAGTTGTCATAGATAGGGTAGGGTTGGGTCATGTGTGTGACCTAGGCATATTGCAGTGGGATAGATATCTGATTATTATTTTATGTGAGAGGTGGAATGTAGATACATGTAATTTATAGCTTCTTATAAGGGATATTACTATGATTTTAGAGGATGTGTATCATATTTTACATTTATCGATCAGTGGATGATGTGTGACATTATAGGATGACATGGGTATTGATGTTATTGATCATGCATCCTTATATTTTGCTAGTGTGCCCTTAGTTATACATCAAAGAGGGAATGACAGTGATGTATTATTGTTAGTTATAGTACAATATAGTGTATTATGCCTATGGAAGTAGTTGGTTATGTTGTTGGTCTTGTTTGTTATTTTGGATGGAAGCAAAATATTGATTACATATAGAATGCATAAGATTTTTCATAGTGTGGAGGTATATGGTACTATGTTCTTGTGGGGTAGGACTATACTTACCCACCTATATATGGATATTTATACGTTTACACAGGAGGCATTTAGTAGCAAATTGAGTGCAATGATGTTATTGCATTATTGGGCATATGAGCACATAGTAATTGTGTGGTTGATAGGATTACCAAGGGAGAGGTGGGCACATCCACAGCCATTTAGGGAATGGTAAATGAGTACATTAGCTATCTAATCCCCTAGGATAGATCATTATAGGTGAGTTTTAGACAAACTGATGGCTGGTGACATTATATGGAGGCCTTATAGAGGATTTCTTGGGTGGGTTAAGGATAGAGTGTAGTTGCAAAATATGAGGATCAGCTATTGGATACATGATCATTGGGTTAGAGTGTACGAGTGATTTTAGTATGAGTGTAAGACTAGATAGTCTAGGGTACCACATGATGTGCCCCCAATAGCATGGGTGTGGATGAGGAGTGCATATACACCAATGAGGGTAGGAGCTCATGTGAAGCCCACAAAGGTTGAGTTAGCACCATTACTTTTAGATGCACAAGATGCAGCTATAGACATTATTGATGTGGATAATGTTAGATGTATAGATGCATATATTATATGGTGGATGAGGGATCCATTATACCCTATTGATGGAGGGGATGCTCCAGAGTATGAGGATCCTTAGCTGATCTAAATGATGGGAGGTAAGTAGCAAATTCATTTGAATTGTCTACAAATTTATGTTTTTAGTTTGTTTGTTTTAAGTATACAACTAATGCAATGCCATACTTTATGTGCAAGTGGAGTGGGAGGTGCTTAAGATGAGTCACATGCAGGAGTGGGGAGGGGATATGATGACTATTAAGAGACCATCATTGAGTCTACACTTTGAGAACTCACATGACATGTTATTGATGATGTGGTGGAGGGATTGATAGAGTGAGTGATGGTTAGGGTCGATATTCATGATCATTTATTTGATAAGACTGCTATAGTGATAGCTACATATGTTAGGGTAGTGAGAGAGAGAGATGAGTTGAGGGCTGAGTTGGATAGGCATAAGATGCCCCCACCCAATTTTGGATTGGTGAGTATGACGATTATGGATGAGTCCACAGACCTTTAGAGGTATTATACAGACTTGCGTGAGGAGCATGGTCAGCTATTGGAGCAAGAGAGTTAACATAAGAGGTATTTAAGATCTCAAGGAGGTGCAAGGTCATCAAGTGTTAGAGTGGATTATGGGACTAGTATTGGTGGGGAGAGTGATACTGAGAGTGAGCACATGATGCCCATTCATGATTAATTATATTTGATACGGTGTATATGTTTTTGAAAACTTGTTTTACATGTGTGTGTGTGTGTGTGTGTGTGTGTGTGTGTGTGTGTGTGTGTGTGTGTGTGTGTGTGTGTGTGTGTATGTGTGTGTGTGTGTTGGTTTGATTTTGGATTTAGGCATATTGTGTTATGGATTTTGGAATAGATTGGTATATTTATTGTAAATGGTTGATTAGAAATAGTTGATTTGACATTGATGTTGAGATTGCATATGTTTTGGTAAAATGGTATTTGGGATATGTGATTTTGATTGTCGTTGATAAGTGTGATGTTAGTTTTGATTTTGAATTATATGTAAGTAATTTTTATTTTTGTTTTTGTTTTATAATTTGTAAATTGATTTGATAAAGTGAGTTGGTTTAAGATTGGTAAATGGGATATTGGTAAGATTGGGATTTGGATAATGTGGTTTGGTTAGGGATGGTTATTTGGAAATAGGAATGTTAGTTTGTTAATAAAAGGGGATGTAATATATCATTTTGTGCATATCACTTCGCTAAGAGTGGCTCAAGAATACAAAGGTTGGCCCTTTGGCTCCATCATCACCCACTAAGTGAAGCTATGTAATCATATTGTGTTAATCGATGTTTGAATTATGTTTCTAATCCCTTTAAGTAGATGGATCAAGAATACAAAGGTTGACTCTTTAGATCCATCATTGCCCCATTAAGTGAAGTTATGAATTGATGTCAGTATGAATGTGTGTCATATCACTATCTGAACCCTCATGGCCAACTAAATAAGTGTCCATACAACTCATGATATGTAGGAACATGCTCTGTATCTGATACTATTTTTTGTGCACTAATTATAGATGTGTATGGAGAATCTACAAAATATAACCTTACTAGATGTGCAACTTAAACTGTGTTATGAATAAGGCTCATTTATTCACAATCGTAGTAGATTGCTACGTGAAATAACACTTTGTGGCTTCTGCTATGATGCATATGACTGAGTAATAGATCGATTTGGAAATATAGCCTATGATAGGGGCTCATCTAATCTCAACCATATTGGGTTGATACATGAAATAGGTCCCTAAAAACTTGGTCATAGTGAATATCTATCAGAAGCAGTACTCTATGATGTGGGTTCATCTAATCTTAACCATGGTAGGTTACTACATGAGATGGGACTTGCAAAACTCATTCATAGTGAATATCTCTCTAGAGTGGTACTCTATTATGGTGCGTGTAAATATGTTGGATATTTATATAGAAGTACACTATGTACTCCTCAGACTACAGTGTGATATGTAGGCTGATCTCATTGTACTAGTTTCCAAACCTTCTAAATAGGTGGAATAAGAGATCTCTTATGAGGCTCTGTCCTAGAAGCTACATTACTCTCACGATGAGTAACCAATGATTTTGATGAAGGAATGTCCTGGGATAACTTAGTCATGGAGGAATGATGTCTATGGTTCTATGATAGAGGAGATCTCAGTGCCCCCTATGTAAATGTTATGATTCCATTATCAACACATCTATTAATGCAATCCCTAAGTCCATAATAATCATTATCTCTATGTCCATGAATATAATGATAGTTATAAAAGGGTCAATGTGGATATTTATGTAAGAGATTGGATCTCGTTGATGAGTAAAAGGTAATGTGATTAACCTCCTATCTAGTAGGGTTGATAATATGACACATGGGCTATCTTTCTCTGAATCAAATGTAGTGGTGCCTTGTTGTTGTTCTTTGTAGTTCATATTATAGGTTGTGCTCTGAAAACTAGCTCTATGTTCTTAACTAGTTGCTTTTCTGGTTGAGGTCTCCCATCTTATTTAGGACATGGTGGATGTTGTGTGTTATGAGCTATAAATAGAGGACTACTATGAAATCTAGAGTAATTCGATCAACTAAATCTGCCTCAATCAATCCCAATTTCTTTTCCAAGGCTAGAACTGTATAATATAAGTGCCTGAAAGAAGACTCTATCTAATATAATAGATGTTCAAGGAGAGGTTGACAAAGCCCCTTAATAAATATATGTTGAATCTCTAAATCTACTAATGCATAGATTAATATTAACATGTGTGTCTTGAATCATAAGATATAATCACTATCTGGCTCTAAAGTATTCTAATGCAATGTGGTAAGTTTATCATATGTAACATGAGGGCCGATGTTTGCTATGTAATATCTGAGAAATGCCTCTTATAAGTCATCATATGTGTGTAAGGAACCAATAGGGAGTAGATGAAAGAACCAGTTATGTGCATTTCCCACTAGTGTTTGTTGGAACAACTTGAGTAGAATCAAAGGGCTTACATGAGATGTCAAAGCCTTTTGAAAGGCTTGAAGGTGTACGAATGGATCTCTAGTTACATCAAAGTGAGGCAATGATGGTATCTTTAAATGATTAGGAAATAAAGCTTTGACAAATGTCTTTGGAAGAGGGTTACCATGTAAATCATTGGCATCAATCCAAGACTTATAAGCCTTGTTTTCCAAGGTAAGCAGATGTACTTGATGTTGTAATTCACCAACTACATGCATCAAAGAGAGAATCTCCTGGGATGGTATATTAGCATCTTTAAGTGGTTTATTTAATTTTTGAATTTGATCATTAATTTTAGCCATGGGAATGCTACATTTAATAATTGGATCATAGAGAGGGGGTGTGTTCACTTAAACCTTTTGAGGAATGGTAAATTGGACCTTGGTAGAGGGATGTGGGATACCATTATCTTTAGGTGAAGAGTGAGAAACAGGTGCTACTATAATATGGGGTGGCTTGGGAGATTCATTGGTATCTTTATGCTTTAGTGAATCACATTCTAATTGAGTAGAGGATGTGATGTTATCATTAATATGTGCATCATTTGAAATAGAATCATGCATATAAGTAGAAACAACATTTGGTAGTGCATTATGTTTGAGAGGAAGAGTGAGATAAGAGTTAGAAACATGAGATTCATTTTATTCTTCACTATGTACATAATAATCATCATTATTCTATGCATTATCATAATCAAAATTTTGTTCATAGTCACTCTCATTTTCATATTCATTTGCATGTTTACTATCATACTCATTATCACTTCTATTATCACTAGGGAGAGGTGTAAGAGAAGAATTTAATTATTTTCTAATATGCAATAAATTATCATGTGAAATTGGAATATTATGTGCATTTATTCTATCCATAGATGGAGTGTATACATTATTTTTATTTGCAATATAAGAAGTAACAGTAAGAGAGTTATCATTTATAAATTATTTTGATAAAGTAGAGTGGAGATCATGAGATGAAACATTTTAACTATGCATTGGCAATTTTATTTTATTATGTTTATATTGTTGTATTTTGAACATAGAAGTAGCAAAAGAGAGGGAGAGATTAGGTTCACATGGAAGAAAATTATCACCAATAAGAGGTTCACTTGGAAGTGCATGACTAATTTGTTCATTTGGTGCATTTTGAATAAGAGAATGAGGAGAAAATTAGCTTTCCCATTTATCAAAAATATTTTCTTTAGAAAAGGGAATAAAAGAGATAGGTTTGAGATAAGAAGATGCATCTACTTTTTCTTCATTATCACTTTCACATGTATCATCATATTCTTCATTATAATATTATTAATTATCTTCATTGTAAATGAAATCATTTTTCATATTTTTAGCTAATATGCAATTTTGCAAATTTGTCCATTCATTGTCATAATTATGAGAAAAAAATATAAATTGATCTATGGGATGAGAGGGAAGAAGTGCCTTAGTGGCCATTTTATTTTTTTTACCAAAGAGAATGTGAAAAAGTATTATTAAGTAAATAAATACAAAAATAACTACTAACATAGATATTTTGAAAATATTTTTGACACTCTAAACAATTTGAAAAAAATCCAAAATATTTTTCTAAAAATTGCAAGGGAAGGAGGTTTGAGGTTTGGGGACCTAAATTGAAACTCTAGGGTTTTGGGTTGGGGTTTTAGAATTTTTGAAAATTATTTCTATAATTTAAATTCTAAAAATAAATTTGAATAAAATAAATGCACAAAAAATTATTCAAAAATCATAAATTTGAAGTTGAATTTTTTGCATAAAATAACTACCAACATAGAGATTTTGAAAATATTTTTGACACTCCAAACAATTTTCAAAAATTCCAAAAATTTTTTCTAAAAATTATAAGGAAGGCTTGGGGTTTGAGGACCTAGTTTAGAAATCTAGGGTTTTGGGTTGGGGTTTTAGAATTTTTGAAAATTATTGCAATAATTTAAATTCTAAAACAATAATTGAATAAAATTAATGCACAAAAATTTATACAAAAATTTATAATTTTAAAGTTAAATTTTTACACAAAATATGAAGGAAAAACCCTAAGTGTACCTAGGGTTTTTAGATTTTGTTCAAAGTAAGTTGGGTTCACCAAATATTTTATTATTTTTTAGAAACTAGTGTTTAGTTATTGAATAATAAAGGGTTTGGAATAAGGGGAAAAATCTAATCTAATATCGTAAAATACAAAGTTTGATCAAATTAATTACATAAGGAAGAGAAGTAACTTATCTATAAAAGTAGATTGAGATAACTATTTCAAAGCCTAAAACCTACTGCACAAGACTGGGAAGATGTTACAGATCTAGATCTATCTTTCATTTGGTGAAAGGATAGGAGCACCAAAAACATGACACTTTAAGGTCTGGCGCTATAGTCTAGATCATGTCACTGTTGTCCAAACTGATCATAAAGATCTAAGTTTTCGAGGTTTTGTTCGCTATCCCTGTGTGAGCCTACCTATGAAATTTTAAGTCTTGAATGTCAAAAAAAATTCTTGTAGAGATGTTTTATTATTTAAAACCCTTGATCCATCTACGCATATGAAAATAAAAAATGAATCAAAAGTAAAAGGGGTAAAAATTGGGTTAGGGGAAGTATTATCACATGATCTAAAATCCCTATTGTCCTAATCACCACCTACATTAACCCTCAAGTTAGGATCTTAGATCAAATGTAGTTCTCCCTTAGGGAACGTGCATAATCAACATGTACAGTAGATGCAAGAATGACTTTCGCCTAAGCCCTTCCTTGATCAAGCATGCAAATCTATGTGTGATGTATAATGTTGAGCTATACTATTGACTAATTTTTTAATTATGTACTATACCAAAGTAGTAAGTGTTAAATATAAAATGCCTTGTGAAGTTATTTATATAAGAGACTCTTTATTTTGAATTTTGGAGCTTTATTCATATTAGTCGACATTAGAAAGACAAATAAAACTTAAAGATGAAGATAAGAAGGGTTTGGGACTCATTAAGCAAGGAAACCTGATCGTTGGGACTCAAAATGCATTTGGATAGGAGCATTGGAAATGAGACACCCTAGGGTCCAGTGTTATAGTCCAACCCTAGTGCTCGTGTCCTATAGGTTCAAGACCTAAGGGGTTAAAACTAACATGGGAAATATAGTCTAGCTGAGCTAGAATGACCATTTGGAAGGCTACGGATGACTAGCAATAATAAAAAAGGTGACTCAAGCATGAAACAATACCAAGATAAGTAAAATAAAATACATGGCTAAATGTGAACAAGGCTCATATTATCCAATCAAAGTCTCCTATGAAAGTACTATGAAAATACATTATATGTGTAGTTTTTTGACTAATTTAAGGTGTATACACACTCCTTATAAAATATCAAAACCTTAGTTATTCATATTCATAGTGGCTTTGAAAAAAATAGGTTAGTGGGCACACAGTATTGAGCTGACCCAAAGATCCCTCTATTAATGAGTGTTGCCTACATATCTAATACTTTGAAGAGGGCCTCATACTAATTTAGTTCTTTCCTATGTGTTGGATTGTGTGTAAAATGACGTAATATATGATAATAAATTACATATAATGACCCAAATTGTAATGGTAATAATCTAATGACATTATGTAGTGGTTTAATCACTATAAAACATGAACTTGATAAACTTCATAACACACATAGAGAAATAAATAGATCACTCTATTACATATTATATAAAAATCATTTGGGATATTATAAATATATATGAAAGGCATTCTTATATTTATGGATATCATATCGCCCCTAATATCTCAACTAAATATCCCTAACAATATTCCCAATGACTAACAATAAACTATTCATGATATATTATTGTTACAACAATATATAGACTAACAACCAAATAATAATATAACCTACTAACTATTTATCATATGATAAATTACAAATAACCATGTGAATATTAAATTACCAACATCCCTTCTCCCTTAGTTTTTACATGGTAAAACATATCTCATTCTTACACTATAATGTGTTGTCAATAGAGTTGACTTCAATCGCAGTGCACCACATAGGCATGCATAAACAATCATGTTGCATAGGATTGAATGAAATCCATGAGTGTTACAATACATTTTGACAAACATTATACAATTATTCTAAATTATGGGTTGCATTGGGAATGCTCACAAGTGAACATGAGTTTACTACATCTATTTTTCTTTTGCACACCACACTGAAAAACTAAAATCCACACCATACAACTAAAAAAATGACACCAAATCATATTCACCTCATCATTGGTGACTGAGGAGAGGATTTTAAAATCTCCTTCTTCTTTTGCCTCTAACCTCCTTCATGTCACTACTTACTCAACCGAATGGAAATTGAATCTCAATAGTTTCCACATTGGGTTTATTTTTATAACTTCTCCCCCACAATGTGAAACAACTTGGATGTTGATTTATATCAAAAATGCATCCATGACAATAACAAATTTTTATTTTGAATACTTCATTATTCTATACTTAATGACACACAACATGCCTCTAATATAATCCAAGTGACTACTAAACCCATCAACTAAAAAGTAATATTTAACTAATTTATAACAACAAATACATAGACCTTTAAATTTGGACTCCACAACTTAATATTCTAATATACTCTTAAAAAAACTCGTGACTTTTTCAAAACTCACTAATGCTAAGTTAAATAAAGCTCAAAACACTAAAACTATGTATCTAAATCAAATAACTATTAAAAAAAATCAATTCAAAAACCATAAACAAGATGTAAAAGTTTCATAAACTAATTTAAAAACTATAATAAATTATATTTATTGACTTAAAAGACTCTTATAAGGTCATCGATCCATACGATCAATACACATCATACATAAAATCAAGATATCATTGAAATGATATATATGTGTCGAGGGTTAAAAGAAGAGCATTTAATGCAAAATGTCAAGGCCATGTCAGTGTGGATTGGAGGAAGAATATATGATGAATTGATGTTGATGTTGCATCATAAACTCTAGAATGAATGAAAAACCTCTCCCCTACTTGCACCTGATGAGAAATAGAAAGAGATTCTAAATCATGTTGTTCTTAGAACACGTCAATGACTGCTTACATGTCTTTATACTATGCATTACCTTACTGAGCTACCTTGACAAAATTTTAAAAAATTGATACCCTTTAAAAAAACTTGTACAAATAGAGTCTAGATCCTCCCTGACTTTGTAACTAAAAACATGAGATGTATATGAAGCTCAGATCTGACAAGCATTGTGTAGACTTTTGAAAAGAATGAATAATGTCACTACAATATTTATTCTCTAGTTGGGAAATCAACAATGTAATATCTTTGCTTTATTTCTCACACTTTTTATTTGCCTTTTGTTGAAGCCTCTCTTATTTTGCAAACAAATAACGATATACTAACAAACTTAAATTTGGTTGTTACAAATAAAATCTACAAACTCATTCTAAAGTAAAATAGTCTCTCATCTACATGGACAACTAAGAGAAATAGTGATTTTGCCCCTCACAAATTCTTACAAGCCCATCCTACTTTGATACCATTATTGATCATATAATGAGATTATTTAGTGGTTTAATCACAATAAATCATGAATTTGATAAAATTTAGAACACAGAGAAAGAATAATCTTAATTCACTCTATTATATACTATATAAAAAAATATCTAAGATATTATAAATATATAGGAAAGGCATTCCTATATTTATGAAGATCATATCTCCCCCAATATATCAACCAAATATCTTGTTGATGGCATAAAATTGCGCTATATCTTAACCAATCAACAATGGGAAGTTTCAAGCTATGGGACAATGCGGCTAGAAACAACCTCCAAGTTTTAAAGAAGTTGGTCTCTTCTATTTTGTGGGTGTTGGGGAAAAGGGATAGGAGACTAAACAGAAATGCAAAATGCAAGAATTGAAACCTAACTATGGCGATGCGCCTGAGTGCAATCCTAATCCTAACCTGAGCATAGAGTGACTATTATAAGATTCAATTACATTTAAGAGTAGACAAGTGCATGATCAATGTAAAAGATTAGAATAACAAAAATAGAGGCTCACAACAGGGGAATCTTTTGCTGAGATACACGAATTTTCAACAAAGGCATAGTGTTCAATCTTCCTAATAGAATCTTCCAATCACATAAGAGGTGCAGAAGTCACACACAGTTATGTAGAACTTCAGACTCCAAAAAATTATCTGTGTCAATTGCAAAGTAGTTTCAATTGTCAAGGGCATAGTGTTTAACCTTCTTTTTGAATCTTCCAGTCATACAAAAGATGAAAAAAACACACACAGTCATATAAACCTTTCAACTCAGGAAAATGGAACAAAAGCAAATGATATTATTGGTCAAAACTCTGAAAAGTCTAAAACTATAGAATTCCCCCCCTTTTTCTTCTTTCACCATTCTTTTTCTTTTATATCCTCGGATCACTCCTTTCATCATCCCCTTTCCCGCGTAATCTTCTCTGTCATTTACTCACAGGGGACAAATAGATGATGCCTTCAATGCCGTGGGGGGCTCCAAAAATCTACTAGATGAACTATTCCATCTACTTGAATTAACTCTAGCCGATTTTCCCTCCATTTCATTTTGCGGCAATAGATACACAGAATACTTTGTTATGTTTGAAATGGGAGAGGACACTTAGTCAATTTTCTAAAAATCCTCTAGGTATCAGGAAATGACACTTGGTGCTTTTTGCCAGATCCATCGAAGACACGTGGCTCTCTCTTTTCCTTTAGTTGTGTTGTAGTTTTATTTGAGACTCATGTCAGACTCTTACAGATGGCAACACTTGGTAGCTTCCGTGGACTTTGAAGTAACATTCAGGGCCCACCACCACCTTTATTCAGTAATGAAGCTCAAAGATGGTCTCTCAAAAAATGGCACATGGCAGCCTCCACTACTTCTGAAAAGATACGTGGCCTCTTTCGCTTCTTCAGCTAGCGGTGTGCAGTGCCTTCCACTTTTGCTAGGGATGGAGTAGAGAGGGACTCAAAAAGTAACACTTGGCAGCCTCCGCTGCACTTCAGCATTTAAGCAAAATGAAATGATGCCTTTATGCGTTGAAAGAGAGCACTAGACCTAGGCATTGAAACAAAGTCTCTCAGTAGTTGACACATGGTGACTTCCACTACTTCTTCAAAAAGGGGAGTTTAGGGTCTTCGCAACTACCACCTAGCACTTTCTACCCTCTATGCTGCTTGGTCCATTAAAAGTCTTTACCAAAGTGTAGAATGAAACACATGTGCCTCTATGAGATTCAGACGCTGACATGTGGTGCGTTTCACTTAACTACTACTGGATACGTGGCACATTTCATGGTTCTCTAGAAAGTTACGAAAGGGCCTTAGAGGATGCCAGCTGGTCAGCTTCATGCTTTGAAAGGCGATACATGACAGCTTTCGTGTGAACTCAACACTTAACACAAAATTGAAATAAAGAATCAAAAGAGAAAGAAAGGCCCGTGCTCATGCTCGAATGATGCCACTTGGCAGCCTCCATTGCATTTTGACACTTGACAGAGAATGAACCCATGCCCTACTCCAATTCTATTGCTACGACCAAGGTATTGCCAGAACCAAAACTATAGCGCTTGACTAAAAATTTAAATGTAACGTAGAGTAAAATTTTACTCTACAATTACTAGTGACCCTCAAGACTTTTGAGCCTGCTCAAAAAGAACACTCCACCTCTCGCTAAATCAAAATTGTGAAAATTATATCTTAAAAAGTCGTCAATATATGTTTAAAACACTTATTTAAAAGCAAAGTAGGGAAAACAATGGGAAAATAATGCGATAAAGGGGGAACTATTTAACTATAATACATGGGAGACCTAAGTCAATTGAAATGTTTTAAATAGATTCCATTTATAGGAATCTCTTCAGGTTCTCCTTCCATCTATTCTAACTCAAAAGAATTCTCTTGCTTGCATGAGCAAATTCTATACAGACCAGTCCATAGCACTTGAAATTTGGTGTGCTGACCCAGCTTGGCAGCTCTCGCATCCCATTTCAAAACAATTGAGCCCTCCTTAAAATTAGGATTCGAGGTCCTTTTATCAAAATAATTCTTAACCATTCCCTGATGCTTGATTAGTGAATCATGAGCTATATCCCTCTTCTTTTGAACTTCCAGAAGTTTTATGAGTCTAACCTGCATGGGGCCATTTTCTTCAATCTCAATTTGTTTGATCAGCTGAAGAGCAGGGATTTCCAAGCTTAGGGGAATCATGGCAGACTTTCCATACACCAATTCATATGGAGACATTTTGATCACCTACTTGGGCATGATTCTATCAGCCCATAGTGCCAGATTAAGCACTTTATGCCACTCTTTGTGATGATCAGCCCCTATCCTTTTGATGAGTCTTACCAAGTTCTTGTTGGTTGATTCTGCTAGACCATTACCTTGAGGGTAATAGTTAGATGAAGTTTTCAAATATATTCCATGTCTTAAGGCAAATTCAAATACTTTAGACCCCAAGAATGCTTTAGCATTATCTAAAATGATGGTACGAGGTGCCCCAAAGTGAGTAGTGATATCCCCTAGAAAATCTAGGATCACCTTCTCTGTTGCTTCTTTACGTGGGACTACCTCAATCCATCTGGTGAAATAGTCTATGGCAGTTAATATCTATTTGTGACCCATGTTAGACACTAGATTTATCATCCCAATGAAGTCGAGACCCCATTGAGCAAAAGGCTCATCCACAACTATAGGGCTCAGTGGCATGGCTGCATTCCTCTGCATCCATGTATAATACTGGTAGGATTGACATTTTCTAACCAACTAATAACAATCTACAAATAAAGTAGGCCAAAAATATCCTACCTCACTTATCTTTATGGCTGTGGTCTTTGCAAAAAAATGCCCCCCTGATGCTCCATGATGCATTTCATGTAGTATCCTCTTGGCTTCAACCTGTTTTACGCATCTTAGCAATTTCCCATCAGAACTTCTTCTAAAAAGGACTTGTTCAATTAAAACAAAATGAACTCCTTGTATCCTATAATATCTTCTCTTGTTTCAAGGGAGTACTCTTGGATAAATCCCATTTTTCATAAATTGAATCCTGCTTGTGACCTAGGACTCTTGATCAACTTCTTGTAACTTTAGCACTGTCTCTGGCTCTCCTTTTGAATCTGCTTCCTTAGGTAACATCTTTTCCAGCTCTTGGGTTATATATTGACATAGACCCCTGCCCCTGACTAACTTGGTGGGTCTAACCTCCACATCATATTCAAGGAGCTTAGTGATCTAATTGGCTCTTTTCTCATTAATCTCTCCCTCCATGATGTATTCCCTGACACTTGGGTGAGCCACAAGTATCAAAATTTTGCTCCCTGATATTAGATGCTTGAATTTCTTAAGGGCTTTCACCATGGTGTAGGCTTGTCTTTCCACAAAATTGTACTTGGTCTCATAATCTCTAAGATTTCTTGAGAAAAAGGCTATTGGGTGCTCCCCCTCTAGCCTATCATTCTTTTGAGTCAAGATAGCAATAATACTTGACTCTCCTCCATAGACATACATTACGAAAGGCATGGAAAAATGTGGGTTCTTGAGCATAGGGGCTACTAAGATAGCCTTCTTGACCCCCTCAAAAGCTTGCCTCCCTTCTATAGTCCACTTGAAGACCAGATCCTTTTTAAGAAAGAGTGTCATTAGCCTAACCAAGTTTGCAAAATCAGATATGAATTTACTAACAAAATTGATTTTTCCCAAAAAGGACTGGATTGCCTTTTTATTGGTTGGGAGAGGTAGGTCTATTATAGCTACAATCCTCTTGGGATCTATAGAAACCCCTTCCTTGGACACTATGTGCCCCAACAATTTACCCTGAGGTACAGTGAAAATACATTTTTTGGGGTTCAAAGTTATCCCAAAATCTTGAAATTTCTTAAAGACAGACTCTAAATGATCAAAATGATCATCAGCGTTTTTTGAGAAAATAGTGAGGTCATCTAAATAGACCAGGATGACTTTGTTTATAAGTTCACCGAAGGCTATATCCATCACCCATTGAAAGGTGGCTCTTGTGTTTGCTAAGCCAAATGGCATCTTCGCGTAGGCAAATGTCCCCCATTTGGTAGTGAAAGTAGTTTTGTATTGGTCTTCTTCTGCTAGCCAAATCTGATTATACCTAGAGAAACCATCAAGTAAACAAAACTTCTCTGATCCAGCCATAGTTTGTAGAATCTGTTCCATGGAGGGCAAGGGATAGTGGTCTTTCAGAGATGCTCTATTTAGATCTCTGAAGTCTACACATAGTCTTACATCTCCATTTTTTTTTCTAACTGGGACTAGATTTGATAAGCAGGTTGAGTGCTTAATTGGAAATATTATTTTTGAATCTAAAAGTTTCTGCAACTCATCTAACATTAGAGGCTCAATCCTTGGATTTACTGACCTTTGTTTCAGTCTGATGGGTTTGGATCCTTCAATCAACTCTATTGTGCGTTGGATAACATCCCTATTGTATCCATGAAGATCTTCATAGCTCCAAGCTATGACTCTGTCATATCTCTGGCACAATTCAATTAGTTTTTCCTTTTCTTTTTGAGTTGCAAAATTTCCAACCTTAGCTTCTTCCCGTCACTCACCTCTACCTCAGAATAGTCTGCCTCATCTACCTGGAACCTCTTCTTTCCCAGGCTTACATCCTCTGGGTCAAACAAATTTTCCAAGGTGATCAATCCTTTGGGGAGCTTATTAGTCCTTAATTGAATAACCTGATCACCATATGCCTCTTCAATTTTACTTTGCAACTGATCCACAAACTCATCTAATTGCTGCAAGAAAGAGACTACCTGAGCATCATTTTCAAACACTTGCCAATTTTCATCATTGTCTGGGATGGTTAGCCTCACTATAATTTTTACTGACTCATTGTTAACCAATAGGCCAGTTGTTGGGTTAAATTGTGAGCCAATTTGAGCCATCTTATCAGCCTCAGTGTTTTGACTTCTAGGGATTATTTCAATGTTGAAGGCATCAAAATCTTCTATCAAATCCCAGATCCTATGCCTATAGGATCTCATTCTCACATTCTTGGCTACTGCCTTTTCCTAAATTTGCTTCACTACTAATTCTAAATCTCCTCTTACTCTTAGGTTTTTTATTCCCTTTTTCTTGGCTAACAGGAGCCCATGTACTAGAGATTCATATTCTACATCATTTTTAGTGCAAGCAAACTGGAATCGGATAGCCCTTAAAAAAATTTCACCATTTGGAGCAGTAAGACAAATTCCTGCTCCAGCACCATGTTTACTTCTGGCCCCATCAAAATTCAAAGTCCAAACTTCAGAATCTTGAGCAGAAAGTGCCTCTTTCCTTATAACATTTGGGATAACTTGATCCTCATCAAAAATGACATACGTACCTAAACCAGTAGAGTCATAGTTCCCATACAGGTCACTATGCATCATAGCCAACAACTGGCTATTTTCTTCTTCTTGATCATGCTTAGTCTAGTCTCCTAGTTCTTTGACATAATTTCTTTCTTCTTTATTCAACATGGCATGATCTGCTTCTAATCTTGTTGTTGGTTTGTTGGTGATGTGGTCTTTGGACAGTGGTTCAGATAGAATTTTCATTTTTGAACCGTATCTGGTTCTCAGGATGAGGTGAGACCAGTCAAGAGACATGTACCCTCCTATTTTCACTGTAAAGTCTTGGGATAGACATAAACCAAAGACGGGAGGTATGCCTACGACAACTATATTCTGGTTGACAATTATGTTGGGACATGTGAATAATTGCAGGGGAAGTTGTTTAATTCTCCCTATGGTTTGCACTGTTTTGCCATCTAGCTGCATAACTCCCTTTGCAAGGGGTTCATATTTTATTTTTAAAGCATTAGCTATTTACTTAGGCATCACAGTGGTACTAGCCCATGAATCTATCAATGCATTATGTAAAAGTTTCTTTCCAACTATCAGAGTCAAATAAAAAGGCTCTAGCTTGGATTTACTCACTTGTGTTACATTGTTCACGAAGGCTGTCATCGTTGGAGAAACCATATCTTTGAGTTTTTCCTTTCTAGTAGGTCCTTCCTTGGTAACAGCACCTTCAAGCACTGCTTGCCCTTGCAGAGCCTCTTACAGTAGTGTCTTTTGCTCAAGAATAGCCAAGATATCCCATATAGATACTTGTTCTGGAGTCCTCTTTAATTGGTCCACCACATTGATCGGTACCAAAGACTAAGTTTTTTGGAAATGAGGATACCTTTCCTTTTCTTGAATCTGGACAGGGATCCCTTGATCTTGTATCGGTTGGGGTACTTCTTGTCTAATATCATCATTCCTTTGCCCCTGAGATGGATTATTATTCTTGGATTGACCACTTACAAATTCAAGTTGCTCCACCATTCTCCTCTTCGATCTGGTATAGTAGTCAGATTTCACTACTGGCCTTTGGGAGGTAGATGCTTCGTTTAAGAAAATTGTTTCTTCATCCTCAACCCATGAGAACAAAGTGTGTTCTAGGGCTATTTCTTCCTCCTGTTTCAAGGACATTCCTTACATCTGAGCCACTAGAACTAAATTTTGCATGCCTAGAGACTGGTATGCTTGACTGCTACTGGTACTAGCAAACTGACTGTCCATCCTTCTCTGCTCCGCTACTCTTTGTTGTAGATTACCTTTGGGACAATCTTTGGGTGTGTGAGCATCGTTGCAAGGGAAACACCAAACATTAGTATCATCCACATAATTGTTTTGGCCTGGAACCATTTCCCTATTTGAGTTGGGGGGAATGGCCTGTGAGGGTGTGGGAACCGCAACTAATTGATTTGTTGGTTGATGGTTGGTTTTCCTTGGAGGGCCTTGATATTGGTTTGGTTGGGATGCAAACCTATTTCCTTGATAGCCTTGATAAGGAGGCTTAGGGAAAGTATTATGCTGCCTCTTCATATTAATCAGCTCATTGGAGAATGTCCTTAGCATACTCTTGATATCATCCATCTCAGATGACTGAGCGGGGGCCGGTTGCTTCACAGATGATGAAGGGTAAGCATACATAGACGTAGGTGGGCCTACAGTCTTAGGAACCTCTTGAGGTAAGGGCAAGGTAATTTCTAGGAATACAGGCATGGGAGGCCTTGGAGGTAACTTTTTAGCATCAATTAAATGATTCTCAGCTCTAACCACGAGGGCATAAGTTGCTGGCAAAGTGTGTCCTCCCAGTGACTGAATCATAACAGATATATCTGAATTTAAAGCTTTTAGATAGAATACTATGGCCATATTAGGGGTGGCTTAGCTGCAATAGGGATTATGTCCCAAGTTTTCTGGAATCTACTATTGAAGTCAGTCATGTCCTCCTGAGGTCCCCTTTGGATGGTGATCAACTACTATAATAAAGAGGACTTATCACCTTTCTCTGCAAATCTTTCAAAGAACTAATCTCCAAGCTAGTCCTATGTGGAGATGGAATTTGGGGTCAAAGACTGATACCATTTCAAATCCTTCCCTTTAAATGAGGTTGCTAACAACCTTAGGGCCACATTTTGCTCTGTGACACCATGTATGGCACATACGTCTGATACATCTTGAAGATGTTCCATCGGTGTTTTCGAGTCTTGCCCACTAAATTTGGGTAGAGCTTTTAGAGCATTTCCTGGAATAGGGTCCCAAACATCTGGTGGTGTTGGGAGGATTAAGGGGCTACCAGTGTTCTAGCTCACATAATTTCTTGGAGGGACGTTGGCTCCCATGTTCAGTACTGGTAGAAATTGGTTAGCTCTTCTTCTTGGACTAACTATCAGAGGTGGCAAAAGAATACCTAGATTTGCAGTAGATTGTGATCGAGTGACTGGTCCACAGCTCTAACTCCTCGTAGCTCTTTGGTTCATGCGGTTTTGATAAAAACTTCAAGACGGGTCCCATCGGGCATGCCAAAAACTGTTGATGGTGTAAAATTGTGCTATATCTTAACCAATCAACAATGGGAAGTTTCAAGTTGTGGGACAATGTGGCTTGAAACAACCTCCAAGTTTTAAATAAGTTGGTCTCTTCTATTTTATGGGTGTTGGGGAAAAGGGATAGGAGACTAAATAGAAACGCAAAATGCAAGAATTGAAACCTAACTATGGTGATGCACCTAAGTGTAATCCTAATCCTAACCTGAGCACAGAGTGACTATTATAAGATTCAATTACATTTAAGAGCGAACAAGTGCATGATCAATATTTTTCTTTTATAGCCTCGGATCACTCCTTTCATCATCCCCTTTCCCGCGCAATCTTCTCCATCCTTTACTCACAAGGGACAAACAGATGATGCCTTCAATGCCATGGGGGGTTCCAAAAATATACCAGATGAACTGTTCCATCTACTCGAATTAACTCCATCTGATTTTCTCTCCATTTCATTTTGTGGCAATAGATACATGGAACACTTTGTTATGTTTGAAATGGGAGAGGACACTTAGTCAATTTTCTAAAAATCCTCTAGAAGTCAGGAAATGACACTTCAAAATTTTCGCTGGATCCATCAAAGACACGTGGCTCTCTCCTTTTCTTTAGCTGTGATGTATTTTTATTTAGGACTCATATTAGACTCTTACGGATGGCAACACTTGGCAGCTTCCGCAGACTTTGAAGTAACATCTGGGGCCCACCACCACCTTTATTCAACAATGAAGCTCAAAGATGGTCTCTCAAAAATTGGCACATGGTAGCCTCCACTGCTTCTAGGAAGATATGTGGCCTCTTTCGCTTCTTCAACTAGGGGTGCGTGGCGCCTTCCACTTTTGCTGGGGATGGTGTAGAGAGGGACTCAAAAATTAACACTTGGTAGCCTCCGTTGCACTTTAGCGTTTAAGCAAAATGAAATGACACCTTTATGCATTGAAAGAGAGCACTAGACCTAGGCATTGAAACAAAGTCTCTCAGTAGTCGACACGTGGTGACTTCCATTGCTTCTTCAAAAAGGGGAGTTCAGGGTCTTTGCAACTGCCACCTGGCGCTTTTCACCCTCTATGCTACTTGGTCTATTGAAAGTCTTTGCCAAAGGGTATAATGAAACATGGGTGCCTCTATGAGATTCAGATGCTGACATGTGGTGCGTTTTGCTTAACTACTACTGGATATGTGGCACATTCTGCAGTTCTCTAGAAAGTTATGAAAGGGCCTCAGAGGATGCCAACTAATCAGCTTCATGCTTCGAAAGGCAACATGCTGCGGCTTTCGCACAAACTCAACACTTAATGCAAAATTGAAACAAAGAATTAGAAGAGAAAGAAAGGCCCGTGCTCATGCTCAAACGATGCCACTTGGTATTTTTCACTGCATTTCGACACTTAACGAAGAATGAACCCGTGCCCTGCTCCAATTCTGCTGCTACGACCAAGGTATTGCTGGAATCAAAATTGTAGTGCTCGACTAAAAATTTAAATGCAACATAGAGTAAAATTTTACTCTACATATCCCTAAAAATATTTCCAATGATGAATAATAAACTATTCATGATATATTATTGTTACAATAATATATACTACTAACAACCAAATAACAATATAACTTACTAACTATTTATCATACAATAAATTATAAATAACCATGTGAATACTAAATTTTCAACATGTAACTTGGAAATTGTGGATCATGGGATGCTCCTTTAGTACTTCAAACCTATAGATGTGTTGTCCCTATGACTAATATTTAAATAGGGTAAAATGGGGAAGCTTTACTCACTTGAATGCTTGATTTAATGCCTTTTATAAGTTTCCTTGTGAGAGGTAAGAAGTTGTTATATATGTGCTAGGTCAAGAATGAATGAGGATTGATCTTGTATATATGAAAATCCTTTTAGATAAAATCTTACATTAAAGCACTTAAGACGATCATATGAATATGTTTCATTTTTGAATTAGATGACTTTAGAGCACTAGACACTTGTATTGGAATAGGACACCAACGTTGACGTAGGCATCTTACTGAGATGCAAGTATTTAGAAAGATAAAAAATAGGCACATCTCTAGAATTTACAAAGACATAAGATAAGTAGGTGTGTAGCATTCTGGGTATGATATAAGGTCTAAGTCATCAGAATAATATTAGTTGGACTAAGAGATAAGCAAGAGGCAAAAAGAGATTGTTTATGTGTGCCTTTCAATAGTAGGAAGGTATAGAAGCTGAAGGTACATCTATGGTATGTATTTTCCAAGTGTACAAGAATAAGATGTTAGATAGTTCAAAAATAATATTTACGTTATCTTAATATTTCAAATTTTAACAAAATATATATACCTAAACAAATTACCATCCTAGATAAATCATGAAAAATTCAACATAAGATAACATAACAAGTGAATTGCCTTTGATCAATGGGTTTTTTAAGAACATGCATTTTAATTCCATCCAATCATATTTACAACTCATAAATTAGAGGTTCAAGGTAAACGCCCATAATTGTAACTTGATTTTTACCAAGCACCAATAATGTCAACATTACATGCTCCTTATGAATCATCAACCATGGAAGAATATTATAATTTATCAATACTATAGAACAAATAGGGTAGCTAGTTGAAAATTTGTAAATGGGTCAACACCATCCATTTCCAAACTAAACTGCGCACTGTGTAACCTATCTTTTAAATTTTCAAGCCACAACTATTCAATTTCTTTCATTGCATTTAAATATGAAGGAACATGACAAAATCCATCATTGCTTTTATTATGTAATTCCATGACATTAAATTATCAAGTTAATTATAATATTAAACACACCCAAGTCTAAAAATTATTAGATAATGACAGAGTACCTTATTTGGAATGGTAGCGCTTCTAACTCCTTGTCTATAATGTCGTGCCCCATAGTTGGGACAACTCACACTATCTTCATATTCCTTCCTATAAAGAATGCAATCATTTGTGCATGCATCATAATTGACATAGATAATCCCTAAATTTGATGATATTTTTATACCTCCCAATATGGGGATGGAAGTGTGTTCTTTTTAAGTTAAAAAATAGAATTTAGTAGATTATAATTAAAAACACAAAAATATAAGACAAATTAAATATAATACATACTCAAGCAAGTATCATCTAACCTCAAAAAATCATTGATAGTGATGTTTGACTAACCAAATCTTGATTTTAAGTCTATTAATTAAAATATAACATCCAACATTCATGTTCTGGACTATCCCAATGTAAACAAAGGAGTTTGAGAAATTTTCAAAAAAATCCTCTCTTATATAATTTCCTTAAGATTATTGTCCATATTAGGTTATTCATGATAATCGTCACCATCTTTGATCATCATCATCATCATCATTTTGAAAAGTGAAAAATAAATGATCTACCATATTTTGAAGTCCAACACCCTCTTGTATTGAATCAACAGAAGTTCCAAGAAACGGTGGTTGTTTTTACAACACTTCAACATTTCATTTGAATAAATTATTTTAAGATATTTTATATGGATCCTTGTGATGTTATTAAGATACATATCATTATCAAGATGGCACAATGGGAAGATGTACTTTCTCATTTTTTATTGGTCAAACAAGTTAAATATCAGAGTCACTATTTGAATATTCAGTATCAGATAATTGCATATTAACTTAATACTAGTGCAGTATCCATACACATCAATATTAACATGGCTTCATTTGAAGACAAAATACATGAAATTTCATTTGCCTCAAAGAAACTATTATCTGGTGGAAGAGCTACTCTGCCAACGCATCCTCCTTTTCTGATTCTTCCATTTTGATCCGTACCTTGATGATGAGGTTTTGATGAGTCTCCCTATACATAAAATGGAAAAAAATAGATTTTATATTTACAATAAAATAAATATTAACAAAAAATTAAAATTTTGTATGTAATATTACTATAACATACAAACTTGTGTGATGTAGATATACTCATTAATCCACTGATATGGTTTTTAAGAGATGAATGATAACTAAATGAATAGCTTTATTCATAGGGTAAGTGAAGGGAATTATGGGGGCAAAAGGGAGTCTTAAGTGGACATGTTTTTTCTAAAAAATGTGAAACCTCAATTTGTATAGATTATTTGAGATATCTACACTCACAATTTGAAGATGTCATAGGAATATGAATTGTAGCATTTCGAATTTAGATTCTAAACTACTATTTTTTTGTTGAAATGGTTAAGTATAAGTAGGTCAAACATCAAAAATTCAAAGAGGTGGTACTGTGTTTTATAAAAATCATACTAGATAGTTATCCATGCGCCCTACCATTTTTTGATCAACTTTACTTTTTATTTAAACGCTTACGTAAAATCTAAATAAAATCATCTAGTTTGTAACCTATATTTTTTTAAAAAATAATTAATGATTTTTTATTTTTTTTAATAATGTCACAAGTCAATATACTTGAAATATGATACAAAATATATAGCCATCATGCACTCCCCAACTACCTTAAAAAAAATTGAAAATTATAATTTTTTTTGAAAGTGTATATAATTACTTCTAATTTGTAACCATATTTTTTTTTCGATTTAAATCGATAAATTAAAAAATAAATAAACAAATAAACTATTACCTTCATTTATTATAAAATATTCTTTGCAGGTCTAGACCAATAAACCTATAAATACTAGTGTCTATCAATCGTTTATGTACACCTATAAATATTATTTTTAGTTTAATATATATACAAATCTAGAATGGACATAAAAGATTAATTTGAAATTCCAAACTGCCAATAAGGAATATCTTGTAACTGGGCTAATAATAAGATGATTAACTAATGATATTTGCCTAATTAGACTTCAAAGTGAAGCTATATCCCATCTTTTATAAAGGAATAATAATCATCCATGTGAAATCAATCAAATATAATGTCAATTCACGAAGAAATCCCTTGGTTATTTAACATTACTTATTTCGCACCCAGCACACAATTGTATAAAGTATAATGTAATATGGTGTTTATATTTGATTTTAAATTTAAGGTTTAATTATTAGAATAATTTCAAGTTTAATTATAATATCTATTTAATTATTATTTTTAAAAAATGTTTGAAAATTTTAATAATAAAATTGTAATATTTTGTAAATTCTAGAGTTATTATTTTTTATTTTATTTTTAAACATAACATATTAATATAATTAAATTAATAAATGATAATAAAGAAAATAATAAAATTATTAACCAATTTAAATTATTCACGCGGAGGAGAAACTTCTTTCACAAAAAAAACAATTTTTTTTAAGAATTCAAAATAATAAAATGTGTATTAGTTGTAAGAAGATTTCAATTTAAATATAATTGTAATAATAAATATTTAAATATTTAAATGTACTATTTTTAACAATTATTTATTATTATTAGTTTATTGTTATTAAATATTTAATATTTTAGTGTGAGTTTTTTTTAGGATTCACAATGCTTAATGATTATTTGGTTTCATATTTTCAATTTCTTTATATAATCTATCATTAAAGAAAATATTCAAGTTAGAACTTATCTAAGTATTTGGAATTTAAAATAAATTATTTTATATTTTCACAATGCATAATATTGTAAAGTAGTTACAACTTATCTAAATATTTAGAATTTAAAATAAAATATTTTATATTTTCATAGTGCATGATATTGTAAAGATAACTTTTAAGTAAAATATTTATTAAAAAAATAATCTACTTATTTTAAATCATGACAATAAACATATTATTATAATGAACCACCAAGATATCAAAGAGGAAGAAATATATAATTAATTGCAAATATTATGTTATTAAAAATTATTATAAATAAAATAATTAAAATTAAAATTAATTATTATAATAATAAAATAATTAATATTAAATAATTAAAATTTACAATTATTTTAATAACATAAATTGCTATACTCTATTAAAAAAAATCTTATTTTGATTTAAAGAGGTTTTAAAGTATATATTATAACATGTTAATTTTATTATTATAAGTCAGTCCAAAAGAATAAAATAAATAAATTAAAATTAATAATTAAATTAAAAATATTTTAATAATATAATTTTTATATTTAGTAATAATTTATTATTTTAAATTTAATGGGTTTTTTAATTTGTTTTATAATATGTTTAATATATTTTAATAAGTGTATTTTTTTTTTTCAAATTATTGAAATGTTATTTGTATTATATTAAAAATTTAATAAGAAATATAAGTTATTCATTTAAAAAAGTGAATAGAAGATGTTACATTTTGAAAATCATATGGAATGAGATTTTTTTAAAAGTGTTTATGTATATGTATATGTATGTGCATGTGTGTGTGTCTATATATATATATGATTGAATTTAACAATTTTATTATTTTTTTATAAGAAAATATGACGAATATATATTTTTTTAATTATTTATTTACAAATCTAAAATTTTGAAAATTTGTAAAAAAATAGTCGATTTATCAAAAATAACCCTAAAAAATACCTTGGTTAAGAGATCACATTAGTATCTTAATAAAATTTGAAATATTTTTCAACCAAAAAGGTGACAAAATCAAATAGTTATATAACAGAGCCACATAATACAGTTCACACTAAGTAGTAGGAGCAATGATAAAGGATGGAGGAGGAGGAGGTAAAGGATAGTCAAGCTTTTTACCCTATCTTTTCGAAACCCTAGTTGTTGGAGGGTGTACAATGTCATTTATAGAACACTAACCATCTTCTTCTTTTTCATTATCTTTACCTCTAAAATTAGTTGGCCTAGTAGGAGAAATAGTGAGGGCAAAGTGAGGGAACTTCCCTTGTAGTGGTGCAAACGAACTAGAGTGGCCAAAAATATCACCTTTTCCATCCCCACCAGTACCTTCATTTCTACCATCCCAACCACTCCATGGCCATGAATTTGGGGTTCCAAAAACAAAAAATGTCTCTAGAAATAACCATTACAATTTTTTTTTTGTAATTTTGATAATTCTAATGTTAATGTAACCCTAACCTTTACTTAAAATAAGAACCCTGCTTTATGTGACAATGCCTTTTAATCTATCAATGATATTTCTTCAAGCGTGATTAATCCTTATGTCTTCATCATGATTCAAATTTTTCATGTATCATATGTCTCTACATCTTCTCTTAACTTGCACTTTTGATCATTATTTTCTATATAAAGAACATTTACCTTTTCTATGCAAATGAAATGTTTAGTTTTGCAAGAGTGTTTGGAATGTTTGGTCAAACATCATCATCATCATTTTGAAAAATATAACATAACATATTAATATAATTAAATTATATCACTTATTACTTTTAAAAAATTTAAAAATAATAAAATTATTAACCAATTTAATTATTGAGGAGGAGGAGAAACTTCTTTCACAAGAAAAACAATTTTTTTTTAAAATTCAAAATAATAAAATGTGTATTAATTGTAAGAAGATTTCAATTTAAATATAATTTTAATAATAAATTTTAAAATATTTATATGTATTATTTTTAACAATTATCTATTATTATTAGTTTATTGTTATTAAATGTTTAATATTTTAGTGAAAGTTTTTTTTGGGATTCACAATGCTTAATGATTATTTGGTTTCATATTTCGAATTTCTTTACATAATTTATTATTAAAGAAAATATTCAAGTTAGGACTTATCTAAGTATTTGGAATTTAAAATAAATTATTTTAAATTTTCACAATGCATAATATTGTAAAGTAGTTACGACTTATTTAAATATTTAAAATTTAAAATAAAATATTTTATATTTTCATAGTGCATAATATTGTAAAAATAACTTTTAGATAAAATGTTTATAAAAAAAATAATCTACTTATTTCAAATCGTGACAAGAAATATATTATTCTAATGAACCACCAAAATATGAAAAAGTAAGAAATATATAATTAATTACAAATATATGTTATTAAAAAATAAATAAAACAATTAAAATTAAAATTAATTATTATAATAAAATAATTAATATTAAATAATTAATTAATAATTAAAACTCTCAATTATTTTAATAACATAAATTGCTATACTCTATTAAAAAAAATCTTATTTTGATTTAACTGGTTTTGGAAGTATATTTTATAACATCTTAATTTTATTATAAGAAGTCAGTTCAAAAGGAATAAAATCAATAAATTAAAATTAATAATTAAATTTAAAATATTTTAATAATATAATTTTTATATTTAATAATAATTTATTTTTTAATTTTAATGGGTTTTTTAATTTGTTTTATAATATGTTTAATATATTTTAATAAGTGGTTTTATTTTATTTTATTTTTTTGAAATGTTATTTGTATTATATTAAAAATTTAAGTTATTCATTTAAAAAAGTGAATAGAAGATGTCACATTTTGAAAATCATATTTATGGGAGTAAGATATTTTTTAAGAAATGAGATTTTTTTAAAAGTGAGAGAGAGAGAGAGAGAGAGAGTTTATGGGAGTAAGAGATTTTTTAAGAAACGAGTTTTTGTGTGTGTGTGTGTGTGTGAGAGAGAGAGAGAGAGAGAGAAAGAGAGAGAGAGAGATTAATAATTTTATGAATTTTTTATAAGAAAATGTGACAAATATATATTTTTTTAAATTATTTATTTACAAATCTAAAATTTTGGAAATTTGTAAAAAAATAGTTGATTGATCAAAAATAGCCCTAAAAAATACCTTGGTTAAGAGTTATGGGAATAAGATATTTTTTAAGAAATGAGATTTTTTAGAGAGAGAGAGAGAGAGAGAGAGAGAGAGAGATAGATAGATAGATAGATAGATAGATAATTTTATGAATTTTTTATAAGAAAATGTGACAAATATATATTTTTTTAAATTATTTATTTACAAATCTAAAATTTTGGAAATTTGTAAAAAAATAGTTGATTGATCAAAAATAGCCCTAAAAAATACCTTGGTTAAGAGATCACATTAGTATCTTAATAAAATTTGAAATATTTTTAATAAAAAAGGTGATAAAATCAAATGGTTATATAACAGAGCCACATAATACAGTTCACACTAAGTAGTAGGAGCAACGATAAAGGATGAAGGAGGAGGAGGTAAAGAATAGTCAAGCTTTTCACCCTATCTTTCCCAAACCCTAGTTGTTGGAGGGTGTACAACGTTAGTTATAGAACTCTAACCATCTTCTTCTTTTTCATTATATTTACCTTTAAAATTAGTTGGCCTAGTAGGAGAAATAGTGAGGGAAAAGTGAGGGAACTTCCCTTGTAATGGTGCAAACCACCTAGAGTGGCCAAAAATACCACCTTTGCCATCCCCACCAGTACCTTCATTTCTACCATCCCAACCACTCCATGGCCATGAATTTAGGGTTCCAAAGACAAAAAATGTCTCTAGAAAGAACCACTATAATAAATTTTTTTTAATTTTGATAATTCTAATGTTAATGTAACCCTAACCTTTACTTAAAATATGAACCTTGCTTTATGTGACAATGCCTTTTAATATATTAATAATATTTATTCAACGTGATTAATCCTTATGCCTTCATCATGATTCAAATTCTGCATGTATCATATGTCTCTACATCTTCTCTTAACTTGCACTTTTGATAATTATTTTCTATATAAAGAACATTTCCCTTTTCTATGCAAATGGAATGTTTGGTTTTGCAAGCGTGTTTAGAGTGTTTGGTCAAAGCTAACTTCTCTTTATTCTCTAGTCATATGTCTACCACTGCTCTTTGATCCTTATCCGGATTTCCCTCTCCTTTTATAGGGGGACCCTGCATGAACAATCAATTTTTTAAACCCTCATTTTTTTTTATCATGGTTCTACTAGTCCTTAACTGAATATAAAAACTTCCTTAATTTGTTTATTTGTAGAAAAGCAATTTTGATGTTTTTGTGTTTAAGGAATTTTTAAATCTTATTAGACGCCCCTTAAATGTATGGTAAGAAGTCAACTAGTCCTGTTGTTGGAGTATCTACTTGATATTCCACGTTGAGTCTATACCTTGATTGTCAAAATACCTTTGCAATAATTTGCTTACTTTTTTACCTATTTTTCTTAAAGACATTTTTCATATGCTTTAATTCTTATTCTAAGTTGTCTTCATTACAAATCCTAAATGTTGTAGTGGCAAGTGTCTTCAACACATCGAATTTTTGTATTGGATGATGGTGCAAAGTGGCATACAAATAAAGGTTTGTGTGTGTGTTTTGCATACCAAAGATTCCTCATCTTTGTGAGATAGGAAGACATCTAATAAGGGTAAGTTGTCTCTCTACTCCACCTCTTTACTGAATTTCATACTAAGAACTAAATTGTTGATATGGGGGTAAGAATATTCTAGGGTGTCTGTTCCATGTTGTCAACATAAATTAGTATTGTCAAAATATTTCTTCCACCATTTGAGCTTGAGAAAAAAGGAGTTAAAGAGTATTTTCCTCAAACTTTTCCATATAAAAGTTGGCCACTATCGAATATAGAGGAGATTCAATCGCTATCCCTTCAATTTATTCAAAAATAACATCTTTAAAAGAGAAGAACATGAACCTTAAGTAGAGAGCTACCAATTTAGTTGTTTCTTCACCAAGGCATACTCTAAGTACGTTAATCAAAACTTTCGTGCAAAGGGATACTCATTTATATATAAATAGATAAAATAAATTAAATTAAAGTAATCAAAGAATTAAATGAATAATTAAAATAACAATTTATATTATTAATTAATGATCGAATTTTCACTCATTTCTCTTGAAATTTTTAAGATGCTTTTCAATTTCAATACCTTTTTTTCTTTTAATGATAATAATTTCAAAATTTTCAATTTAAATAACATAATTACATTACATTTTATAATTTTACAATCTTAATTATTAACAATTTTTTTTAAAAATAATGATACATTTTAATAAATTTAAATATTTATTTTTAAATAAATATTAAACATTTAATAAATGTCAAATGATTAACTTGTTAAAATTAATAAATATTTATAAAATTTAATATATTAAACTATTATAACCTTCCAAAAGTTGATCCCTACATGATATCTATATTAATCATTTAAAATTTTAAAAAAAAAATTGAAGGTCAATATATTAAAATATTATAACTCTCTTAGTTGATTCATAGTATAATCAATATGAATCATTAAAATCATTTATAAAAGGAGATTTTGTTCGCAATTCATATCTAACTTATACGAAATAGTTTTTTTTTATAAATTTTTTAATATTAATCTCAAGAATTATGAGAATAATAATTTTTTAATATAATAAAAAAGTTAGTTTTCATAATAAATTATTTTTTTAATTCCGCATCTTGAAAAGTTAATTTATATATAATTTTTAAAAAGAACATTTAAAATAAAAATATATATTTGAAGTATTGATAAAAAATTTATATAAAAAAATTATATCTTTAAAATGATAAAATAATAATATATATGCAAAGTCATAAAAAAACCGATAATATGAATAAATTGGTGAAGTTTACTTTCTCCATAAATCACATAAATTATAATATTATAATAAAAAATATTAAATTTTAAAAAATTACAATAATTATCTGAATAAAATATAAATATTTTATACTTATTGGTTAAGTGTCACGGAATTACAATATTCTAACACATATACAAGAAATGGAGTTTAGTGTTATTAAAATATTTATTACTTGACAGACCAACTCTGTTTTTATAAGGAGCCCAACTTCTCCTCATGCACTAAATTTGATGGCCCTATGCCCATATTTGTCGGCTGGGAAATCTAAAAATATATAGCATACAATCATGAAGGGAAATTCCTTGAATACTGCAAAGTCTCAGTTTCGAATCCTCTTTTTAGAAAGGTTCATGATCTTGAGACAAACCTTGGTCCTGGCCTCCCGTATCACAAGACTGCACCGATTCATATTGTCGAAAAGATCTTCAATCTCATCCGTAAAATTCTGCTGCTTCATCCTGATATCCTCCGCTGCGATCTGCACGGCATCTGCATCCTTCAAACAGAACTCCACGCTACTCAGAATCGAACTGATACTGCTCTCCACCCGCTCCACAAGAACCCAAATGGTCTCCAAATCCTTAAGCGCCACAAAAGTTCCCATATCCATTGCGTTTATAACCGCGCGCTGCCGCTCCATCGTGTCCTCGTATTTTTTCCACAGCGAGTTAACCCATTTGCCCATGGTGATGATGGGAACCAATTTGGCGGCGGCCAAGGCCGCGGCCAGGGGCGGCGCCGCCACGGCCGCCGCGACCACAGAGCAAATCAACACAGTCGCAAACGTCGCCACAAAAATAATGCTCGAAAACTTCCTCCACGCCCTCACATTCTTCAGCTTTTTATCCAATTTGCTTTTCTTCGCATGGAGCTTCTCCAGCATTTGAAAGTGCCGTCTGTAGACGGCCTGAAAATGCTGCAAGAAATCGTCAGAAAACGGATTCCCAGCCGTCTTGAAATTCCCGAGGTCTTCCACAATCTTCCTGTACTGCGCCTCTCCGGGAGGTGGACTTTCCGGCGCTATATGCTGCAAAGCGATCTGGATCAAAAGCTGGTTGCCCCTCGCCCTTCTCAGACAATTTTCCAGCACGGTATAGAAATTTAAAGTCTCGAGACTGTTATCAAAATATTCCTGAACCAGCTCGAACAAATCTGGAGTATTCCAGATATCTTTTTTGTTTTCCAGTATAAGATTCGCGACATTTTGATCAATATCGAGGAAGCAGGAGGTGACTTCCTTCAAAGAGTGGAGAGATAACTCGCCATCGGCGAGGGCGTTGATAACTCGCTCTGTGCGAGCCTGAAGCGCGTCATCAAATTTCTTCACATCCAGATCCGTTTTGCAGACCTCCTCGTAATCGCTGAGCTCCACTGCATATTTTGATATTCCTTCCAATTCGGCTTCTTCCAGACCCTTCTTGCCCATTCTGCTGCTCATATGACCTCCCATGTCCTCCCAAACCCTAAGAGAAATGAAATAATGTTTGTTTTACCAACGGATCAAAGACGCCAGGTTCGAATCTTGTGCATATCACAACCGAACACCGAGTGCAGTACCAAAAAAATCAATCTTTGTGTGGTTTGTAACGGGGGTTTCTGAGGATAGATGGAGCCTCTCCTGAATACTGCGTCATTGTGAAGGCGCGTTATGACGTCGCATATCGCTGTTAGAGAGGAGATGAAGAAATGTGTTGTATAGGCGAATCCGATTCCACTCCAACCTCCACATTCCGAAACAACCTCGATTCTTCGCCTCTGCCATTTTTTCTTCCACTAGTATGTAAAGAAGTTCGTATATTGGCGTTCTAAAGCGAATATCGTTTCTGTCAATATAGAATTTGGGAGCCTCGATATTCCACCAATTATTTCGTCTCCTTTGATTCCTTAGTTTAGTGGAGAATAAATAAAGAGTAGCAATAGCGAAAAGTAGCACGGACATTATTACCCTGCCGAAAGCAGGTTATATATACACTTTTCACCGAAGCAAATACTACCCTTTCTTTCTCTCTTTTTTATTTTCTTTTGATTTGGGTTTTCTTTCGGATTGGTCAGAATGCATCCCTGTTGTGTGATTTTTATTTTTATATAGTTTTTTAAAAAATAAATATTTAATATTATTTTTTATAAATTTTTTTTAAATGTAATAATAAAAATTAATTATAGAAATATTTTTACTTAATAAAATTATATAATTTTATATTGATCCGTGAAAATGTAATTTAATTTTTAAGAATTATATATATAACTTTTTAAAATTATAAATTCGTAACTAATGTTTTGTTCAAGTTTGTTACCTATCAATAAGAACAATCTACATTACTTGATAATGTGTTAACCATAGGCCTATGCATCTCTGAAGACCGATACCACTTCACTCTCACAACTTGTTTTACAATATAAGTTATTTTAGCATACTTCTAAGGGAGAGAGACCATTAGTTGAGCGAGGTCTAATAAATGAGAGGGTACTTGACAGAAAAAGAGCTAATATTTAGTTACAAGAGAGTCGAAAGTAGGTGTACAATTTGCATGTGATTGTAAAACTTTAACCAAATAATAGTGTGCAATAGCTAATCATATGATGACACATCACCCTCACAAGTATAAGATAATCAATGCACATGTATGGGTCACACTTATTTTTTAGTGTATTTCAAATTACCTTTTTTAAATCAATTCTAAATGTGGCTTTCCCTTCACTTAAATGCTCCAAACAAAAAGTGTGACTTTTCTCCACTTGAGCTTTCAAATGGGCATTATTCATACATCAATTAGTGTTTGTATGACATACTTATTAGAGGGGGAAGTTAGGGTGAACAAAAATTGGTACCTCTCTTAGTTGTGTACCAACAAATAAACTATTTCTCATTGAAATGGGGAAATCTAATACAATCTTCATTATGGTTTTTTAATTATTGTCTATGTGGGAGCTACAAGGCATTTGAGGGGGTTGAGTGTTTTACAGATATGTTTCTTAAAACATTAGAAACATTGGACAAAGAAGATGAGCTTTATAAACAGGGGAAGGTGCTTTTACACTCCTTTGTTTTTTCACAAATCCATGTTATTTTATTATTTAGGTTGACTCTATAAGGAATTAAAAAAAGTCATTTAACACTTGCCTTACCCACAACAATGTAGAATCCAAATGATCGGTACAATTATTTGAATGAAAAAATATAAATGCATGTACCATTATATGATGTAATTTGTAATATGCGTTTATTAATGAAGAACACCAAGTTTTAATCCATCAAATCAAGACGTTTTATTTGAATTGCATAGTGTTACATTTATAAGGTGAATATATCCTACAACTAAGGAGATATTTCTCATCCTAATCTCTAAAATATCTTCCTATATCAGTCAATCTTATCCCTAAATCATTATACGTGAGTTTTATTATCAACTCAAATCTATTAATATTTTATTTTCTCACAATATAATATATGATGAGCACTAACCTATGTGATTACTACTTCATGTAATAATCACTTACATTATTTTTTGCTAACTTAAACACTATTGCTCACCACAAATATGAGTACTAGCCTAGATTTCCTAACATTTATCTATAACAGAAAGTAGACATTTCAGTAAAGGAGAGGACCCAATAGTTGTGCACCCTAACTTTGCACCTATACAGTGCGTAATATGTGCCACGTCAACATGTAAAATTAACATTGATGAATAAGTTAATGCATCTACTTTATGATTATAGATTTCTAGCATCTAAGGTGATAGTATGGACACATATTTTTTATTACCATGCAAGGAGTCATTATAGTGCCATTTTAGAGGTACAACCAATCGATAATGTTAACATCATCGATAAATATCTAAGTGGGTGACATTACTTAAGAATTTAAACTTCAATTAATAGTGTGTAACCCACATGTATGCACCTAAAATCGCTCACTTCATTATAGTCGACTAATATTCCTATTAGTCGACACTAATTCTGCTTAACCTATTTTATTCTGCTAATTTATCATATTTCTAGCCATAAATCTAATATCCCCTTCCATTAATCTACATTCACTAACCTTACCCATCTCCACTCTTTCATTAATTCCTATTAAATCTCCTATTATCCTAATTTAATCCTAATTATCCATTATATGAAAAATTTAAATTCCCATAACCCCACCTACCCACCTACTAACCTACACCCTAGCCTTTCCTACATCCCTATGTCTCTAATCCTCACTTAATCCATCAACTAACCCCCACCTAATCCTCCATTATCTCTAAGATAATGGAGAAGTCTTTAGAATTGGAGACTTCCCTCCAAGTCTCTAGAAACCTCTATTTTTAGAGGTTTCCAAAGGAATTTAATATTCCTTGGATAATTTCTAACCATTGATCTCATTTCTCCAAATTTAAATTACAACCCTTATTTTTTGCTCCTAAAAAATATATAAACAAACTCTCCCTCCACCTTCAAGGCATCTTGAGAAATCATACCAAAACCATGCCAAAATCATTCTAGAAATCTTGTAGCAAATCCATAAGCAACCATCAAATCATCCATTATCATAATCCAACATCAAACTTTCATGGAGTCAATTTGAGTCTAATCACATACATTCAAATCCTGGAATAGAAGTAATAGAAGGTAAAGAACATGGTAAGAATGTTCTACTAGTTTTGATTTATCTCCTCTATCCATTCTTATTGGTGTCATTAGATTTTGGGTTTGTATTGTCATTTTGATAATATTTCAAGAATCCCAAATTTGGTGTATATTTTGGCGACCACAGTGGGACCTTGCTCCTATTTAATCAATTTTGCTTGTTAGTGTTGTTTTTTTTCTAGCTTACAGGTTTGATTGGGTGATGAAAATCTTAGAATTTTGAAATTTCCATGTGTTCCAGGCAAATCATGGTATTGCACTATTAGTCACAACATTGCAATAACAGGATTGTTGAGGCTAGTAGTGATATTGTCTATTATCCATTAGCAGTTAGGATTTTGGTAGGTTTTTGACAAACCCATGACTCTCTCAGTCATAGGATTGACCTGTAAATAGAGATATCATCATTTTAAGTAGCAATATTGTCAAATGTGATATTTGGCTTTGGACTATAGCTTGTTTTTGCTTACTCTCTAGTGTTGTAGAAACATTGTGTGCTCTTGTTGTTCTTGTGTGTAAGTCAAGAAGAAATCTCCTCAGAGAGTGACCCATCACACATTTTGACAAAACCATGACTCTCCTAGTCGCAAGATTGCTCTGGTAATAGTGGGGTTACTGTTTATATCATGGTATTATTCTTTTGGCCCAAACTAGTAAAACACTACCCCTATCACCTTTTCATCATCATTTCCAATGTTTTTGGGATCTATTTGAGCAATTTTCAAGACCCACAAGATAAATATAGTGAGGTTTTATCCATTTGTTGGGAAATTTGAGAATTCCTCTATCCAATCATTTCACCACTTTTCTTTACCTATTAATAACTCCTAATAAGTGGTGTTCTCTATCTTACAGAATACATAAGGGGTGAAGGAGGATCAAACTTATCTAAAAGCCATCAAGTATAACTTCCTTAGCTCTATCTAACAATATCGTGACTACCACAGTCATGGGTTTACACTATAAATAACAGCATTATTAGTCCTAGTCATGGCATTGTAGTTTAGGCTAGTTCAAAATAGTGATAAGCTTTTTTAGTATATTTTATATCATCAAATAATTGTATTAATAATTAGGCCCTATAATCATTTTGATACACTTTTTTAAGGACATATAGACTTTTTTATTATAAACTACAATATCGCTACTTGTGGTTTGATTCTAGTCATAGTTTTATCGATCTGAGTCATAGTTTTATGGTTTATAATAAAACCACTAATATTGATCCATAGTTAATCATGGATTTGTCATTTTCAGTAACATGATTGTTATATGGTCATGGTTTTATGGTTAATCGTGACAATTTTCTAATATTTTGTAAACCCATGACTAGCTATTAGCGGGGTTGACACTTTAATCGTGAGATTGTGCATTTGGGTCATGGGATTGCCCTATGTACTTTTAGGATTGTAGAGACTTGAAAGATTATAGAAATTCAAATTATTAACCTTCTTCTTGTAGGTCCCTTAGAAATTTTGGCACCCCATCAGATATTTAATCTTTTTGTGATTGCAGGGAAAGGTGCCATCTTCTAATTTTTGTCTTAGACTTCATTATCTTGATCATTAATTTAATATATCATTATCTTTTCTAGTATTTTTTAAATACTTGTTTAATCTTGTGTGTGTGTATATCTTTGATTTCTCCTTGTATGTACTAATTTTTCATATTATGCTAAATCATATGTAGATAATTAATGGTATCGTGTGTTTCCTTATTTGTCAAACACCCCCAGGATAGCATATGGCATGGAGTTGACACCCATGCATAGGCTTAGTATATAGGGATTAGTGTTGTATATTTCATCACCACACACTAACTAAATTATATGTTTTAATGGAGTATAACAATTAGAGATAGTTGTCATTAGGCTAAATGGTTGACCCCATATAGGTCATCCATGAAGGGGAAGAGTTAACTCTCTGAACCAAGAATTAGATAGTACCCTATATGGACTTAGACCCCAACGTACCTTTGTGTATATACGGGACACCCTTAGAGAGCCCATTCAACCTAGTATAGGATCTTCTGATTGTAACATGTGTTCCACTGTAGTCATCAGTATTAGTATCGATGTAGCCATCAATTGTAAGTAAGGTCAAGAGATTTTGATCAATTCCATAACAGGTCACCAACTTAAAACCTCACTTATGTATCTATTATATGGTGTGGGCATCAAGTTACACATCTATCATTTTACTAATCATAGGTTGTCACTTGCTTGCTTGGGTGTGTGTTGTGCAAAACCCATACTATTTGTGAGCTAAGTTGGCCTTTCATCCATCCATATCCTGTCTAAGTCTTTTTCACATATCCTCTTGTATATTCTATCCTCATCATTCTATCAATTTGTACATATCTCCCCCACCATCCTTTTATATACATCTTCATCATCATCCTCATCTTGATCTGCATCCCCATCACCCACATCTCATCTTGTATATCCTAATCATCATTGTACATAGTTTCTTTGTATATCCTTCTCTTTGTCATACCCACTCATCCTTAGCCATACCTTTATCCCCATCACATATTACATCCTTACCCAAGTCCACATCATCACCCACTTATCATAATCACCTCATCGTTTCTTAGTCTCACCATATCCCATTATCCTTGGTCATCACCCCATTATATTGTCTATCCCCTCCTAATCTAACCATATCTACCCATCACCTCATCTACTCACATATATTAATCACCATATTGTATCCATTATCTAATCCCATCTATCATATCATCTCTATCACATCTTAGCCTAACCATATCCCCCTATCATTGATCATCTTAATCATCATATTGTATATCCTAGTCTCATCCTCTTGTATATATCTTATTTTCTTGTACATCCTACTAGTCCTTGTTGGATAGACTTATTACCCAGTTAATACCAGATTCTTAAATCTTCTTAACATTAATTATCAAAGATTTCAACACTATATATGCATTATTGATTCATAGACTAACTTAATTCTTGGTTGTATTACAATGAACTTATCCTAATTTTACCATATAGATATACAAGGAAACTATTATAATAGAATGTATAAATTCTTCACACTTATGAGTCACACATGCATCACACTTCATATAATCAAACTAGTAATGAAATTAACTCACACAACACACTTTAATCTAAGAAGGGTCAGGATCTTCACTATAACTCCTTTTGACGGGGCCCTCCTCGTTCAGAACTGAGTTCCAATCCTTCTTCAACAAACTTACAAAATCTTCTTACAAAATCAACCTTTTCATTACTCAGATCTATAGCAATTAAAAATTACTATAGTATATTACAACATTCCATTAATTAGAATGTAAATACTTCTTATAAGTCCATCATCATCAATCTAATCTAGGTTCTGCCATTAAATACATATGGTAGTTTATTAGTTTTAACCAAAAACACTAAACTAAGAAAGATACAAATACTTGTAACTAAGCTAGTCAACTTTCAGGTAGTTAGTAACTTAAAGTTACTTATTTTTAGTTCTGACTGGGTAAAGGACAATATATGCTACTACTTTGTTGTTTTGTTTCTTTATCTCTTTTCCATTGTCCTTATCTTATTCATCCTTTAGAAGCACATCCAAGTTTATTTTCATGTGAAGGGTCCATACAACTGTTATGGAGGATCCTCTTTAATCATTTACTTTGATTCTAAGATAACTGGATGTATCTTTAAAATTCAATTATTTATTATCACAACAATGATTTTTTATGTGTAGTGGCTATGGGCTCTTGTATATGTCAGCGTATAGTTGCTATGGGAAACCTATAGGTGAAAACCTATAGTTATTACGGGTAACCTATAGGTACAAATATTGAAGCCTACAATTGTTATGGGTAACCTGTAGGTGAAAATTTTGTAGCTTGGTAGTTGTTACGGGTTGGAAGTCCCTTTTACTATGAGATTTTCTATAAGTCTTGTGACCAAGTAAGATTACTGCAGTCTTATTCTACCCTTCAATTTTTTGTTAAATAAGATCACACAAGTATACTCTAATCAAATAAAAATCATCACTAATACATAACACAACATGTATATATATTAATGCACACATATAATCATTAATTCGTTCATTTATTTACATGAGTCATGGATAGTTATAGGGATTCATATAGGCAAAAGATATATAACTATGTATGGATAAGGTTATAAATCGAATAATTAGTGGCCTCATCACACCCTCTACTTAACCTCTTGCTTATCCTCGACCAAGCCTTCTCTACATTTTGAATCCACAATATTTCTTGAAATCTAAGGGCTCAGTACAACCCATCCCTTCAAAGATATAAAAACCTTTAGCATCATATATGATTTTCCACCTTTTCTTCACTGCTTCTCTATCAGCTGACACATTCCCCTCCCAATCAGGAATTGGGAACGAAAATATTGGTGGATGAAACATCAACCCCAACCAAATTATCCTTCTTCTCCTAACAAGCTCAATGCATATATATACTCTATGTATTGCCTCTCTAAGGTTTTGAGGGGAACAAGGCTCTTTTCTTTTCAGGGTATATGAAAGCTTTACCCATTTGTGCAAATAAGAAACAAAAATTTGTTTTCCATCTCCCTCCATGAGGCTCAAGTAGTGGTTTTGCACCTCTACTTATTTCTTTGTGACCCATGCTTATGGAGTCTCTTTATTCATGAAGGTGATCCATTCATTTATTATATCTTTTGAATTAGTAGATTCACCCCTAATTATTAGGGTAGCCTCTTTTTCTTCCTCTTAATAGTCCTCCACCTTTTTTTTCTTCTTATTTCATTGAGGACGTATGAGGTAAAGGCATTCAATCAAACATCCCCTAGATATATATTGGGATTTCAATTTGGATCATGTGGCATATCATATTGATGCATGCAAAACTCACTTAATTGTGCCTAAATATTAGGGTCAGAATACTTATAGACCTCAAAGAAAGACTTAGGATCACATAAAATGTAGGATTAATCACTATATATCTTGTCATATTTGAATATGATTCACCTTTCCTTTAAGTATATTGCATAGACCTTAGAGGGTGAACTGGATTCTATTAACATCTCAGTGGTTTCATATATTGTAGTGATCTTCTCTTTCAAATAAGTGATCTTAGTCTCAGCCTTTTCTAATCTTTCTTTTAAATCTTCCTATTGCTCCCTTGATTCAACATATATTTTAAACCTTTGTATCAACTAATTATGACAATTTTCATCATTACTAAACTATTCCTCAAGAAAAATTAAAAGGTCATCAGTTTCTGCTAGCCTAGCAGCTGAGAGGTCTACGTCAATTACTTCCTCTATTGTAGGTACTTTTGTAGTGGTCTTTGTAAAAGAAAACCTATTGTGGAATGGAATCAAAGATAAAACATCATCTACTTTAAGTTCCTCTAGGGGTACACTAATTTCATCTGTAGGTAAGGTGGATGAAGCTGCTATAGGCACTTATAAGGGAGTTGTTGCATGCTCCTCTAATGTCCTTTCCTTGCTTGACTCTTTTTTCCATATATGGCTCTATAAAATAGGTTGCCCCTAGAAGTGTTTTCAAGCCTCTTTTGCCTTTTAACTCTGTTATTTTGTTCCCCAACCTATATATCTCTCTCATAGCTTGTTTCAAAGTTTGAAACTCCTAGTCATGAGGAATTGTGTCTTGCTCTGTTGTTTCTTCCATGGTCCTTTCTTCTACCAATTATACCTCTTTTACAAGCTAATATGAAATTCTTATTTCTTCTTTTGTATACCCTATTTATTTGAGCAGTTCTATGTCTTCTCCAAATCTAGGTTGCTCAGGTGATTGCATTTCATCTTCCTTTATAGACTCTTCTTCAGTAGACCACTCTGCTATCTCAAACCCATCAAAGGTCTTACAAATTTTTGGATCCTTCTTCCCTTCATCCTCACTAATGTTTATAGGTGAGGATGCTAGGGTTGTCCTTTGTATTTTAATTATATGAGACCTCATAGGAGGAGGTATCCTTTTATTTGATGCAGAGGGCTTCTTCCTTTCATTCTTATTTTTATTTTTAGGACAAGCTATTAAAACATGCTCTTCTTACGTAGCTAGTGATGGAAGAACTTCTTCTTTTAAAGGAGCGATGGTGGAAAATCTACATTTTTTGATGAAATAGTTAGAATAATAGGAGAAAGAATATTATGCCCAGTTTGTTTTGGTGGACTTTCCTCCTCTATATGCTCAGGAGGTAGCAATAATTTTCTTCATCTTCTCTTACCCATAACAACTATTGGCAAAACTTTAGTGGTCATGGGCTGACTAGTTGTACTAGTGCCTATAGTATCCCCTTATGCTACTTGTTGGACCTTTCCTTTGGAAGATTCCCCCTCATTATTTTCCTCCTCTTTCTGAGGTTCACCAATCCTTAGGGTTAGAAACTATTCCTAGGTAAGGTCAGGTCTAGTGTTTCTTATTCCTTATTTAATCAGCAACCAAATTAGACAATGATGAGACAAAGCTTTCTCTACCTCCTTTGGTATTCTTTAGTCATTTTCTTCAGGATATTCCATAAGTGGTTTGGGACATTAATAGTTCTACCATGCCTTATATGATTTAAAAATTTGAATTGGAGAGTATAGATCAAAGAGTACCTTCCTTCACACCTTAGATATTTGATGATATATGAGGCCACTTATCTCCAGGATGGGGGTAGAATCAGTCTCTCTACACCTCTTTTGTTTAACACTAGCCTTTCATTGTCTTGACAAAACTATTGTCTAGCTAGTTGGCCATTAGGCTTCTCTTCCTAGTTTCCTCCTATTCTTGGCAACCCAGTAACTTAGCATACTAGTTCTTCTGTAACTAGAAATATGATGCCAAATACTATCTCCTATTATCCTATAAAATTACTTGCAAATTATTTAGTGAGAGGTTTTGAAAAATGTTGTAATTTCTCAAAATAGGTAGCCCATCTAACCTTATTGAAGATGGCCCAGTTTTCTAGGTCTGCTTGTAACTATGTATGGTCTAAAAGTTCCCTTCTCACTACTAAACCTCCCATTATGACTAGTTTATCTTCCTATTAAATTTTTAAAATAGATATCTATTCAAAACACCAAATTTTACCTTCAAATGCTTGCTTATAGAGAAGTAAGTTTCTTCAATAATGATAGTTTTGGTTTTAGGTTACAACAATGTCTAGCTTAGGTCTTTGTTTGAATGAACTTATGATCTCAAAGTGGAAAGTAATAAAATTTATTGTTCTCCCCTATCATATTTTGGCATAATTATGGGCTTTCAATCCACATGCATAGATTATCATGTGATTTATTTCCCACAACATTCATTCCCTCCATGTGAAGTGTCACTTATCCCCAAGTGACATGGGACATGTAAGATGCAAAGAGATATGATGGGTCATTATGAGGGTGTGAGTGGTGATTTGGCATAACTCATGATAAGACTTGATGAATGATATTTTAATGATTAGATATGAGTTTTAATTTATGAATACTATATTAAAAAAATAAAGTGATTTTTTATGACTAAAAGATACACTGTACCTTTTTAATCATTTGTTCCTAGGTTGCAACATAGGAAATCTACATATGAGTGTTTTCTAGAATAGAAGATTAGCTTGTTGTTTCTTCATATAATTATTACCCTAGCATTCATAATTTTGTTGTATTGTTACCCTTGGCTAATTATGTGATCACAGTATCACGTCCTTCAATTATGCCTTCAACAACTTACATGTAATCATGATGGCGTACAAAAGACTAGAGGAGTGGTCTTGTAGTGGTATGAGAGACTATTTCCATCCTTCCATAAGGTATTTACTATAGATATTTATTTTTTATCCATGTCAGATCCTTTATGTGTTGGAAATATTGTCATTGATGTCAAAGCTCTACCATTATTGGTGATCAAGGCCCCATTGCATTTAATGGTGTTTTTAATATTCATATCTTGGCTAATGTGTGTTAATATTTATTTAATATTAATGAATACATTTTTGGTTGCATATAAGTCAAAAAAAGGCCCATGGAAAATTCAAAGAGTCACGGGATAAAGGATGAAAGAGGAATGGGATGCATTTTCTCATGAAGAGTCATCTTGAGGAATTTCAAGAGTCACCATATGAAGACAAAAGAGGTATGGCACATTTTTCCATGAAGGGGCACTTTGAGGAATACAAAAAGTCACCAAGATAAAGACAAAAGAGGAAAATATGCTTTTGCTTATGAAGGGACACCATATGAATTTTCAAATGCAAGGATATGAAGGGTCATGTAAGTTTGGCACCATTTTCCATGAGGATTGAAGGGTCACAAAAGGTGAATGCCAAAGGTCATTTGGAAAGCTATAAATAAAATCTTGAGAAGCCATTTATAATATGAAAGAGAGTTTATGGTTTGTATTTGTTTTTGAAGAGAGAAAATTAGGAGATATTATAGAGTTCTATCATTTGTTAAGTAAGCAACATTGAGAGATAGTTATGTTTTATACACAAGAGGGGTTGGTGATCTTGTGGGTTAGTGCTCACAAATATTTGTAAGGGGTTGGTGCTCCTGTAAGTTGGTGCTTATGAACTTTGTATTTTGAGTTGGTGCTCATTCATATACTTGAGATTGTTCTCTATAGTTTTTCCCACTTTGGGTTTCCACGTAAAAATATGGTGTCTCTCTCTCTCTTGTGTGGTGAAAATTATTATTTCAATTTTATTGCATATCTTGAATGTGTGATTAAGTGCTTAAAGAAAAGAAATTAGTTTAAGTAAAAAGATATATAATATACTGATTCACCCCCCCTGTCAGTATATTTCATGATTAACAATTAGTATCAGAGTAGGTTCCTTTTGAAAAAGTTTTATAGCTTGAAGGTAGATCAGGAAAGCATGATAGATGGATCACATGAAGGATTTTCTACATATAAGGCACCTTATTTGATGGAATGAGTTATGTTTTTTTTTAGCATAATGATAAAGACTTATTTGATGGCCCTTGGATTCAACATATGGCAAGCAGTGGTGGAGGAATATGAAGAGCCACAGACACTTGTAACTACTCTGATATAAAAGAAGGTAAGTGAAAATAATGCTAAAGCTTTAAATGCTATTTTATGTAGTTTATGTGAATCAAAATTTATTAAAGTTATGCAATGTAAATTTACTCATGAAACTTGGGTAAAACTTGAGAATATTTACAAAGGTGATGGAAAGGTTCATCAAGCTAAGCTTCAAACTTTCAGAAGATAGTTTGAGAGTTTAAAGATGGAAGAAGAAGAAAATATAGCAACTTATCTTTTATGGGTTGATCAAATAGTTAATCAGATTCAAGGTCTTCAAGAAAATTTAGAAGAATCAACTGTGGTCCAAAAAGTTTTGAGATCTCTACCATTGAGATATGATGCAAAAGTTTTGGCTATTGAAGATATAAATAATTTAGCCAAGCTAAAGATGGATAAGCTTCATGGTATTCTTATGGCATATAAGATGCAGACCGAACAAGATAAACTCTCAAAAATAGAAGCTAATTTCAAGACATCAAAGAAAGAGAAGGCTAAGATTCAAGAATCAAGTGATAGTTCTAGTGATGATGAAGATGATAATGGAGCTCTATTCATTCGCAAGCTGAAAAAGGGCATAGGTAAATATCAAATGAAATTACCTTTCAAATGTTTTAATTATGGAAAGAATGGACATTTTGTAGCTAAATGCCCAAATAAGGATAATGATGATAATAAAGAAGGAAAGTCTACATACAAAAAGAATTTCAAAGGTAAATTCAAGAAGGGATTCGAGAAGAAGAGTTTGTATTCTAAAGATCCTAGCTCAGTTGAAGATAGTGGAGTTAGTGATTTAGAAGAAGAAGACATTTTATTCATGGCCATACATGAAGATGCCTTTGTAAGTAAAAGTACAGATGATCAAAAAGAAAAATAGGATGAAGCATAAGTGAATCTAAAAGGAGAAATCATTTATGCCTTAGAAGAGTTAAAATCTCTTGAAAAGAAGAATCGAAGATTAAAGCTCTAGATCAAAAAAAATGAAAAGGAGTCAAAGGAAATAATTGAAGATCTACAAGCACACTTTGAAGAAGCCAATAAGAATAAAGAAGATCTAATGACACAATTGAAAATAGTAAGTAAAGAATATGAAAGGTATGTTATTGAAATTGTTTCTTTAAAAGTAGATCTTGAGAAAACAAATAAAGCAATCAATAATAGATCAACCAATGATTAAAAATTTGGGAATAACACTAATATGTTGAATAAGTTATTAAAAAATCAAATATCAATGTCAGATAAGACAAGTATTGGATTTGAAAAAGAGAAAGAGGAGGTCACTACTTTCACAGACAAGGAAAAAAGAAAGAGCTATGTTGAAGCTATTACAAAATAAAAAATAAAAAGGGAAGAAGTTAAGAATACAAAGGACATCTTAAACAAAGAAGGATGGAGGGAATAGAGCTATAAAAGATAATCAGGTCAGAGATACACAAATAGGTCCTATTTTTATGGTTACTATTTTTATTGTAATGGATATGGTCATAAGAAAATATAATGTCAAAAAATGGCTAACAATTTTAGAAATAAGGAGAATAAAATTTGTATAGAGTCAAGCAGAAGCCACAACTCTTTTGCTCCTCTATCTAGATTTAATGAAGAGGCCATAATATGTTACGAGTACAACAACTTCAGACACATAGCTCAGTATTGTAGAAGCATGTTCAAGTCAGTCAAAAAGGATAAGAGTTTTAAGGCTTCATTCATCAAGAAGAAAGTTCAGATAGGTTCATGGCAAAAGAAACAACCTAAAAAAGCTATGTTGATGCAGACAACTTTGCATGCAAGAAATGAATAAAAGTCATGTTTTATTGATAGTGGATGTTTGAGGCACATGACAAGAGACAAGAGCAATTTCATAACCTTTAAGAAGATCAATGGTGGCATAGTGAAATTTAGAGACAATACTACTACTAGAATTATTGGAAAAGGTACACTAAGTTTGGATAATGGTAGAACTAAAACTAAAAATGTTTTATATGCAGAAGGTCTTAAGCATAATATTTTTAGTGTAAGCCAAATGTGTGATCAGGGTTACACACTAAATTTTTATGTAGAAGGTTGTGAAATTAGAAGAAAAGATTCAGATGTGTTGGTTGTAGATGCTTAGAGAACAGGTAGTAATTTGTATATGCTATTGATGTCAAAGGTCAAAGATGTTGTTTGATTCAGATTGAAGAAAGTTGGTTATGGCACAAGAGAATGGGGCACATAAATTTTGACAATATTTTCAATATCAACAAGAAGCAAGTAGTCAAAAATATTATAAAGATTATAAATCCCTCTGACACACTTTTTAAACCTTGTCAACATGGGAAGCAGGCTAGAAGATAGTTCAAAATAAAAGAGTACTCAACCACTCAGATGCTAGAGCTTGTTCACACTAATCTATGTGGACCTATGAGAACTCAAAGTACTCAAGGTGAGAAATACTTTATTGATGATTTTTCACGTATGACTTGGGTAATGTTTTTAAATAAAAATTAGAAGCTTTCAAACATTTCAAAGCATTAGTTGAGAATGAACCCAGTTTGAAGATTAAGTGTCTAAATTCATATTAAAGAGGATAATTAATGTCAGATCAATTAATTGAGTTTTGTGAGGACCATGGAATAAAGAAACATTATTTAGTAGCCAGAACTCCACAACAAAATGGAGTAGTTGAATGAAAAAATAGAACAATTCAGGAGATGGTGAGGACAATGCTAAATGAATCTAAGATAGCAGATAAATATTGAAGAGAGGTAGTTACAACAACAGTGCATATTCAAAATAGAACATTATTGAGAGTCAATAGTGACAAGACTCCTTATGAGCTATGGAAAGACAAACTAGCAACTGTTGATTATTTTAGAGTTTTTGGTAGTAGATGCTTCATAAAGAGAACTGATGAAAAACTTGGTAAGTTTGAATCCATAAAAAATGAAGGTATATTTTTTGGTTATTCTTAAAAAATTAAAGCTTATAAATGTTATAACAAAAGAACCACAAAAATTGTGAAAAGTGCATGTGTCAGGATAGAAGAAGATGAAACACAAAGAATCAGTGATCTAATAGACATTCCTAAAATCATTGAAGAGGAAGATTTTGAAGAATCAGATGAAGATGAGAAGAAGGAGAAAAAGGACACCAAAACTCCATCCAAATATGTTCAAAGAAATTATAATGAAAGTGACATCATCAGGGACATAAATGAAAGAATTCACACTAGAAGAATGATGGTAAGTGAATCTAAGCAAGTTAATTTCTCTTTGGTATCCAAAATTTATCTTAGAAATTGTTTAGAAGCTAGACATGATAAGCATTGGGTTAAGTATATGGATGAAGAACTAAATTAGACAGAAAAGAGTGATACTTGGGAATTAGTGCCTAGACCAAAAGATCATAATGTGATAGGAACAAAATGGGTTTATAGAAATAAGTTGAATGAAAATAGAGAAGTGACCGAAAACAAAGCAAGACTAGTATGTCAAGGATATACTTAGATTGAGGGAATAGATTTTGAAGAAACTTTTGCACCAGTGTCAAGGTTAGAAGCTATTAGAATGTTTCTTACATATGCAATATTTAAAATTTTCAAAGTGTTTCAGATGGATGTCAAATCTGCCTTCTTGAATGGAAATCTAGAAGAAGAGGTCTACATTGAGTAGCTTGAGGGATTTATTCTCTTAAATATTAATAGACATGTATCCAGATTGAAAAAGGCATTATATGGATTGAAACAAGCTCCCAGAGCTTGGTATGCAAGACTTGATAAGTACCTGCAAGATCAAGGTTTCAAGAGAGGATTTGTTGATAGTAATTACTACATCAAAACATAAGGTGATCATTAATTGATTATTGTTGTATATGTTGATGATATCATTTTTGGAGAAAATATTGAAAAGATGATAAAATAATTTTTTGATAATATGCAAAAAGAATTTGAGATGTCTACACTTGGATAATTGTCATTTTTCTTTAGATTGCAAATATTCAGTTAGATAAAAGAAATTTCATATCTCAAAGTAAATATGCCAAGGAAATGTTGAAGAAATTTGATTTTGAGGATTGTGCACCAACTGGCACACCAATGTGTATAGGAAATAAGGTGAGAAAGGATGAAGATTCACTTGTTACAGATCAATCTTTGTATAGATGTATGATTAGTAGTCTTTTATATTTGATAGCATTAAGGCTAGACATCATGCTATAATAGGTATGGTTGTAAGATATCAGTCATCTCCAAAATATAGTCATTTTTAGTTGGTGAAGAGAATATTCAGATATATCAAGGGGACATTGGATTATAGATTATGGTATCCCACATGTAGAGATTTCACTTTGGTTGCTTATACAGATTCAGATTGGGTAGGGTGCTTGGATGACAAAAGGAGTACAATTAGAGGAGCTTTCTTCCTGGTGATAGTTTAGTATCATGGCTAAGTAAGAAATAGAATTCAATATCACTTTCTACAACAGAAGTAGAATATATTGCAGTGGTATTGTGTTGTACTCAAGTGATTTAGATGAAGCAAACTTTGGAAGATATCAAAGTAAAATATGATGAACCTATTTCTATTTTTTGTGATAACACAAGTGCTATTAATATTTAAAAGAATCTAGTGATGCGTTAAATAACAAAACATAGGCCCATTAGATATCACTTCTTGAGAGAGTGGGTTGTAGATCAATAGGTTAAGATGGAGTATATCAGTACTACAGAGAAGATTATAGATATTTTCACAAAGGCACTACTAAAAGACACATTTGAGTATTTGTAAGAGAATTTGGGAGTAATTTATTTTACTTCCTACCATTGAGGTTCAACATCAGTTGAGTGGGAGATAAGTGTTGTTAGGGTGTGGAGCTAAAAACTTCACCAATGAGCATTCATTATCAGGTTTGGGTCTACACAGACACCGGCATCGGTCAAGAGCGACCGACGTCGGTCACAGGCAGTTACAGAGGCACCGACGTCGGCAGAAGGTCAGCCGACGGCGGTCACAGACAAGCAGCAGGAACCGACATCGATTACCTGCGTGTCCAGAAAGCTATTTCCGTGGACAGAAGCGAGTGTTTGCATGATAAGTTTGAGTTGAAGTCTCAAGCTCGCGTCTCTATTATTGGCATTACTATTTTTAGAGCCCTTGTTTAAGTGGCTTAACTGCTTGTTGGGTGTACATGCTCAAGTCTCCTAATTCTATATGTAGAATTAGATCTTCTTAGCTTTGTAGTAGTTTGTAGTGGATTATTGTATTTGGGTGAATTATTGTAATTCATTGTAAGAGAATAACAGTACAGAATTGAATCAATCCAGGCTTATTGGAGTTGATTGTTCTTGAGAGAGAGAGCTCTTGAGGAATAGAGATCTATTGAGAGATCTATACATCTAGGAGAGGTGTGGAAGAAAGAAGCTTTCTTCAATTGTATTTCTTTGTAAAAAGTTTTGTTAATACAAGTTTTCAAGGTGTTTTCTTGTATCTCTTGTTCTTGTTATTATCATTCTAATTACTTGTCAATATGGTTTAATTCCACATTTATTGCTGTCATAATTGTAATCTATTGTTGGATTGATCCCCCAACAAGTGGTATCAGAGCCTTGGTTACAGGTTCAGAGCTTGATAATTGGTATCAAAGTTCAGGTTCACTAACAGGTGGTTCAGATCTGTGTGGTGTGTATTGATTACAGGTTCTTACAGGGATTTCTGTTTGAGTGGGAGAAGCAATGGCAGATGAAAGTAAATTGAGAATGGAAAAGTTTAATGGCAAAAATTACCAACACTGGAGAATGCAGATAGAGGATTATTTGTATCAGAAAGATCTCTACTTACCGTTAGGTGGGGTTGCAAAGAAGCCCAAAGACATGGAGGAGGAAGAATGGGAAGTTCTTGATAGAAAGGCTCTGGGGTCTATAAGACTGAGTCTAACATCCACTGTGATATCTAATTTATCACAGGCAAAGTCCACGATAGAGTTGATGACTACGTTAGCAAATTTGTATGAAAAACCCTCAGCTTCTAATAAGGTATATCTTATGAAGCAGTTATTTAATTTGCATATGAATGAAGGTGGATCTGTTTCTACTCATCTGAATGATTTCAATGGTATTGTGAATCAATTAAGTTTAGTGAATATAGTGTTTGATGATGAAATAAAAGCTCTTTTGATATTATGTTCTTTGCCTAAAAGCTGGCATGGCTTAGTAATGGCAGTAAGTAATACTGCATCTGCATCAAATATTTTGAAAGTAGAGGATGTTGTTAGTGTTATCTTGAATGAGGAAATACGCAGGAAAAGCACAGAAGAGGCATCTGGGAACGCTTTAAGTTTTGAGAGCTGGGGAAGGCAGAAAGAGAAGAGCAAGAAAGGCAGATCAAGATCCAAGTCGAAAGGCAGATCTAAATCCAGAAATGGCAGAAGGCCACAATGCTGGAATTGTGGAAAGATGGGGCACATAAGCAGAGATTGTTGGTCAAAGCCTAAGGAGGACAACCAGCACGAAGGAAAGGAAGAAGCCAAGATTGCAGGTATTGCACAGGATGCTTTAATTTTCTCTCTGCATAATAATATAGAATCTTGGGTATTAGATTCTGGTGCATCTTTTCATGCTACTCCTAACAGGGAATATTTCAATGACTATATCCATGGAGATTTTGGAATAGTGTATCTAGGGGATGATGAGCCTTGTAAAATAATTGGCAAAGGTAAAGTGCAGCTGAAGATGCAGAATAACAACACATGGGTGTTAAGAGATGTGATGCATGTTCCTATCTTGAAGAGAAATTTGATTTCTATAGGAAAGTTAGGGGATGAGGGTTGTACAGTAACTCTCACAGCAGAATCTTGGAAGGTGACCAAGGGTGCACTTGTTATGGCTAGAGGTAAGAGAGAAGGTACTCTCTATTTGTGTAATTGTGTTACTAACAAATCTCCTTCTGTATTATCTACTTCAGATGTGGACGCTAAATTGTGGCACTCAAGGCTTGGCCACATGAGTGAGAAGGGGATGTCAATTCTTAAGTCCAAAGGTATGCTTTCAGATTTAAAAGGCATAGATCTAGAGTTTTGTGAGCACTGTGTATTTGGAAAACAGAAAAGGGTTAGTTTTCTCAAAACTAGGTCTACTAAGAAGAGGCACAAGTTGGAGCTTGTTCACACAGACGTGTGGGGACCAGCTCAGGTTTCTTCCATTAGAGGATCATAGTACTATGTATCTTTCATAGATGATGCCACAAGGAAGGTATGGATTTATTGTATTAGAAGAAAATCTGATGTATTTGATACTTTTAAAGTTTGGAAAGCTATGGTTGAGAATGAAACAGGTAAAAGATTAAAGTGCCTGAGATCAGACAATGGTGGTGAGTTCTGCAGTCATAAGTTTAGAGATTATTGTTACATGCATGGAATCCATAGGCAAAGGATGGTTCCAAGGACACCTCAGCAGAATGGTATTGATGAAAGGATGAACAGGACAATAATGGAGCGTGCAAGATGTATGAGATTGCATGCCGATTTGCCCTTACAGTTTTGGGCACAAGCTGTTGACACTGCAGTGTACCTGATTAACAGAGGACCCTCTATAGCTCGGGATGGTGGTATTCTAGAAGAGGCATGGACAGGTAAAAAGGTTGATCTCTCATATCTCAAAGTTTTTGGTTGTGAAGCCTTTGTGCATATAGATAAAAAAAAATAGAAAGAAGCTTGATGCTAAGTCTATGAGATGCACGTTTATTGGCTACAGCTCAGATGATTTTGGTTACAGATTATGGAATCTAGAAACTAACAAGGTAATCAGGAGCCGTGATGTTGTTTTTAATGAAAGAGTGATGTATTGTGATCAGCTAAGGAAGTTGAATCAATCTGAGCAGAGCAATGGTGAATTGGATGAGGTGAAAGTCTAAGATGAGCTCACGAGAAGAAGAAATAATCACTTGTAGGAAACACAGTGATCGACGTCGACAGGTTAGGAACCGGCGTCGGCAGGACAGAAACCGGCGTCGGCCATACAGAGACCGACGTCGGCCGTACAGGTACCGAGGTCGGTCAGGAAGAACTGACGTCAGCCAGTAACAGGTCTATAGGTGACCGAGGTTGGTCAATGTCAGAGAATTTGGGTGGATAGCGTGTTGTGGACGAGTCTCAGACACCCATCAGGAGGTCAGAAAGGGTGAGTAAGCCTCCAATTAGATATTCTCCTTCTTTATATTATTTATTGCTAACTAATGGTGGAGAACCAGAGAGTTTTGAAGAAGCAATACAGGTGGAGTCCAAGAGTGAGTGGGAGTGTGGCATGGTTGAGGAGTTGGAGTCCTTAAGAGAGAACCAAACATGGGATTTGGTTGAATTGCCAGCTGGTAAGAGAACACTTAAGAACAGATGGACCTATAGGTTAAAGGAAGGTGAGAATGGACAGATGAGATATAAGGCCAGATTAGTGGTAAAAGGATTTGCACAAAATCTAGGTATCGACTTTGGTGAGATTTTTTCTCCTGTTGTTAAAATGACTTCAATAAGGGTTGTATTGTCTTTGGTTGCTTTTGAGGATTTACATCTTGAGCAGCTAGATGTTAAGACAACATTTCTTCATGGAGATTTGGATGAAGAAATTTATATGGAACAGCCAGAAGGATTCGAGGTCAAGGGTAAGGAGAAGTTTGTGTGCAGGTTGAAGAAAAGCTTGTATGGCCTCAAGCAAGCTCCTAGGCAATGGTACTTAAAATTTGACAGGTTTATGACTGAGCATGGCTATAGTAGGTGTCAATCAGACCATTGTGTGTATTTCAAGAGATTTGATAATGGTAGATATATTATTCTATTGTTGTATGTAGATGATATGCTAGTTGCAGTATCTCACATGCAGGATATCTCAGAGCTTAAGGTGAAATTAGCTCAAACGTTTGCTATGAAGGATTTGGGAGCAGCAAAGAAAATCCTTGGCATGAGCATTAAGAGAGACAAGAAATATCACAGGTTGATATTGTCTCAAGAAGATTATGTGGACAAGGTGTTGAAACGGTTCAATATGCAAGATGCTAAATCGGTAAGTACACCTTTGGCTGGACATTTTAAGTTAAGTAAAGAACAATGTCCTAATTCATATGATGAGATAGAGTACATGAGTAAGGTTCCATATTCTTCTGCATTAGGGAGTTTGATGTATGCAATGGTGTGTACTAGACCGGATATTGCCCAAGCAGTGGGAGTGGTAAGTAAGTATATGGCCAATCCAGGTAAGGAACATTGGAAAGCAGTTCAGTGGATCCTTAGATATCTGAGAGGAACCAACAGTAAGCACTTATGCTATGGAGGTTCAGATACTTCTCTACATGGCTATGTAGATTTAGATATGGCAGGTGATTTGGATGGCAGGAGGAGCACTACAGGTTATGTTTTTACTGTAGGTGGAATGGCGGTTAGCTGGATATCTAAGTTGCAGAAGGTTGTTGCCTTGTCAACTACAGAAGCAGAGTATATTGCAGCCACAGAAGCTAGCAAGGAGATGATATGGATGACACGGTTCATGGATGAGCTTGGTAGGGAGCATGAGAGTTGTAGATTGTATAGTGACAGTCAGAGTGCAATCCATTTGGCCAAGAATTCGGCCTTTCATTTAAGAACAAAGCACATACAGCTAAGGTATCACTTCATACGACAGGTATTGGAAGATGGTGAGTTGAAGCTGGAGAAGATCCATACAGATAGGAATCCTGTTGATATGTTAACCAAGCCGGTTACAAAGGAGAAGTTGAATCTTCATTCAATTTCTATTGGTCTTCATGATTGAGTTGAAGATGGAGGAGCTAGAAGATGTTGCTGTACAGGTATTGGTGCAGCTGTTTATCTCCAAGTGGGAGATTGTTAGGGTATGGAGCTGAAAACTTCACCAATGAGCATTCATTATCAGGTTTGGGTCTACACAGACACCGGCATCGGTCAGGAGTGACTGACGTCAGTCACAGGCAGTTACAGAGGTGTCAACATCAGTAGAAGGTCAGCCGATGGTGGTCACAGACAAGTAGCAGGAACCGACGTCGGTTACCTGCGTGTCTAGAAAGCTATTTCTGTGGATAGAAGCGAGTGTTTGCATGATAAGTTTGAGTTGAAGTCTCAAGCTCGCGTCTCTATTATTGGCATTACTATTTTTAGAGCCCTTGTTTAAGTGGCTTAACTGCTTGTTGGGTGTACATGCTCAAGTCTCCTAATTCTATATGTAGAATTAGATCTTCTTAGCTTTGTAGTAGTTTGTAGTGGATTATTGTAGTTGGGTGAATTATTGTAATTCATTGTAAGAGAAGAACAGTACAGAATTGAATCAATCCAGGCTTGTTGGAGTTGATTGTTCTTGAGAGAGAGAGCTCTTGAGGAATAGAGATCTATTGAGAGATCTATACATCTATGAGAGGTGTGGAAGAAAGAAGCTTTCTTCAATTGTATTCCTTTGTAAAGAGTTTTGTTAATACAAGTTTTTAGGGTGTTTTCTTGTATCTCTTGTTCTTGCTATTATCATTCTAATTACTTGTCAATCTGGTTTAATTCTATGTTTATTGCTGTCATAATTGTAATCTATTGTTGGATTGATCCCCCAACAAGTGTTAGCTCCAGGTAGGCCCTTTGCCATTGATGTCAAAGGGGGAGAATAACAAGTACAGGTACAGGTGCAAAAACATGTACATAAAATAGGTACAGGTTGCTACAGTAAGGGAGAGTTATTGTATGTTTTTCAAATGGTAGTATGTACAGGTTTCAGGATGTAGTAGTTTTAGTTTGAGGTTTTCATCAATGACAAAGGGGGAGATTGTTAGAAATATTGTCATTGATGTCAAAGGTCTAGCATTATTGGTGATAAAGTCCCCATTGCATTTAATGTTGTTTTTAATATTCATATCTTGGCTAATGTGTGTTAATATTTATTTAATATAAATGAATATATTTTTGGTTACATATAAGTCAAAAGAAGGCCCATGGAAAAGTCAAAGAGTCATGGGATAAAAGATGAAAGATGAGTGGGATGCATTTTCTCATGAAGAGTCATCTTAAGGAATTTCAAGAGTCACCATGGGAAGACAAAAGAGGTATGATGCATTTTTCCATGAAGGGACACTTTGAGTAATATGAAAAGTCACCAAGATAAAGACAAAAGAGGAAAGGATGATTTTACTTATGAAGGGTCACCCTATGAATTTTAAAATGTAAGGATACGAAGGATCATGCAAGTTTGGCACCATTTTCCATGAGGATTGAAGGGTCACAAAGGGTGAATGCCAAAGGTCATTTAAAAAGCTATAAATAAAGGCTTGAGAAGCCATTTTTAATATGCAAGAGAGTGCATGGTTTGTATTTGTTTTTGAAGAGATAAAAGTAGGAGATATTGTAGAGTTCTATCATTTATTGAGTAAGCAACATTGAGAGATAGTTGTGTTTTATACACAAGAGGGGTTAGTGCTCCTACAAATTGGTACTTGTGAACTTTGTATTTTGAGTTGGTGCTCATCATATACTTGAGATTGTTCTTCATGTTTTTTCCCACTTTGGGTTTGCATGTAAAAAATTGCTCTCTCTCTCTCTCTCTCTCTCTCTCTCTCTCTCTCTCTCTCTCTCTCTCTCTCTCTCTCTCTCTCTCTCTCTCTCTCTCTCTCTTGTGTGGTGCAAATTATTGTTTCAATTTTATTGCATATCTTGAATGTGTGATTAAGTGGATAAAGAAAAGAAATCAATTTAAGTAAAAAGATATATAATATACTGATTCACCCACCCTCTTAGTATATTTCATGCTTAACAATTGGTATCAAAGCAAGTTCCTTTTGAAAAAGTTTTACATCTTGAAGGTAGATCAGGAAAGCATGATGGCTGGATCACATGAAGGATTTTCTACAAATAAGGCACCTTTGTTTGATGGGATGAATTATGTTTTTTGGAGTATAAGGATGAAAACTTATTTGATGGCCCTTAGATTTGATAAATGACAAGCAGTGGTGGAGGAATATGAAGAGCCACAGACACTTGTAACTACTCCAGTGGAAAAGAAGGCAAGTGAAAATAATGTTAAAGATTTAAATGCTATTTTATGTGGTTTATGTGAATCAGAATTTGTTAAAGTTATGCAATGTAAATCTGATCATGAAACTTGGGTAAAACTTGAGAATATTTACAAAGGTGATGGAAAAGTTGAACAATCTAAGCTTTAGACTTTCAGAAGATAGTTTGAGAGTTTGAAGATGGAAGAAGAAGAAAATATAGCAAGTTATCTTTTGCAGGTTGATCAAATAGTTAATCAGAATCAAGGTCTTGGAGAAAGTTCTTTATGTACCTGCTTGGTAAATTCCTTCTGAGTGAGTGAATTTTGTACAATTTTATCTTGTGACCATTAACCAGTAGAAAAAATATTACTAGATCAATGGTCTGGAGTTATACTACTCCATTTTCATGAACATGTTCAATCTAAAATGTACCAAGCTATCTAGTCTAGAGTTTGCCCTTGTGATCGTTGTAATTTAAATAAAAAAGAAGGGCCCAATATTTTGTATTGAATTAATTGGATATTAATGCCATCCAATCCACTGTTATTGTACAAGTTTTGTGTTCTATAATGCATGCTATCTATATTCATCTAAGACATTAAGTTGCATACGTCTTTGTTTCTATGTTTTAGATATATCCATCCCAAGTTCTAGTGTTGTCCGTAAGGTCTTGTGCTCAAACTCAATTGGAAACAAAAGTTTCTTCCCATATAATAATTCATATGAGGTGAAGCCTCTAGTGGTCTTCCACATGATTCTATACACATAAATAGCTTCAGGAAGTCTAGCCTCCTAATCCTTACAAGACATAATAATAGTCTTGGTCAAAATATTTTTAAACTCCTTCTTGGTGACTTTCACTTGTCTATTATATTTTGGATGATATGGAGTTGATTTCTTATGCCTAATCTCATATTTTTGGACTAGGATGTAATTAAACTAGTAGTAAATTATGGTCATTGATCAATGACTATCTCTCAAACACACCATATATTGTGAATATTCCTTCATAGAGGAAAGTTGCCACCTTTTCATCCCTAACATGTGTAAGAGCCTTTACTTCCACCCATTTAATGACATAATCAGTACATATAAAGATGTACTCTTTGTTATTTGATTTTAGATCAAGAGGTCTTACAAAATCTAAGCCCCATTTGTCAAATACTTCAAGCACCATTTGAGGTTGCAAAGCCATCTCATATGAGATGTATGATTTCCATTTCAAGTTACATCTTTATTTATACACATTTTGAAAGTAGGAGGATGAAAATGTGGGTCTCCCCATACATTGACATATGTTACAATGATTTGTATACCTTATTGTATCTTGATGGATTAAGGGCCAATAATAACCTATATTCAAAAAATTTACTATTGTACGCTTAGCTGCAAAGTGCCCTCTACAAGGTTCATCATGGCAAGATTTGAGGATATCTGGAACTTCATATTATTTGAGACATCTTTTGATTATGGAGTTAGGCCTAGTACAAAAAAGGAATCCAGATAGCCAGGAATACCTTCCACTTTTTTGAATCAAAGCTCATTTTTATTTAGGGAGGAAGTGTTGTGGAAGTAGCCCTGTTACAAGGTAGTTATCAATATCAGCATACCAAGGTGTGATAAGGGTGAGGGAGAACATGTGATCATCTAGAAATGAGTCATCCACTATGGTATCCTCTTGAGGGGATTGTAATCATGATAGGAAGTTAACCACAACATTGTCCTTACCAGGCTTATCTATAATAGTTAGATCAAATTCTTGTAATAAGAGAAACCATCTTATCACTCTGCCTAAGATATTTGATTTTTTAATAAGGTACCTAATGGTTGCATGATTTTTATGAACAAAGACTTGGTACCCTGTTATATAGTGACAAAACTTGTTAATAGTATAGACTATTGCTAAGAATTTTTTTTAGTGAGCATGTAATTTAATTCTACTGCTTGTAAGTACTTGTTTATGAAATATATGGCATAGTTGAGTGCTTCTTTTTTTTGGCCTAGCACAGCTCCCAAGGTAGTATCTAAAGCATCTATGTGAATATGGAATGGAAGCTTTCAATTAGGACCATGTAAAACTAGGGTGGTGGTCAATAATTCCTTCAATTGTTTGAATGTTGCATCACAAATAGGATTCCATATGAATTCATCATCTTTAGTCAGGAGAGTAAACAATGGTACTACTATTTTGTTGAAGTTGTCTATAAATATTCTATAGTAACTAGCATGTCCTAGAAAACTCCTAACATCCATCTATTCTTTAGGTATAGGTAGATTTTTTATTATGCTGATTTTTGTAGGGTCAATATTGATTCCTTCAGCAGATACATGGTGGCCAAGGATAATGTTTTTCATCATTAGCATGTAGCATTTATTATGGATTAAGGGCAAATGGTTTTCATAATATAATTATAGTACTTACTTCAACTTATTTAGGCACTCATCAAATGTTTCTCCATAGACAGTGAAGTCATCCATGTAGATTTTTACACATTCATTAGCCAGATCTAAAAAGATACTCAAGATAGCCCTATGGAATTTTGTAGGAGCATTGCACAGCCCAAAAGGTAATAAAACGTAAGTATAATTACCCTAGAGACAAGTGAGGTGGTCTTTTCCTAGTCCTCAGGAGCAATTCTAATCTAGTTGTAACCACTGAAGCCATCCAAAAAGGTAAAATATTTTTTTTGTTGTGTGTCCAACATCTAATCAATGAATGGTAGAGGAAAATGATCCTTTCTGGTTGCTATATTAAGTTCCATATAATCTATGTAAATATGTCACTCTTCATTTTTATTTGGTATAATTACTAATGGTGAAACTCATTCACTATCTAACATTGGATATATAAATCCAATGATGAAGAGTTTTTACAGTTCCACTTTGACTATTTCTCTAAGATTTGGATTCATCCAACATTGTGGCTATCTAATTGGTTGGCACTCCTCTTTTAAATAAATGTAATGTGTGCATTTTTCTAAGCTAATTCCTTGTATATCCTCATAATCCTATGCAAAATTGCTTTGGTTTGCATGTAACATGTTGACTAGGTGCTTTTCCTCATTTGACTCCAATTTGTTATTAATAAACAATATTTTTTCTAAGGAGATTTTAATTTTCTTTGAGAGTTATTTCATCATTTATAAATTATTGATAGATATGTTTTGGCTATAAATATTAGGTAGAAATTGATGGAATGTTTCTTGTATAGATGAAATAGATTTATCTTCTACCCAGAGGTTGGCAAATGGGCAGTTTATGCATTGTAGGTTGTTGGGATCTTTAGGATTAGTTTGGTAATTATTCTAGAGAACATTTGAGATTATTTTATCTTCCTCTTGATCAGATAAGGTGCATGCATGGTCTATGGTTAATACAAGAATCAAAGGAGGCTATTCTACCTCATCTTCCTCAACCCATAATGTATTCTTTGGTTCTAAGGATGGTTGTGCTGGAGGATAGAGGATCAAATTCTTAGTGTGGTTTACATTGGATATCAACATATTACCTGGTTTGTAGCTAATGAAAGCATCTATTGTGGTAATCCAAGGTCATCCTAAGATGAGAGGGTATCCACCCAAATTAGACTTTGGTTGTAGAATAATAAAATTTGTAGGATACTCCTAAGAATCTATAATAATGACAAGATAGTCAATGACTCCTAGTTTTACTGTAGATCTATCGACCATTTACAACATTATAGATGTGAGATAAATATTATTCAACTATAAATTTTTCATGGTTTTAATTATCATTACATTTATTATAGACCCTAGATCTATCAATGTATTGGATAGTTGTTGGTCATAGATATAAACTATTACTACTGGGCATCCTGGATCTAAACATTTTTTTGACATGATATTTCCCAGCATAATGTCTACTAGCTGACCAATCACATATACTATATTGAGATCCTTCTTCTTTTTAGGTTTATGTAGACATAAGTCTCTTACAACTTTAGAATACATGGGTACATCCTTGATGGCCTAAAATAGAGAAATTTCAACACAAAGATTCTTGAGCTAACCAATGAAGTTAAATTCAAGTTCAGTTGCATGGAGCCAAAGGCTAAGACATTCTAGAAATGGTGGGGTTGCTTCATCATTGGCTTTATTTACTAGTTCAAAAATTTATTTTAGTGGTGAGGGTGGGTTAGCATGATCTTCTATATTGTCTTGGGCTTCCATTATTATGGGTGGGGTTGGGGGTGGTATAACTCTTCCTGAATATAGGTGAACTTCATTGATGTTCACCGTATATGCTAGATACTGAACATGTTCAGTAATGAATGTCAGTTGCACTAATTTATTTATAGAATTTTGTATAGTTGGGAAAGGAGATTAATAGGCTTAGGTGAAATTTGTGTATTGGGCATAAGAGTAGGAGGTTGTTTTTGTTGTGGATGGAATCCTCTTTGATAGTTTCCCTAGGGCTGATTGGGTCTTTAGGAATACTACCATTGGTTTATGAGGGGTGGGCCTTAGGGTGGTTTCCAAGCTTATATCCAAGGTGGGGATAAATTTTGTGGAGGTTACCAGGAGGTGGAGGGGTGGCTTATTTGAGGTGGTTACCATTCGGATTAGGAGTTGGGAAATTCATCCATGGACTACTCTAATTGGGATAAGCATTTGTAAATTATGAATTAAAAAAGGTAGAATTTGTAAAAGGTGAATTTTTTTCCATACCTAGATAACATGGTCATTGAACCCATGGCTTTCTTTGTGAAAAATAGAAAACTTGGTCCCCATCTCCTACAGTGTGCAGCTCTACTATTTTTGGTTCCTCAAGTGTAATGTTAGATACCTTAGCCCAAACCTCATGACAGCTAAAGTCATCTTTCTTCTTCTTGTAATCCAAACAATAGATCGTCAAAGCTTTATCTAAGGCTACTTGATTTTGCCTTGTGTGTAGGATATCTAGTTGGGTGGACAAGTGACTAACGATATCTTGTTTCATATCTTTTAATAGGTTATTAACTTTAGATCTTGATAGGCCGCTTGTGGCTGCTAGTGGAAGATTACTACCCCAAACTTTGTTTATGGTAGATCTAGAATATTTTTTTCTCAATTCATTGATGTCTATAAATATAATTTGGGATATATCTCCCCCACTCATTAGGTCGAAGGCTTCTAAAAAATATTCTCTGACTCCTTTTAGGAAGATGAGTTTTAGAGGCTCTTCTCTTAGTGCACTTTACTTGAATTTTTGTACACTAAACATGAATCATTCAACGTAGTCTTCCAAGGATTCATCCCATTATTGAGTCATCCTGAAGATGTAATTTATTTTATAATTTATTCTTCATCCATACTCTTGATACTTAACCAAAAACTTCTTTTTCATGTCTCCCCAATCACAGATTGAATTATTACCTAGTCCTATGAACTAGTGAAGGCTGAGTCGTTGAGGGTGGTAGGACAAAGTTTCAATTTATTTGCATCCTTACTATAGTCATAGATTCTATAGAGGATATAAATTTTGAACAAAAATGTGTCTAGGTCTTTTAATAACATACCTCTAAAATTGGGCAAGGCTAAGGGCAAAATATTTTTCATTTATGTTATGCTCGTTGCATCTGGAATAGGAAATTTAAAAGTAATTATGTCTGGAGCCCTATTGTCTTTTTCAAACTCTTCTTACATGATGGATTTTATTGTGATATGGATACCAAATGTACTCAGAATCATGTCCTCAAATTTTATATCAATCCCTTGGTCAGCATGATAAAAAATAATTATCTACTGATTTGTAGTCTTTTTACCAGATGAAAAGTCTGAAGACTCTCCTGAGCTTTTTTTGATTTGTTCAAGAAATCCTTGTTAGAATGTTGTTCTAATATTACTCTCTAGAGTGTTTGGTTCATGAAATTCTCCTTTGTTTCTCTTTACTAACTCATCTAATGCTTTCTTCACTTCTATTTCCTTTTTCAAAGCCAATAATAATTCTTCTGCAAGCTGCCTCCTTTGGTTTGAAGTGTTCCCTTCTTTAAGAGCCCTTCAGCTTATGGTATATCTTTCAATAGGATTCTTACTTGATGTAGGTACTTATGGTTATTTCTTAATAGTAATTTGTGGCTTGTTTGGTAGGAATCTCCCTCGATAATCTCTCTCTTTGTATAAACATTTGACCCACTCCTTCAGTTGTCATATCCCTTCTTGCACAGTGTTAGTTTTTTTTCTTTTCTTTTCTCATTTTACATTTTAGGGGTTTACTCAAAATGAGCAAAAATAAAATGTATAAAATGAAAAAAATGAAAAAAATGAAGGAATGCAGAAATCAAAATAACAAGAATTGAAATTTTATCTTTAGAAAGTAGTAAAGTTATCTAATGAAAGTAAGAAATTTACTCTAGAAAATAGTAAAGTTATCTAATGAAAGTAGGAAATGAAAGCAATAAATTTACTCTAAAAAGTAGTAAAATTAGTCTATAAACAAATAATTGACAACCTCCCCAACAATAGTACTAAAATTTTATACAAACTTATTACCCAATTAATACCATATTCTTAAATCTTTTTAACATTAATTATCAACCCAAGCTACATAGGATTTTCAAGGATGTTGACACTATATATGCATTATTGATTCATAGACTAACTTAACTGCTAGTTGTGGTATAATGAGCTTATCCTAATTTTATTTCACACACACACACACACACACACACACACACACACACACACACACACACACACACACACAAGGAAATGATTATAATAAAATGCAAAATTTCTTCACACTTATGAGTCATACATGCATCACACTTCATATAATCAAACTAGTAATGAAATTAACTCACACAACACACTTTAATCTAAGAACGGTTAGGATATTCATTGCAACTCCTTTCGAGGGGGGCCTCCTCATTTATAATCGAGTTTCAATCCTTTTCTGAGAGACTTAGAAAAGCTTCTTATATAATCAACCTTTTCATTACTCAAATCTAAAGCAATTAAAAATTGCTATAGTAGATTAAAATATTCTAAAAATTAGAATGCAAATACTTCCTATAATTCATCATCACCATCAATCTAATCTAGGTTCTATCATTAAATACATAAGGCAATTTATTAGCTTTAACCAAAAACACTAAACTAAGAAAGGTATAAATACTTTCAACTAACCTCGTCAACCTTCAGATGGTTAGTAACTTAAAGTTACTTGTTTTTAGGCCTGACTGGGTAAAGGAAAATATATGCTACTTTATTGTTTTGCTATTTTGTTTCTTTCTCTCTTTTCCATTGTCTTTATCTTATTCATCCTTTGAAAACACATCCAAGTTTCTTTGCATGTGAGGGGTCCGTACAGCTATTATGGAGGATCCTCTTCAATCATTTACTTTGTTTTTAAGACAGTTGGATGTGTCCTTAAAAGTTAATTACTTATTATCATAACAATGATTTATTTTGTGTAGTGGTTATACGATCCTATAGGTTTCATCCTATAGTTGCTAAGGGTAACCTATAGCTGAAAGCTTGTAGCTACTATGAGCAACTTGTAGGTGGGAAACCTATAACCTATAGGTGGAAAGTCTACAACTTGACAGTTGCTACCAGTTGGAAGTCCTTTTTGTCACATGCTTCTCTATAAGTGTTGTGACCAACAAAGATTCCTACAGTCTTATTCTATGCTTCAAATGTATGTTAAATAAGGTTACACAAGTATACTCTAATCAAATAAAAATCATCACTAATCCATAACACAACATGTATATATATATATATATATATATATATATATATATATACATGTTGTGTTATGGATTAGTGATGATTTTTATTTGATTAGAGTATACTTGTGTAACCTTATTAATGCACACATATAATCATTAATTAATTCATTCATTTACATGAGTCATGGATAGTTCTAGGGTTTCATATAGGAAAAAGATATATAATTGGTATGGATAAGGTTATAAATAAAATAATTAGTGGCCTCATCAATCCTATCCCATCATAGTCTCACCTATCATTCGTATTTCCATCCATCACCTATCCTTATCACATCTTATCTCATCATCCATACCCTATCCTAATTCCACCTCATCCATAGTCCTCATCATCCCATATTATCTTGTCTCATATTTCAATCATATCTTGTATATCCTTGTCTCACCCCTATTGTACAAAATTTATTCTCTTGTACATTCTACTAGACTCCCATATTAATCACATCTTCTCATCATCCTAGTCACACCTTGTCATAAGACCACCTCATTTATAATCAATCACACCTCACTTTGACCTTGCCTTATCCATCAATCACACCATAATCTTGATTATTATCATATCATATTCTATCCTAAGTCCACCTCATCCATAGTCCTAATCATCCTCATACCATCTTGTCTCATTATCCCATCACCTTGTATATCCTTATTTTATCTTATTGTACATAATTTGCTCTCTTGTACATCCTTTTAATCACATCTTATCACTAGACCCATATGTCATTAGTCATCCCCTAATCATACCTCATCATCCACATCTTATCTTAAATCCATACTTGATCACTTGTCTTCACCTTTCCTTCATCACCCATCTAGTCATCACCTCATCTTATCCTAGTTGGTTTCTAGATCACATACGAGTCTAAACCATTCACCTTCCATTACCCATTTATATTTTCATCACCACCTATCCTCATACTTATCCTTATTCCATTATCCTAATTACCTTCATCAAATCATCCTATCTCATTCCATCTTGAGAAAATTAGTCTATGGCTTTGAGTTAGTCCTATCACTTACATCATCCTATTATCCTACTCCAATATCATTTATCTTTTGGTTAGATACTCATACCTTGTCAATATCTTGTTAGCATCTTATCACTTTATCAATCTCAATCTAGCAAACCCATCAACTATCAATCATCCCTAATCCAATCATCTTTCCTTATTCATAACTAGCACCCATCATATCATCATCTTGCTAGTTTGAATCTAGGAAACCATCATATCCCCAATCCCTTTGCTAGTTTGATAACTAGGCATTGTTGATAAGTTGTTAGCACCTACTACACTATTGGTCTAAAATTTGATCATAATATCTAATCCATTAGTATATCTCATCCACATCATCACCTATCATCCTAGCCTGGTCCTTTTGATCTATTTTATTCAATAAATTTATCCAATCCTTATCCTACCTACATCATCCATCATCTTTCAACCATCACCATGGAACTAGAACCCACCTTCATTGACCAATATATTACTGCCCATAAGGATGAGATACTATTGAAGTTAATTATGATGGGTGTACCACTCCCTAAAGGTGTTGATCCCCTTTCACTCATTGCATCTTTCCTCTAAGCCCCATCATGTGAATCCCATACCAATCTTCCATTCACTAGCCATAAACCACTGCTTACCCATTGCCATACTAGCAAAGGGAATCCAATCTTGGCCACCTCAAATCCATCTGCCTAGTTATATCCACAACCATCTGATTATAGGTCCAATGCTTCCATGTTTAAGTGACAACATGAAGTAGGTACTTATATTCCCCTTCCCATATATTTGGAAGCCCTTTTAAAACAACTTTTTATCACTAACATGATGGTTTATCCACCTATTTGACATCTTGATCCCACTAAGCCAAATCCTCTTGGTATAAAGATAACCAATATTGTGCATATCACCAAACTTGGGGGCAAATTATTAATTGATGCTGACCTTTCCAAGATTTTGTCTAGGACCTCATTAAACATAGTGATATAGTAATTGACAATGAACCAGATACATCCACATCCCTAGGTGAACACAAAGAGGAATGCCAAGATTCCCTTCCCAATCATGATCACACTCTTCCCTTTCCAAGCCAAGGTTAAGACACCACACCCATCTTACATGATCCCCCCATTCTCAAAAAATCCTCCATCACAACTGAGTCTGTATCCCATGATCCTAGTCTTCCCATCTCTCATGAACCCTTTCATGACCCTCTCCTTGAATCCATCATTCCTCCATCATCTTCCTCTCACCCATCACATCAAATACCCCATGTTGAGAGGTCAATTATGGATAATTAATCTCATATTAGTAGTATTACATCTTGTGCATCAGAGTCAACTTCAAATTCAACATTTAAGGTCTTATCTTCTATAGGATCATGTTCAACACTTATATCCAAATCAGATTCCTCATCAAAAATGTCACCCCTCATTGATGTTAATAATGCCTATCTTTTTTAGATACCTATAATCTAGATAGCTCTAATTCATTACCAGGCATATCTTTTGATTCTAATATCGATGATAATATTATAAATAAGTTCTTACAAGCTTTATCTATCAAAAATCATTAGAGTGAGTTTGATCCTCCTTTGGATACATATACTATAACTATTCTTAGTAATACTTTTACTAATCTTGAGGAGATTTTCTCTAATGTCAAAATCAGGTTTCCTCAAAAACCCTATGAAGACTATGCTACACCATCACCACTCATTGATCTCATCATGCCCTCACCGTCATCTTCATCCATCATGGACCCATCTCTCCCCATTAATAATTACTTAATCACTTATCTCCATAAGGATGAACAAAAGCATGCATCATTGGACCCTTCCTCAAGTAATATAATATGTGCCACAAATCTAAAGGTCTAAGACAATATTCTAAAAGTCATAAATCATAATCAAGTAATATTTGATCCCTTCAATCAAAATAAAGAATAATCAAATCATTATCCTAATCCAAAATCATCTCTCCCTAGTGAAGTCCAATATTAGGCACTAGGGGACCATCAAAAACATCATAATATTCCAAGTTAAGAATCAATATCCTCTAGTGAAGCCAAAAATCAGGCACTAGGGGGCAGTCAAAATCAAATACAGTCAAATGCTCAAAATCATATGGCTAATCATTCATCAAGTAGTTGGATCAAAGATGAACTAAAAAACAAAGTATCTTGGATCTCCTATAGTCTTTTGTTGCATGACACCAATAAAATGAAGCATGTCCCACATCTGCAATGATGTATGCAACTACTAGTCCTAATCTTCCATCACCTATCACCCTATCCTATCACAATTCTATCATTCACTTTCATCCTAATCCTCCATCATCATCCATCTCACCATTGTATCATAATCTTATCATCCATCCAAGTCCCATACCTCCCCATCAAGATTTAATTGAATCCATACCCCACATCACTGACCTAAGTAGCATTATCTCTCATAGGGGTCATGATGATACTTGGTCTAGATATCTAGAGGGATCACCATCAAGAATCACTAAATACCACTAGGACATCCAAGCATTTGGTATCTATCATAGAATAGGTGTTGGCTAAATAATTCATCTAGAATTCATAGTTTGCATCTTGCCCATCATCTAATAAATTGAGATGCCTAATAAAGTCAAAAAAGTCAAAATGTCAAAAAAAAAAAAAGAAAAAAAGAAATAATAATAATAAATCTTTCATCCAATGGTAAAAACTAGTCTTATGGCACCTTGGGCAAGGACCATGATGAAAATTGGTTTTTGACATCAGGGTAAAATAATCTATTATCTGCATTGTTCCTCAACACTTAGAGGCAAATCCATCCATTTCATACCCTCATCCATTCATCCTACTTGTCAAACCTTTGTTCACCTTACCCATCATTTTATACCTTGATCCATTGTCCTTATCCATCATATACCATCATATCATTTATCCTCTTGTATCTCTCATTAGTTCTTGTCTTGACATTCGTAATGAATGGAAGGTGTCTTGAGACATGTTCTAAACCATCTTGGTATATCTTCTAAAGGATACTCAGGAAAATAACCATCTATTTCCTTCATGATGTGGTCATTGGCTATCCCTAGTTAATTCATCCTTAGTCCCCATCATCATCATCCTTTGTCTTCTCACCCATCATTCCTCCATCCTTCTCCTAGTTTCTAGGTTTGGTATTCCCTTTACTAGTAACCCCATTTGTATAGGGTATATACATATCCCAAAAATCCCTAAAATTTGGAAAAATGTCAAAAATCATAAAATTTGAAAAAGCCAAAATAGTCCATGATGTTTTGTCTTATGCCCAATCCCCTAGTCACACCTATTTCCATGTCATGTGTCTTTTGTTACCCCCATCTTTGGATACAACATCTAGTCTTGGTACCAAATCGGAGTGGTCACCCATCTTTCCATCTCTTTATCATCTTTTTGTCCTAGATATTATTGAAACACATCACCTTATCAAGAATTTAATCTAGTACCCATCACTTCTTTTTCAAGTCCTTTTCATATCTAGAACCTATCACATCACTCTTTGATAGTATGAAAGATAATTGATCCCATCACTTTCCTTATCATTATCTCTTCATATTTGGCACCCATCCAATCACCCTTTGCTAGTATGAAAGGTACTTGATCCCATCACTATCTTTATCATTGCCTCCTCTTATCTAGTACCCATCTAATCACTCTTTAATAATATAAAATGTCTTTGATCCCATCACTTCCTAGTATCTTTGCTAGATTATAATCTTGTAAGGCCTTGTCTATTGGTAATCCTTGGTCATCACTTGTTTAATCACCTTCTTTGACCAATTTTCAATTCAATCTCAAGACCAAATTAGTATTCAAAGACTTTTTCACATCCCATCATGTCATCCATCCTTCTATCCTAAACTATGGGCAACACCTTGTCTTAATCCTAATCCTCATCATTAGTCCTATCTAAATCTGACCCTATTCAAAGTCCATAATCACATCCTAATCATCCTATTCTATCCCACCACCCCATCACTCATCTCATCATTAGACAAGACATTAGGACACTGCATGTAGATACTTGTGTGTGTATTACTTGTTTGTTCTATTTGTCTTATTTGCATGTCATGTACATATCTTGTTTGTCTCATGATTATCATGTCTCTTTTTTTTGTCTATTGGGAAATGAATGAAGACACCATGAGGATACCAAAAGTGCCCTTGAGGATGTAGAGTTCATCATTTGCCCATGTACTTTGGCAGTATGTCCTCTTGGTCATATCTATATCATGGGTAATCTTGTTAAGTGTTATATTTTATTGGAATCATTAGTATATGATGAGATTTATGAAATTTGTGATGGTATGATCTCATCATTTTTCTCTTCATCATAACCCATCCAACTAACATACAATATTTTATCATCATCCCCTTATCTAAGCCATATCTTATCATCACTAATATCATCCTTTAATCCCTAATCATCATCATTATCATCATTGTCCTCTATCCTCTCATCAGAACTACATTAGCTTGAGGTCTTTTTTAGACTATGTAGGCAACACTTGGCCACTTTTATAGTTCCCAAGGATAGCTCAACCACTATATCATCCATCCTAATCCCCTAGTCTTTTGGTCACTTGATCATATCACTATTATCTCTTATCCTCATTATCATTCTCTAATCAGTCTTATCTTGGCCTATGGCTCTCCCTCACATGAGTCCTTGCTTGGGATACATTTAAAGCTTGTGGCCCTTTAATCCTATCATCATCTTCTTATGGTTGATTCCCCCTTGGGATGTGTCTACAAACATGATACCCATCATCTCTATTCCTTATGCATGTGTCCTTACCAGGGAATCATTATCAATTTGTAGCTTATGGCTCAATGTCGACCTCATCTTCTTCATCTTCTATCCCACATCCAGCATCCCATCTCCTCATTTATCCATCTTACCCCACCCATCATTTTTTCTTTTGAGTGGCCATCTGGCTCATTCTTCCCTACATGTCCCCTCGAGGGGGCATCATATCCCATAACATCATCTACTAACATTCATCCATGACATGGTTTTTCTTTGAAAGACCATTACTCCTTCCATTCCATCCACTCACAATGCCATTTCAAAGAGAGTTAAAATGTATGCACCTAAAATTGCTCACTTCATTATAGTTGATTAATATTCCTATTAGTTGACAGTAATTCTGCTTAACCTATTTTATTTCACTAATTTATTCTATTTTTATCTATAAATATAATATCCCCTTTCATTAATCTGCATTCACTATCCTTACCCATCACCACTCTTTCATTAATTCCTCTTAAATCTCCCATTATCCTAATTTAATCCTAATTATCCATTATATGGGAATTTTAAATTCTCATAACCCCACCTACCCACCTACTAACCTACACCCTAGCCTTTCCTACATCCATATGTCTCTAATCCTCACCCAATCCCTCAACTAACCCCCACCTAATCCTCCATTATCTCTAAGATAATGGATAAGTCTCTAGAATTGGATACTTTCCTCCAAGTCTTTAGAAACCTCTATTTCTAGAGGTTTTCCAAAGAATTTAATATTCCTTGGATAATTTCTAACCATAGATCTCATTTCTCTAAATTCAAATTATAACCCTTGATTTTCCCTCCTAAAACCTATATAAACAACCTCTCCCTCCACCTTCAAGGCATCTTGAGAAATCATACTAAAACCATGCCAAAATCATTTTAAAAATCCTATAGCAAATCCATAAGCAACCATCAAAGCATTCATTATCATAATCAAGCATCAAGATATCATGGAGTCAATTTGAGTCTAATTGCATACATTTGAATTTTGGAATGGAGGCATGAGAAGGTAAAGAACATGGTAAGAATGTTCTACTGGTTCTAATTTATCTCCTCTATCCATTCCTATTGGTGTCATTAAATTTTGGGTTTGTATTGTCATTTTGATAATATTTCAAGAATCCAAAATTTGGTGCACACTACATAATAAATACACTTGGTTAGAGGTATCAAGGTATTGATGCCTCACCACCTTATAGTTATTACCCACTACCTCATATGTAATTTTCCAATCACCATGATATTTGATGTCGACCTTCTCGCACCTTTTTCCCCATTAGAAAATCACATTGCATGAACATTTTTATTGAATGGAAGAGGATATGGAGGCTTTGGGAGATGAGGTGATGGGAAAAAAACAATTTTTACATGAGTGTTTACCATCAATTGCCATTGCTGCATACAGGTGAGGTTTTTATACCTCACTACGGATATGACCCAAATATTTTTAAAATGCTAATATAGCTTCGAATGCTTGTTAAAAATAAAATAATTTTATGTGTTTGCTTGTCATCATTCCTCACATTCTTAAATTATAGTTAATTTTAGTGTAGTCGATCTGTGAATCATTCAGAATGAGTTATTTTGACTTAAAAGTTTTAATGGAAGTGTAAGTTTTTAGTGTAGTAAACACTCACTAAATCTTCAGATAATAGTGCTTAGTCTCCATAAAATCTTTAATAAATAGTGTGCACCTCATGGAATGAGTATGCCTAGTTAGAGGTGACAAAACATTGATGTTTCATCACCCTAAAGTTAATATCCGTTACATCACTTTCAATTATCTCATTAATGTATTATTTGATATCGACCTTATCGTAGCTATGTCCACATCAGGGCATCACATTGCATGCATGTTTCTATTAAATGGAAGAGGCTATGTAGGGCTTAGGATCCAAGAAGATGGGAAGAGAAACAATAATTTCATGAGTGCTTGCCATTATTTTCCATCACTACATACATGTGATTTTTTATACATCAATGAAGCTATGAATCAAATCATTTAAAAAATTTTACATGACTTTGAATATTTATTGAAAATAATAATTTATTTTCGTGTCATCATTCTTTGCATTCTTAAGCTATAGTTAAATTCAATGTAGTTTATTTATGAATCATTCAAAATGCATGTGTGTTGATATTGAAGGGAAGAGCAGATGGAGGGTTTGTGAAAATGGTGAGATTTTCCTTATTTTCAAGTGGTATTTGCTTCCACCATTTTTAAGTGATATTTTCTTGTTCTATTTGCTTTGAATTTCTATTTTCCTTCTCTATTTGCTTACACCATTTGTAAGTGCTATTTACCTACTTTATTTACATGTTCCCTTTTATTTTACCATTTTTATGTGTTATTTACCTACTCTATTTGTATGCTCTCTTTATTATATACAAATGATATTTTTAATATGTCACTAAGGATATGAGCCAAATGGTTAAAAAATTGTGAATATGGCTTGAAATGTTTATGAAAAAATAAGTAATTTTGTTTATTTGGGTGAATATTTCTTTGAATTATCATACTTTTATAATTGTAGTTTAATTTAATGTATTCTATCTATTAATCATACAAAATATGTGGGTTTTGCTTTATATATACTCCACACAAACAAAAATCTATGGGTTTTTATTTTTAGTATTCTAGGTTTATTAATTTCGACCTTAGGATAAACTGGTCCCAAAAAAATGAATGGCCATTTGAAGTTAACTTATGAAATAGGTAGTTGTTATGATTTGGGTTTTGTAATTGCAATCCCTTTATTATAGTTAAATAGGTAAATATGATGAATAATATTGTAACAAAGATCAATTTCATGAATGTAATTCATACAAATAAGCAACTAAATTGTTTGTATGAATTACATTCATACAAATATTCTATTGTCATACAAATAACATGCATTGAGAACTATTAATTAAAGTTTTAAAGATACATTTTTGGCATCCACTTAAATTTATGCAATTCTTTTATGGGCTTGTGGAATGCACTATGAGAACAATTTCTTCTTAACTATAAGAAGTAATGAAAGTCACCCTATAATAGTGTGAATGCAATGGTGACAAAATTATCTTGTTTACTATAAGAAGCATTGAAAGTCACCCTATAATAAAGGAGTTTGTAAAAAAAACACATTACTACAGGGTGACTTTTAATTCTTCTAATAGTGAATGAAAAATGTCAAGGCTTCCATCAATAGGTTGCCTCTCCTCTTCCCCTCAACACAATACACATTCAAGTGATAATTACTATGAATACATCTTTCAACAAATTTTTCATTACTATGAGTTTCCAAGTTATAATTATATGCAGCTTAATAGGTATATGGATTTTCATTGGTCGTTTTTTCATTTTCTGCTAACTATGGATTTACTAGTGAGATTTTTTAACCTCACTAAGGCCATGAGCCAAAGTGTCTCAATGTTTGTAGTTAATTATTTCAATTTTGTAGTAAATTTGTTTTATTGCAATTAATCATGAATAATATTGTAATAAAAATCATTTGCATGAATGCAATTCTTATAAAAATATGTTTTCATTTATTTTTAGGCACTATTTGTTTTTGTTGATTATTTATGAATTCAATACAAATAATGTTATGCCAATGTGAATCATAAAAGCCTAATAAGGTGAAAATGTGGAACATTTAAATTTCAATTAGTGGTGCTCATTCCATGTTATGCATGCTTGTGTTTGAGGTGCCAAAATAATATGCTAATTTTTTGATCTTGACCATAATATCTAGATTTGCACTAGTTTTAAAGCACAATTAATCCTTGAATTTGTTTTTTTGTAAACTATTTATTATGAATTACATTCATGCAAGTTATTTTTGTTACAATATTATTCATTCCATCTATTACATAAGTTATCCTTAAATGGTTAGTAATTTTTGTAAGCCATTATTACTCATTCCGAATGATTCACAAATTGACTACACTAAATTAAAATATAATTACTACAAGTTCTTAGCCTTAGTAAATTATTAAAAACATCACTTTTAAGCAGTGATGGTTAAAAAAATATGAGGATTAACCATGTTATAAAAAACCAGTGCAAATTTAGATTGCTTCCCTGAAAACTCTACTCAATTTGGCATACGAAATATCTACATTTTCCAATACCAAGACATGCATCCAGTTCACCATTTATATAACTTTAATTCAATAGAAATAAACCTAGAATATTAAAAAAAACATTTCTTTCACTCCAAGGGTACATATAATCTCAAGAATTATCCTTGAACCATAAACTTAATTAAACTGCAATTACTATAGTTTAAGAATTCAAAGAATGATTCATAGATCGAAAAAATTATTTATTTTTAATAAACATTGAAATCCATATTCACATTTTCATAATACAAAACTAGGTAAAAATATGTTTGCAATTAGGGTAGAATAAAAACAAATGCAGAAATTAATTTTATGTTAGAAGTTATTGTTCAACTATTTTGAATATGAATTTAATATTTTGGTGAGCCTTACATGTTTTCTTCAATCATTCAAGGACTTTGATTGGATTATTAATGAAATTCCAAGGGAAAATAAATAGAATACAAAGTAGATATATAGTTGAGCATAAAATGTTGAGAAAATGACAAGTTATTTTAAAAGTTTGCACATGTTGTTATATACTTGATAGGATTGTGATTGATGATAGTAAGCAAAAGGACATATTGTATTTAACAAGAAATATAAAATGTATATTGATGAAATCAATATTATTCAATTAAAATATTATTTATTAATAATGTAGACACTTAAATCTGGCCACCAATGACCTCCAACCATGGTTTTGACCAATTTCCACCAAAATGCACAATTTGGCCTAAAAACACTAAAATGCATTAAAAGATTTGAATATGACATGTTCAAGTGCTGATTTTGGATAGAGTATCATAAAATGGGGCAATTCAATTTATGGGCCAGCTAACTTTGATAAGATCATTTTGAGTCAAAATGCCAATTTTGTACCTGGGTATTCTGGATTGCTCTTTTCTATCAAATTTCTCATATAAGATGCATGTCTTTGTTATTTTATGTTGACAACATCCTAAATGGGATAATGGATCCAATGCATCTAACATTGACTTCTAATTCCAATCCAAACAAATTTTGGACTAATAATAAGGCATTTTGATCAATTTGAGTAACTTATTCAGAAAGTGCTTAATCATGCTTAAGAGCTAATTAAACCAAATTAGAGCCTTATTAAGAATTCCATGGAAAATTGTTAAATAATTATTTTTTGAAATGAATATTGAATATTTGCATCATCAGGTGACCTCATTTATTGAGAAGACATCCCTAGGCCATAAATACCACAAATATCCAGATTATGGGTCTCACATGCCTCATAATGACCCTCCCATGCCTCATCAATGCCCTCCATGCATATTAATTTCTCATTTATCTTAAATATTGATGAGCCTATCTATCAATTTTAAATGCAAAATTGGATTAATCCTTAGCCACACATCTCAATCTTGAGATGGATGGTTCAGGTTGATTTTGATCAATCTCAAAAATCTATAAATAGAGAGGCCATGAACATCATTTCCAAGTCTTGATAATGCAAATTTATAATGCACAAATGATTCAAAAAGCTATTTCAACTAGTGTTATAATTCCAAAATATTAAAAGATTCACACAAGCCAAGCCAAAGCCAAACATGGCACCAAGAGGAGGTGGAGGATAGTCAAGTTCCATTGTAACATACATTTTTAAGCACAAATCGAGAAAGCTAATTGAAGAACACTCTTGGAGCATGAAGGAAGGTAAGAAAGGTGTGTTTATTGAATTTTAGTTATGATTTGTTCATTTTTTTTCTTCACCAAACTCCCCCTTTGAGATAGGCTTAAGGTGTTAGCATTTAGTGTGTTTTGTTTGATTTTGATTACATTCACTAACACAATACTAATCTCCCCGTATTATAATTATTTGTGAGAAAACAAACTATCTCTAAAGTGCCTTTTATTTCATACCTTATACCTATGTGATTGATTCCATGTCCAAAAATAAAATGCCTAGTGTTTGTTAGAAGTGTTTTCGATCTGTTAGATTAAAAATTTCATCTATTTTAAAGTCTAGCTTTTGATGATGTTTGGCCAAGAGTCCTAGCACATGCCTTGTTTGAACCTAGCTTTTAACACCGCATTTTGGCCAAAAGACCTAGAAACTTTTAATTTCATAGATTTGACTGATTTGAAACACTTAGACCTTAGAGTTTGGCATTTTGATTATTGGTTCATTTACTTAATTTTTTCATTTAAGACATGTAACATTAGACATTTAACATTAGTTTGTGTTATCACAAATCTTTGCATAAACCTTTTGATCCTTTTGATGAATCTAGACCAACTTTGAACATTAGATTTTTAAACACTGTCATTTTAGAGTTTGTAGAACTCTCTTCCCTTTCTATCTCAATGCATTGACTATAAATCCCAACATGTATTCCTACACTCATAGTGGACTCATGTATAGTCTGGGGATTAGTAATGTGGTTGTGCAAGAAGAAATGGTACAAGACCCCTACATAGATAATATTTCTTATAATGTGGATCCTTATCCCTCTTATAATAATCAATTAGGGGCACAAAGCTAAGATCCATTGGCTAACTATTTGGTTAATACACCACCTTATTCAGAACAAGACCAACAAAAAACTACATAATACCTAGCTATAATAACCACAACTGATGAACTAGTTCTTCAATAGTCATGCTCTACTAATATGACTTCCACGTATGATCCATTTTTATTTGAGTGTCATTTTTAGGAAAGCAAATATGAGATTTAGGTTAGAGCCATAGAGGTAGGGGCCAAGTTTCTAGTAGACTTCCCTCATGAGAATTTACCAAGCCTAGTAAGAATGCCTCACAACATAATTTGTGATCAATAGGTTTCTTCTAACAATCCTTTGGCTCTAGTCCAAACAACATATTAGGACCTTAATATGCCTAACAGAGGTAAAACCTCATAGAATACCACTTTAACCAAATGCAAATAGCATATCAAATGTACCTAAATCTAGCATGCAATTTCAATCAAATGACCATGGTGAACAAACCTATTATTGACTTAGTTCCTTCAACAGGATTTTTGATAGAGTTAACTAGTCAAGACAATCAAAGTTTAGACCCATTCATGAAAAAAACTTTGGTGGAAAACTTACTACATATGCCAATTATTGAAGAAGTGTCTTCTACTTCTATGCAAAATAATGAGCAAAATATAGTGGACAATGTGCAAGCAACATCCAATCCAAATCAAAGTGGTACTTGCATAAACAACTAGTCAAAAACATGTGCCTATAGTTAATATCATGAGTGGATCATCATACCAAGGAATATTAGCTTCTAAACCCAAACCTTCACCACCTACTTTTGAACCTCAACCAGCTGCTTCATCAAGTGTGCAACCAATATGATTAGGTAGTCAACCAGTAACCAATGTCATACCTCAACAGTTGAATGTGATGAATCCTTCTCCTCAACAAGTGATGAGTAGTATTCTACAATAATAGGCACAATATAGTTTACCAACACAATAGAGGCCAAATATATTTCCACCTCAAAAAGGGGTAACTAATTTTCCTCCTTGTCAGGTAGTGGAAAATATACCTCCTCAATCATAGACCAATGTACCAATCCAAAACCAAACGATGACTAGCCAACAATGTGTAAATGTTGGTTAGTGACAGATGTCAAATCTTTAATATGATTTCTCTTTCCAATAAGGATTCATGTAATAATGAGGCTCCCATGTTTCTCAAGTACCTACTAGATAATAATCAGTTCAAAATGTGCCACAAGTGTAGAGATAAGGTCTATTTCCACAAGTTCCCACTCAACAATAAGGTTTGATTAGTCGATAGCATGTCCATTTTCAACCACAATAGGCATAGTATAGTTATATCCCTCCATCCCAACCATAAAATCCTCCAAGTCAAACCTTCTTAGCCAACCCAAAATAGAATATCACACAACCAAATGTGAAATTTCAAGTACATCCTAATTTGTGTATGCATATTCCTAGTCCATTTCCTAACCAAACCAATATACCCCAATAGATATCTCCATCATACCTTAGTCCCACTTGTGACCTCCCAACCATTTACCCAAACCAATATTCTCCCTCAAAACAATGTTCCTTTCAGTTTCTTATCCCAATAATTACAATAGATGAAGGATTCAATTGCTGCCATTTAGGCTAAGAAATAGACTAAATTTTTTAAGTTAGATGATATGTGTTCTTATCCATTCAACATGGAGTACTTGAAGATACCATTTCCTCTAGGATACAAACCATTAAAATTCAACAAATACAAAGGGAAAGGTGACCCTAAGGCCTATTTAACCAAAAATTTTGTTGTATGTCAACTAGTGGCATATAGTGATATATACCTTTTGTTGTTTCCAAGGAGCTTGGTTGGACAAGCCTTAGAGTGATTTTAAAAGTTTCTCAAAAATTTAGTAACAGATTTTGATCATCTTTTTGATAATTTTGTGTAGCATTTTTCCTATAGTCTTGAACATGAGATTTCATTGGTTGACCTAACACAATCAAAACAAAAGGTCAGTGAGATATTTGCAAGTTATCTACTATGATGGAGAGCCCTTACAAGTTGATTCACCCATAGTTTACTAGATAAACAATTAGCCATTGTGTTTACTAAAAATTTGCATAGTGAGATAGCTTATCATCTGAAACTACAATGTGCACATACTTTCAAGGAGATCATCGACAAAGACTTGTTAATTGAGTGATCCCTTATTAATAAAGGGATCATCAAGCTTACATTAACTAATCAAAATCAAGGTACCAATTAGGGAAGTGACTAAAACCAACATCCAATCCAAGTAAAAGCATCACAACTAACACATGCCAATAACCAATATAGACCAAATCAATTCAATTGTAATAGGAATGTTGTGGGTAATGGAGTAACCAAGTCACATCATGTACAAATGGTGCAAACATTATTTGCACCTCCTTTTGAGCCTACTCCTACCCAAAAACCTCTTTGGCTAATGTCACAAGCACCACAACCAAGACCTACACAACAAATATAATAACCTTTACCATTGTAAACCCCTCATCTAAGGAGAACTATGCTTGTTCATTGTGTCTTTAGTGACCTAAGAGAGCCTATTGAGTTTTTATTTTACAAACTTGCCACTGCTAATTTGATTAGTTGGCTTATACTAAAGCATTGTTTGCAAGACATTCCTTATCCTGATTAGTACCATGAAAATAAATTTTGTGAATATTATTAGGTCAATGGGCATAATCTATGAAGATGTGTGTAAATCAAGAATTTGATTGAGAATATGTTGGAGAATGGGGAGATAAAATTGGATAATGGTACTTCCACCACCAATCAAACTCTTGGGACTTATCAAAACCCCTTTTCCTAATATAACACATAGTAGCAACATAATAATTAACAACAACAATAACAACACTGATCAGTGCAACAACAAAATCAATAGTATTAAAATCAAAGGCCAAACTAGAAAAATCAATAATAAAACTCACAACATCAAAATAATAGAGAAAACCAAGGTCATAATGATAACAACCAATAAACCTAACATGCAGTTACACATGACTATAATAGGGTTGTAGGTCATATTGTAGGGGGTAATGTTAATACCATCTCCATTAATACTAGACCAAGCACTAATCAATCTAGACCATTGCTAAACAATACCATTTAACCAAATTATATGGATAATCTTTCTTTGACCTGGGACCACACATAGGTGAACCAACAAATTAGGACTTCAACTTTTGGACCTTATACTGATAACTCACCCTTACCACATGACCACATGCAAGTGCATAGTAATCAAGACTTGTCTTATCTAGTCCAACGCCCTTCCCAACATTTTTTAGCAATTATGGTCTAGCATCTAATCCTAATTATGCAATCACAACTCAAAGGTCAAATATTACTATCCTAGGTCCACAACCATCTACCACTTTGCCTATTATCCAACCAACCATTCAACATCAAAATAAGCCATTCACCATTGACCAAGACAAGAAGTTTGATATTATGGAATAATTATAGAAGACACTAGCACAAATTTCTATTTTAGATTTTCTACAAATATCAACAATCTACAAGAACATTTTGAATGATTTTTTAACCCAATCCACTATTTCTAGTGACATATCTCTTGACAAATTTCAAGCTTTGGTTGGACACCTAGCTCCAGCCCAATAAGTCACATTCAACAAAAGTGATATGTCTTCCCTTGGCCTGCTCCATAATAATCCATTGTACATAGAATTTTATATAAAGTAGTATAAAGTGAAATGTGTCCTTATAGACAATGCATCAGGCTTCAACATAGTGTCTCTAACTCGCATCAAGTTTCTTGGGTACATAATGGTAGATCTCCAACCAAAAACAATAAATATCAAAGCCTATGATAATTAGCAGAAAGAATCACAAAGAATCATTAGCTTACTAGTTATCATTGGGCCTTTGACCCATGATACACTTTTCCATGTACTTGATCTTGAGTTGTCATATAATATGCTTCTAGGAAGGCCTTAGTTACATGAGATTCATGTAGTACCATCAACACTACACCAATGTATCAAGTTCTCCCACTCAAGGATGGAAGAGAATATTCCAAGAGATTTACACCCATATGAACACTGTAAACATATTGAGGCTGAGTTTCAAAGATATAATTACCAATATTACATGAATCCAAGTTCCAAGTAGGATAAAGGAAAGGCCATACTTATTAATCCTCCATAGGATAATTGCATAGATCCTAATATGTTGGATTCCCTTTCCCACATGTCACCTCCTGAAGCTTCCAATCATTTCACCATTTCAGATAATGGCCCAAGGGAGTATGTGACCCATGATACCTTCCATATTTCCAATCTTCCTTAGAATCCAAAAACCTTTGGACAACCTAAAGTTAGCCCACACATGCATTGGAAACAAAAGAACAAATATAAGGGACCTATCATGTTTGTACTTGCATTTGGCCCAGAACTAGACCCTCTTGAAGGGGAAGAATCGTGGTTGTATAATGACAACCAAGTTGATTGTTATAAATATACAAAGTATCATATTCCCAATAAGATCATGGAACATCAAGATTATGAATGAAAATGCCTCAGACCAAATCAATAAGGAACCATTGATCCAATCTCCATGACTAAATACAAAAGACCCTATGGACATGGATTTAAACTGCCTAAGGGTAACCCCATATAACTTATTTGAGTTCCATCACCAATGGCTAGTGATGATGATGTTGACAACGAAGTAGAGTCTGATCATAGCCTCACCTTTGATGGCTTAGCTGAGACTAACCTATTTGATAATAATGTCATTTGTACCCTTGCCTTAGTCATTCATCACAACCCATTGCCATTATACTATCTCCAATTGATAGATTGGGACCAACAAGGATCTAATTTTTTGATTGATGAGTTTAAAAATGATGAGGCATTCTATGACTTTTTAGGTCTTAGAGACAACATTTCTTTGGGAGATCATAAATTAGGATTCTCAATCACATTGGATCATGAAGCCTATTTTGAAGAGCAGGTGAACACCCTTAGCCAAAAATAAATAAATGAAACATTGAGTTCCCAAAGTGAAAACCTTTTTGAGGCACTTTTAGAACAAGAAAAAAGTAAAGATAAAGGCCAGTCTAGTGGTGAAAACCTATTTCAAGTGACATTAGATGGGGGTGTTTATTCTTCTTTAATTTTAGACCAAGATACCACCAAAAATTAACTTGACTATGGATATGATTTCAGTTTTGTGAAATAATAAGTATTTGATCAAATTCTTCAAGAATTTTCAATTGTTTTTGTCACATGGCTAGATCTCCCATTGGGGGACTCAGATTTATCATGCCTAGGAGACATTGAAGAGCAAGTCCTAATAGAGGACCCTAATATAGTCTAATAGTTCATGTCTTTTCTTTCTATTATAGAAGATGGTTCGACCCTTATAGTTGAAGATATAATAGAGATAAACATTAGGACTTCATCAAACCCAAAATGTATAAAATTAGGCATGTCCCTCATTGAGGAAGAACGTGAAGTCTTTACAACTCTATTGAGAGAATTTGTAGATATGTTTTCCAAACTGGTGAAATAAAAGTTGCGTAAGATGCATCCTCACATTATTATCTTGGTAAAGAAAGAGTTGGAAAAACTCTTAGAAGTAAGATGTATCTAATCCATTAACTACTCAGAATGGATATCTAATGTTATACCTATTAGCAAAAATCCTGAAAGAATCTGAATCTATACTAAATTCTAAGACATAAAAAAAGCTTATCCTAAAGATGACTTTCCATTGCCTAATATTGACATGATCATCAAATCCACAATGGGTTATGAAATGCTTTCACTCATGGATGGATTTTCAAGATATAACTAGATTAGAATAGCACCAAAAGACTAACATAAAATAACATGCACCACTCCATGGGGAACATTTTGTTATCAAGTAATGCCATTTGGTCTTAAGAATTCTAGAGCTACATATCAAAGGGCCATGACTATCATATTTTATGATATGATGCATGATATTTTTAAAGACTATATCAATGACATATTAAGAAAATCTAAGACTAGGGCTGACCATCTAGCAGTGCTACGTAGGAGGAGTACAAAGTTAGACTCAATCCAAAGAAATGTGTGTTTAGAGTAACCTCAAGAAAGTTACTTGGCTTCATTATGTCTTGTATGGGCATTGAAGTCGATCTGGCCAAAGTCTATGTTATAATCAAGATGTCACCACCAACCAATTTGAAACAACTCCATAGTTTGCAAGGCAAGATCCAATCAATTCGATGCCTCATCTCTTATATAGAAGACAAGTGTCATCCATTTACATATCTTTTGAATAAGGGAGTTGCATTTCACTAGGATGATCACTACCAAACAACTTTTCAACAACTCAAGGACTATCTAGTTAATCCACTTATTTTGTTACCTCCTATGCCAGGAAAGCCATTCTTTTTGTATCTATTAGCTACAAACAATGCCTTGGGGGAACTTTTAGCTTAATATGATAACAATGGAAAAGAGCATGTAGTATACTACTTAAGTTTTACCTTGGTCACATATGAACACAACTATGCACCTATTGAAAAAACTTATCTAGCCATGGTCTTCATAGCTCAGAAACTACACCATTACATGTTGAATAATAAGACCATGGTCATTTCAAAAGTAGATACACTCAAGGATATGCTATCTAAAATAGATTTACAAGGTAGAATGGCCAAATGGATCATGCTTCTTAGTGATTTTAACATAGAGTATGTCAATCAAAAGACAATCAAAGGATGGGTCCTTGCAGATCAACTTGTTAAAGCACCCCTTGCAGACATAAAACCACTCACATTTCATTTTATTGATGAGTCTATAATCATCATCATCAACACACCTCTTGAGGAGTAGCACTAGAAGCTATATTTTGATGGTTCATTTACTACACACAAATCGGGGATAGGCCTCTTATTTATTACACCATAGGGGGATCTAATCCCTAAATCATTCATAATCAATTTTCCTTGTATAAACATAGTCGAGTATGAATCACTTATCATAGGACTTTTATAGGGAGTACAATGGAACATATCTCATCTCCAAGTTTATGGTGATTCTCAATTAATCATCAATCAGGTCATAGACCATTTTTAGACCAAATATGAGAAGTTAGTTTCATATAAGGCTATGGTCGATACCTTAAAGTAGTAAATTACAAATATCTAATTTGAGCATATACCAAGGGATAGTAATAGAACTGTAGATGCCATGGCTACCATCGGCTCTCTGATTTGACAAATAGACAAAGCTAGATAATATTAGTTCCTTGTTGAGAATTTGTTTTCACCAGCTCATGAACCTTCAACTATTGTAATGATTTTTGATATTATTGGTCCTAATTCTATCTGGTACTTAGACCTTTATAAATACCTTCATGACTAGGTTCTACCACCTAACCTATCTTGAAAACAAATTAAAGCCTTTATCTATCACTCCACTCATTATACTCTACTTGGATCCACCCTTTACCACTGTAGTTTTGATGGAACTTTGCTTCATTATTTAACTTTGATAGATTCTACGCTAGTGTTAAGAGAATTTAATGAAGGGGTATGTGGCACTCATTATAGCAAGGTAGTCCTATCCAAAAATCTCTTACATACTATTTATTATTGGCCCATGATGGATGTAGATGCAGCTACATATGTAAAGAAGTGTAACAAGTGTCAATGACATGCTAATCTAATTTATGCCCAAACCCAAACTCTAAAACTGATGTTGACACCATGGCCATTTGCTACATGGGGACTCAACCTCATTGTGAATATCAACCCCACTTCATTTGACAGCCATAAACATATCCTTACCACCATTGAGTATTTCACTAAGTGGGTTGAAGCTATACCCCTCACTTACATGACTAGAAAGCAAATTTCTAAATTCATCTTCAACCATCTCATTTGCCACTATGGTATCTCCTCTAACATTATATCTGATAATGGAGGATCATTAAAAAATAAGGATGTAGACCAGCTATATAATAAATATAACATCACACAATATTTTTCTACAACATATTTCCCTCAAGATAATGGCCAAGCTAAAGCATCAAACAAAACCATTGTAAATATTCTCAAAAAGATTGTCAATGATGTCGATCATGATTGGCACCTATAGATATTTCGCACCCTTTGGGAATTTCATACCAATCATTGTACCCCCATAGAAACCACTCCATATTCACTTATATATGGTACAAAATATATCCTTCCCATTGAGGTTGAGTTGCGTTCACTATGCATATCTTTCAAACATGTCCTAGATGATCATGACTATCGAGTAGCTCACCTACAAGAGCTAGACCTACTTGATGAAAAATTTATATATACACTCAATAATATTCAAGCATACAAAAATTGACTCAAAGGCTACTATAATTTATGTGTTAAGTATAGAACATTTGAACTTGGTGATCTTGTTTTTAAAGAATACCATGGCTGAGAAGAAGCATAAATGTAAATTCAAACCAAACTAGATAGGACCTTTCATCATTAATGTAGATTATGGATTAAGAGTATACAAGCTTACCACACTAGATGGAGATGAACTTCCTAAATTGGTGAATATTATTCACCTTAAGTGGTACTATGCTTTAGTGTTTAGGTGTATTGTCTGTAAGGACCATTTCATGTTGTGTCATTTTATCACTATTCTTCTTTGTACAAATATCATTCTTATCATTCGTTTTAGCCCATTATATTTGTTTTACCATTTCATTCTATCAACCAAACATGTTCTAAATCCTAGCCCATTTGACCTTAGTTTTTTCCATTTGTTGCACCTTTTTAGCATTGAGGAATCCAATTAGTTTCATTAGTTATTTCAAGTAATTCTAATAGAGATTATATTTTGGAGCAATATGATAGAAGTTTCAACAATTGTATTATTCATTTATTATTCCTTTCTTATCACCACTCTTGCTACTAATTATAACCACCTTTAAGAAAATTAGTACTATTGATCTATGCCATTGTGTCCTAGTTATAACTGCCTATGGGCAAACTAGGGGCAACATTTATTTATTTATCCTTGACATACCAACTTGCCACTTCCTATGCCATACTATGCCTTTACCAACTATGCTTATTTTTATTTGAATTGAATGCTACACTAGTCAAATTCCTCTACTGTAGGGCATAACTATAGTGACTGGAGGTCCTACTTTGGGACTATGTAGGTAGCACTCAATACTTGTTGAGGTCAGCTCAATCACCCTTTCCACTATGCTCTCACCATTTTATGAGTAACCTAAGTCAAGTTCTCACCATTTTGTGAGTAACCTAAGCCATGTTCTTACTATTTTATGAGCAACCTAAGTTTTAATGCTCTCACCATTTTGAGAGCTTGAACTATTTAGTGTCTCATCATTCTTGAACGAGTTGAGATACTTCAAAATTTCCAAAAATATTTGTAAAATCATTAGAAAAAACCAAAAACACTGACCACTTCTTTGCCTTAAATATTCTGAGAACCTTTAGTAAGCTACAAGCAAAACCACTTGTCACTTAGTTTTTCCATCCTTTTTGGCCTTTTTCTCTCACGTGCTTACCATTTTTCAATACCATTCCTATTTTGCTATCTCATCCATTCTATTTGTTTCATTAGTTATCACATTCTTCCCATTCCTTGGGAGAACTACATTTGGCCTAAAGTTTTTTATTGGATATTATATCCATGGAACTATTTAGGTAGCGTCCACTTGTCTAGTGCATATGGAGACAACTCAACCACCCCTTTCCTTTTTCTACTATTCTCTTATTTTGTTCGTTTGTTAAGTTATCGCCTATTTTCTAGGGACAATGTTTGTATGGTTTATATTGCATTGTTTGTTTAATTATCTCTACTTATTTTGTTTGTTTGTCTACTTATTTATTTGATTTCAACACTATTGCCTTGATTTGGTTTATGTGTGTTCATTAGGTGATTCCTTACCCACACTTATACTCAGATCCATCCATATTCATATGTTTACATTGTCATCATGGTTTCTATCATTGGTGCATTATTTTCTATTGAGTATTGGATTGTGGGAGTCATTCCTTATGAATATTTTATCTAAGTTCTCATGATATTATACCATGATACCTATTGACATGTGCTATAACAAACCTTGGCTTTAAGAAGTCTATTCAGCAATGGCAACATTAACAGCTCTTCAACACTGACATCCTGATTCAATTCCAATAAATCCCAAATAGAGTAATTAACCATGAAAGAATTTTAATCTTTATTAGTTCGGATGAGTATCTCCCTACTAGTAGGTTATTCCAATTCATCATTACCCTTTGTGTTAAGTTACCATCATCAATCAACTAATCAATCATGTTTGCCATAAGCAAGGTCCAATGATTATAACTGCTTATGGGTAAATCATTGTACATTATTCCACCTACATTTCTCAATGATTATAACTGCCTTTGGGTAAATCATTATGTTGTCACCACTTTAATTTTTATGCCCATTTAGATGCATGTTATTATCTTTTTTGTTTGTCCTAACTATGGTAGCTCCATCTTCTCAATAATTATAACCACCTTTTGGCAAATCATTGTGTTATCATACTATGTTGCAATTATCAAGGTACAATGCTTATAACCACCTTTGGGAAACCATTGTACACTGTCACACTTTCATTCTCAATGATTTTGACTACTTTTTCAAAATCATTATGTTTTCACCCCATCATCTTTTCTTTCTTTGGTCCCCTCATTTTACTTCTTATTGAGGGACCATTTGACGACCTACTTATACCAACCATTCCCTCGAGGGGGCATCACATAGTTAGTTTATCATCATTACATTTGTAGGCATATAATACCTTTTCATTCTTTGAGAAGACCTTACTATGCATATAGCTTGCAATGCCTTCACAAACAGGGGAAAACTATAGACACCTAAATTTGGCCACCAATAACCTCCAACCAGGCTTTTGACCAATTTCCACCAAAATACACAATTTGGCCTAAAAACAATGAAATACATTAAAAGATTTGAATATGACAATTTAAAGTGATGATATTGGCTAGAGTATCATAAAATGAGGCAATGTAATTTATGGGCTAGCTAATTTTGATCAGATCATTTTGAGTCAAAACGCTAATTTTTCACCTAAGTGTTTTGGATTGCTCTTTTATATTAAATTTCTTGTACGTGATGTGTGTATTTTTTATTTTATGTTGGAAAAATCCTAAATGGGATAATGGATCCAACTCATCTAACATTAACTTTCAATTCCAATCTAGTCAAATTTTAGACCAATAACAAGGCATTCTGATCAATTTGAGTAATTTGTGCACAAAGTGCTTAATCATGATTAAGAGCTAATTAAACTAAATTAGAGCCTAATTAAGAATTCCATGGAAACTTGTTGAATAATTATTTTTGGAAATGAATATTGAATATTTACATCATCAGGTGACCTCATTTCTTGGGAAGACATCTCTAGGCCATAAATGCCACAAATATCAAGATTATGGGTCTCCCATGCCTCATAATGACACTCCCATACCTCATCAATTACCTTCATGCCTCTTAATTTCTCATTTATCCCAAATATTGATGAGCCTATTTATCAATTTTAATTACAAAATTAGATTAATCCTTATCCACACATCTTAATTTTGAGATGGATGGTTTAGGTTGATTCTGATCAATCTCAAAAATCTATAAATTGAGAGGCCATGAACATCATTTTTAAGTCTTTATAATGCAAATTTATAATACACAAATGATTCCAAAAGCTATTTTAATTAGTGTTATAATGCTAAAATATTGAGAGAAGCTTCACACAAGCCAAGCCAAAGCCAAACATGGTGCCAAGAGGAGGTGGAGGATAGTCAAGATCTATTGTAACAGACTATTGTAAGCACAAAATGAGAAATCTAATTGAAGAACACTCTTTGAGTATCAAGGAAGGTAAGGAAGGTGTGCTTCTTGAATTTTAGTTGTGCTTTTTTCATTTTTTTCTTCACTAAGATCCCCCTTTGAGATAGGCTTAAAGTGTTAGCATTTAGTGTGTTTTGTTTGATTTTGATTTCATTCACTAAAACAATACCAATCTCCCCTTATTTCAATCATATGTTCACAAATAATAATATAATATTTTTCACACAGGCTAAATATTTTTTTTGAATCTGTTCAATACACCAATGTTCGAATATTGGGTACAAATGTGTTTGTAATTAATGAAAATTGCATATACTTTTAATAAAAAATATGTTATGGAGTTGGTCACCATTCCCTCAAATACCCTCTCAACTATTAGACCCCACTCAACTAATGGGTCCTCTCCCTTTTTATTTAATTTCTTTTTTCATTTTAGGAGCATTTTCATTTTGGTGCATTGAGTTTATGAGGGTGCTTTTGCATCTATCTTTGACCCACAAATAACTTTAGCCAAACAAATATTATTTTATGTATTATTAAAAAAAATTATGAACATGGCCAAACATCAATCAAATAATTATTATTTATAACCTATTTTAGATAATGACTAATTTGATATTGACTTTAAATTAATTTGTTTTTGCTGACATGGTTTTTTTTTGTAAAGTTTTCTCTCGCTCTTATACAAATAAGACATTGTCATTTTTTTCTATTGTATTTATTTTACATTTATTTTGTAGTAGTATAAAGATTTAATTTATAGTTCTATTAAATAGAATGTAAGGGTAGTTAGCTATACATACTCATTTTTAGTGGAAGATATAATTAACAACTAGGATTGAGTATTCAATATTTATATCTTCAATTACACTTATTATATTTACCCCAAAACATATGTATTTAAAATATAATACCCATTTTGATATGGAAAGGATTTCAATTTGAATATGTTGAGTTACCTTATTTTAAAAAATAATCTATAATATGTGTACTTTTAAAAAAAAATTAATATAAATCTTATATGTGTGGGGGGTATGTAGAGACATGGCATGATAGAGATCTACATTGATGAGCCTCTAGATTTTCTCCAACCTTCTACAACACTATTGATATGATACATATCTAGGTAAGATATAATTTTATTGAGAATTCATTATTTATTTTGATTAATGATCACCCTTTAGGTGGTAGGATGTATCCCTATTTTTAAATAAATATCGCCACTATCCTTGCATATTTGGATGCAAGGATATCTAGCATGAGTGGGAGTGGTCAGGGCATCAAAACAAGTGAGGAAGTTTATTTCAAAGGTTTTTCATGAATTATTGGTGTTAATATAGACACTCCCTTACCTAATGTTATTCTTAATCTTCCTAAATTTTATAAAGCTTGTAGTTTTTTTTAGCATTACACTCTAATTGCTTATTTTATGGGAACAATCCCCCCTGAGAGCCTCTTGAAACAATAGGTTCATAGCCATTTGGTAAGGCCATGGTGTGAAACTAGAATGAGTCCATAACCTTACCAAGGGTTTCTTCTTGTTTCATTTCACCAACCCAAAAAACTACAACGCCATTGTTAATCATGGTCCTTGGTTCATATGCAACATGCTAGTAATGTTTTCTCATTGGATTCAAGACTTTCAAGTTTTAGAGCAAGTGAAACTAAAAATTTCATTTTGGGCTGATTTTTTTGGATTTCCTCTCCCTCTCTAGGGTTTTATTGACCATTTCATAAATTTCTTAGGATATTTCATATGCCATGAATAAGAGAAAAAATTATGGCCCATCCCTAAAACTAGGTATATCAGGAAGTGGATCTAGCCTAGGATCTCAAAGAGTTTATTGACATTCAAATCAGAAATAATCATTTTAATCAATGAAATTTACATCAATTTACCAAATACATACTTTAGATGCCAATCCTTAGATCATATGATCCAAGAATGTGCATTAATGGTGCACATTCCTCCTGATCCTCAGGAAAAGGGTGGACCTAAAGCTAGAACCCAGAATGGAAATGTTGATGATTGGACCTATTGTCACTAATAAAAAGAATAACTCAAAAAAAGGTAGTGGTAAAATTTATTATTCTATTTATCACCCGATCAAGGCTACCATCACCTTGACTCCTATTGGAAAATATATTGTTTTTATGCCTAATAAGGCTTCACCTCCATTTATGTGCACACCACACATGATGGCTACTTTTGTTGATACTCCACCTTCAGCTCTAGAAGCCAACTATCACATCCCCCTCATGGGGTGACCTCATTAGAATAGTATCATCATCTCATTAATATAGATTTTAAAGTGGTCCTTTGATATTCTAGAAGTCCCTCTCCTTCTCATGAGGAGGAATACATAGCACATAAAAGACAACATAACCAACTTGGTGACTTTATGAAGCACAAACCTTATTTCAATTGGGTTGTCACTCTTGAAGATCTCATAGAGGGAAATGACATGAACCTCAATGTTTCCCAATTCTATTCTATTCATAGAATGTTTTGGGTCTTACTTATCTACCACATAAGTATGCAATCAGGAATAATTGTTAGTTTTTTTAGCAATATGAAAAAAAATTGTATGCAAAAATTCAAGATCTATAAATTTCTCCTATAGAATGCAACATGAATTTTTAATCTTAGGGCCCTTTTTCATAATACTATTCATGAATCAAGCCATGGTGGGGTCATCACTCTTTTAGCTCTAGAGCTTTTTCATAACATGGTTTCCTAGGGATCTAAGCCCACTCATTATGTTGTTTAGACTCTATTTGAATTTGATAATTACATCATTGGGTTGGTCAATTTATATGCCTCTAATGGTGTTGTGGAATGGGCACTACTTTAGATATGGTTGGTAGACTCTCTTCCAAATTTCATTGGATCATTTATGGGGATTTTAACATAGTAGAATATCCTAAGGACAAGGATGGTTGTCTTCCTATGTGTTGGTGTGCTAACAAATGAGAAGCATGATTTTACATACAAAACAAACTTAGGGTGTTTTATCCAAACCACCACCAGAGGAAAGAATCAGACTCTCCCCAGTTTACTTGGTCTAGTTGTTGACAAGGAGAAGACCAAGATCTTATGCATTTGGACTATGCTCTATTGGCTAAACAATATCTCTTTTTTTACTTATGTTTTATATAGGTTAATTTTTGTGTTCTCTAATACCTTCTTGTCATATCATCATCCTATTTTCTTCAATATTGAATGGTCTACCCATCAAGTGAGGCATACTAAAATACACTTCTATCTCAATACTTCTCATCTTAAGCATGAGATAAATGTTAGGCACATTATCAAAATTTAGAATTTGGTTCCCAGGCCCAATGGAGACTATGGTTGGATATAGTGGTGAACTGATGGTCTTGATTGCACTACCACCTTTCTTCATGTTTATATAAACAAGCCTATTTGTTTTTCTAATATCTTCATAAGGATACAAACCATTAATACCTTTAGATATTATGGTAGCTTAAAGCCTCTCCTTTCAATGTGCATTTACAAACCCAAATAACTCTTTGGCATCACAAGTTTTAAGTTAAAGAGGCCTAAGAAGTTAGAGGGGATCAAATTCAAGTTCAAATGCATTGAATAAAAAATTGAGGAAAAAGTCAACAAGGAATTTTTATCTCTCATTCACTCTATAAGGGTTACTGATAGACTCAAAGTTGTCAAGGAGGGATATGATAGAATTACCAAACTCTTTAACATTATGCAAAATTTTATTCACCATTATCATGATGTTTTCTTATCTCAACCAAATTATCCTAATCGTGAAGCTCCTCTTACCTAGTACCTTCAATGCATCCCTTGTAATTTTTTTGATGCTTAGTAGGTTTCCTATGATAGTTTTATAACCCTGAATGATCTTAAAGAAGTGATTATGTAGATGGTTGTTGATAAATCCTTAGGCATTAATGGTTTACCTTGTGAATTCTATCAGACCTTATGGAATACTATGGGTCTAGATATTTATAAGGTTTATTTTGAAGTGGTGTTGATGAATTCTTTAGGACCTCTCATAAATAAAGGTAACATCAAGTTTATTTCCAAGTTTGGTGATTTTTAAGTTATTAATAACTATAGACCTATTACTCTTCTCAATATCTCTTATAATATAATTATTAAGGTGTTAGCTCTTAGACTTATGCATCTCATTCCTTTAATTGTTAAAAGTGATAAAATAAGATTTATCTAGCATAGACATATCCTTGAAAACATCATTTCTATTTGTAAAGGTATGATATGGGTTCAATTTTATATTCAAAAGGCCCTTTTTGTTAATATTGACTTTAAGAAGGCCTATGACGGCATTGAGTGGCCTTTTATTTTAGCCATGCTACAAGATATCAGTTTTGGTCCCTAGTTTGTTTAGGTGGTTGATATGATTTTTCAAGATGTTGGGGCATGTATTAATATTAATGGAACCCAATCATCTTAGTTTGAGCTTCATATATCTATCAAGGAAGGATGTCCTTTATCTCATTCACTTTATGTGTTAACCCCTAAAGGGTTTATTTATTTGTTATCTAATATGCCTCCATAGGCTTGGTGAAAGGCATCTCTGTTCCAAATTTTGACTGCCAAATGCTAAATGGTCACTTTATTGATGATTATTTTCTCACTCTCCAATAAGAGGAAGAGTTAGTTAATAATTTTATGGATTGCATTCATTTTTTTTTGGCCTTTAGGTCTCTAGTCTCTATCCCTCAAACCCCCTTGCTTAGAGGGATATCAATGGAATTGGCTTATTCTTAGTGTCATTTTAAATTTCCTTAGCATTAATTTTAATTTTTAGGCCTCTCTAGCTGAACTATGGTCCTATGTGGTTCAAAGGGTTAAGAAGAAAATTTATTTTTGGATCACAAAGCCTTTTTCCTTTGCAGGTAATTTTTAGATTTGCTTCAAGGTGTTGGTAATTATGCATGTTTATTAGTATCCCTATTGGGATCCTTATAATTCTACCTATTATATATTGGACAACCTTCTAAGAGACTTCTTCTAGGCCAATTATTAAGGTCATAAAGGCTTTCACAAATTTTCATGGGATATTTTTTACTAGTCCAAATAAGTAGGTGGTTTGGGTCTCCTAGATGTTAATATTAGAGGTCTTGCTCTCAATATTAATGGGTTATATAAGGATTGGAAGGTGATGAAGCCTAGAATATCTTGCTTTGTAACTATATATCTCAGGGGGTTTCTTATGGTAGATGTACATGGCAAGGCCTTGGGTTACATACTCTTCTCATCACCCCTATTCTTGTTAAAATTAATAGTACTTTTGTTATCCAGAACATTTGGAAACCTTGGGATAAACTCAAACACCATCTCATTTGGGTTGGGGAGGATTTTGGGAATGGTTTTTCCCTTAATTCTCATTCCTTTTGGTAGTTTCCCTACCTAAATTTTCATAATGTTCCCTTTGCTTTGGTCCCTTGGATTAAAAGCTTAAAGATGTTCAGAAAAGGTGTGAAAAATATTGGGGATATTTTCTATAAAGTGAGCTATTATTGTATTCCTTGGTAGCTAGTTCAAAATAAATTTAAATTAATTAATTAATGTATATGCTAAGTATATTAAAAATATTCAAGGCTCCATACCTAATGAGTATTTTCGTAATATTGGAGTTAATTCCCTTAGTCCATGGAACCTTTAGTCTAGCCATGTGGTATGGTCCAGAAGGTTTACCACCATGTGGGCTACTCCTATTGAGCCTACGAAGGTTATTTTTCTTTGTTGTATTCTTTATTAGGGTTTGCTTATGGGTGATTGGCTTATGTGCATGGGGGTTTCAAATCACATTTTCCAAACATACCATCATCTTGAGATAATTAAGCATATTTTTTGGTTATATTCCCATGTCTGGACTATGTGGCAATGGATTTATATCGGTTTTCAATCATCTAGGATTTATTTTTTACATGAAATATGGCTCTCTTGGGGACTTTTCCCTAATTCCTATAAGATAAAATAGATTTTGGCATATTTTTTGTGTTGATATTATTTTTAAAATCTATAAAGCTATAAATTATGCTTATTTTAATCATGAATAAATGGAACATAGTCTTTCTATTTATAACAAAGTTACTATCATTTCTAATGTTACTCTCTAGATTCAAAGTCATACGAATAAAGTTTACATGGAACTTAACCACCTCTAGGGTTTACTTGATCACTGGGGGAATGCCCTATGTACAATAAGTCATGAGCCTCTAGAGCTTCCACATTTACAATCACCTCCATGTTGGTGAGGGTATGGTATGCACCAAATGTATTCTAGTAACTGGTATATGATCCTCTATCCTTGTTGGTCACCCCCTCATTAGTCATATCTAAAAAGTGATTAGCCTTGTGGCTGTAATAGAGGTTGTGGTGATGGAAGGGACTAGGGACCTCTCCCATAGGATAAGTATCCATAATTGGCTCTTTCTATCTCACCTGATCAACATAATGAAAAAAATAATAATCTTCAATAGAATCATGGTTGGGATCCCTTACCTATGGAAAAATAACATCTAATCAAGGGGAATGGGATGATAATCCACATGATCTACCTCAATCACTACCTCATCTATATCCCATGTTTGTTTTTGTAACATAATTTTTCTCATTAATTTCTTATGTTTTTATGTTTGTCTTTTTGGCTATTACGCACTCGTGATGGTTTGATGTGATTTTCTTGTGTGATCATTATTGACCAAATTTTGACCCTAAGTAAAAATTTGTCACCCCCTATGGGTTGAAACTTCATATAGATGTCTAATTTTTTCATGGTATTTTCATTGTCTCTAGTGGTCTTAAATTGTTCCATGTGGTCATATTTTCCCTTGTATATCATTGTCCAAGTTCTGGTCTTAGGTTCACTTGTTTAGTTTCTTGGCCAATCACAAAGTCTTGGAATGGTAAAACATGGTAAAAGTTATAATATATTTTAAATTAATTATCAAATGTTATTTTTAAGTAATTTAATGTCATATTATAATGCTCTAACTTTTATTTGACTCTTATATGTAAAAATCACATTTTGGCCACTTTTTGGCCCGTGTGGAAGAGTTGGATGAGCCATTCCAAGAATAGAATGTTTCAAGAAGATTAAAAATACCCTTGATGTTATAAAAAGGTCATAGATAGTTTGGGAATAGTTAGAGTCTAACAAAATCTGCATTTCAATGCCTTATCTTGGTAAAAATACACTTTACAAGAATTTATACGACCTTGCAAGATCATGTTTTAGTTTAAAATGGCTTAAAGTGTCCCTTGGGATCCCTTAGATCATTTTCCAAATATTGACCCAGTTTTAGGTCAAAATGACACTCCAGACACCTTTTCTCCTCAATTACTACCTTCACAACCTCAGGAAGGCAAATTTGCATTGAATGGTATGGTTAGGAGAGAGAGAGAGTTAGGAGTTGACACTTTGGACATTGTTAGGGTTCATCATAATATTAAAATTAGTGGAATTATTTTTCATATTTATGAATGGTCATTAAGAGTGATAATAGGTCATTATGGCCTATTCATCAGAGAGGGATATGTTCTTGCACCTATTTATCAAATTCATAAATCTATGGAGAGGAATAATTTTGAGGGTGATTTTTAGAGGTATTTTATCTCCTTTTCATGGTGTTTTAATCATCAAACTCATCTCCATGAGGTGTCTTCACTTGGAATAATAATATCCTGGTGTACAAGTTGTTCTAGTGGATGTTATTGTAAGTCTCTATTTTATCTTCATGGTAGTGATTCTTAAAGGTTTATAATGCTTCATTTTTCATGTAAAATCCCTCAGTTTCATGGATTCCATGTTATTTTTTTGAATATGTGTTTTTAACTATCTTATTAAAGTATGCTTATTTTTGGAGACATGGTCTGTGTTATACAGTCTACTATAAGTTTGATTACTGATTTTGGTTCTAGTACCAATAACATATCTTAGTACAAATTTTTGAGTGATATTACAATGTTAAAAACATGAGAAAATTAATATTGTAGTCTAAATGCACACTTTCAATGAAGAGTCACATTTATTTTAGTTGTATAGACTATAGAGTAGTTTGAAGATGATCAAAACCTTGAAAGGAGCTTGATACATATCCTTATACCTTCATGTCTATGATTTTATACTACCATCATCATCATGAGATCAAATTGACTACATTTTCTAAGTACCTACACATAGACCTTGCATATAAAATAGGTACTTACAAGTTCGTACAAACCTGTAGGATGTATAGACACTTGAAAACTACACACGATAAATTTTGATGTCAAATTGCCTTTTGACCCTCATCTGACCTCACGTCTAGTTGACCACCTAGTCAATTAGACTCATTTACTAACTTGACCCTATCAAACCCCTAACTTAACACATTTGACTAAACCATTTAATTCACCCCTTTTCGACTTGCCTTAACTCATTTTATTCTAACCCCTCAACCACTGAAGGTCAAGCTAACCATTGATAGTTTTCTTGATCATCAATGGTCAGTTCTCTAAGCTTGATTTAAATTTTTAAATCATGAACAACTTTGTGTAAGATAAGTATCTCCCCAAATGGAAACTTGCTTTTAAAACTAGCTTTAAAACATCATGAATTGACAACTTTATCCCCTTATCAAATTAGTAACTTCTTCCATTCTAATTATCAACTTCATCCTATAAAAGGAGAAGAGGAAGAAGTGAAATGGGGATAATCCACAATCCAAAATCATGTATCTAAGCTCTCTTTCATATAGGTATCCAACATCCTTTCAGTAAGCAAGCAACATCACTAGAGACCCAAAGCTCTATCAGAATCACTTTTGAAAGCTGAGGTACTATCACTCTAGCCAAATTACTTTAGCCTTCTACCAATAAGTTTTAGGTATCCCTCACTTATTTTTTTTTATTTATATTATTTCTAACCTTCCTTCCCTATCAGACTTTTCAGTATCATATTTTCCACCCCTCATCCCCATAACAAACCTTTGTTTACCAAAATTACCCAATCTATAATCTTTTTTATGATCATTTCTAGAATCACACAAGTAACCACTGATGGTTATCTCAATCACCAAATGTCAACTCAACCATCAATGGTTACCCAATCACTGATGGTTAGCCTAAACCATCGATGATTCACCTGACCATCAATGGTCACTATGGCATAAAAATATAGCAATCTATTTTTAACCCTGTAACCCCAATCAAACCCAACTTTCTCTATTTTTGCATGATTACAGTACCCTTTTTTTTAACTTTGTATACTAGACCCCAACCATTTTATCATAAGTATTGACTGACTTTGCTACTTTTGGTTACTTTTCTATTAATTAGCATTCTACTTTATTTGTATTGCATTTCATTTGCCTTATGCAAGTAGATATTTAATTTATCATTTCTAACTTAATTTTTATAACAATGGATTGATGACCTCCTATCAATAAATATGCTTCTTGTATCTAGTTCATGCTAGGCAATCTACCCATCTATTTGCTAACAACACCTTTTCTAGTGTATTTCTTATCTGCAGGTTATTCCTTCCTAGACAAAGAGGAGTTCTCATTATCATTTGGATTCACGTGTGTGCTTTACCAATAATTATTCTACACACCTTATTAATAGTTTCATTATTTACTTTAAAAATTAAGAAATGAGTGAAATTAACTAAAACATTTTGGCACGCCTAGTGGGACCCAAAATTCCCTTTTTCTTCCTTTATTGTTTACTCATTGAATGAAATCTAAAAATTTCTTTTTGGGTTTAAAATAAACCTCTTATATATATTGATTGCCTATTGTCTTATTTCATTTAGTAACTTAGGATGCAAATTAATTAATCATAGCTTTCACACTTGTTATTACACACTTAAGCCAAACCATAAAAAAATTAACACATCAAAACATACCTAAGGCAAGGCCCGACTAGGATTTCATCACCTAACGGTAACCTTACCCCTTCTCAGCTATCCTACTTGTATTTCACCACCAAGGGGAGAACCAACTCAACTCTTTGTTTGAGTATAAACTCTGAACTTGATATATTTTTTCTAAGCACCTGACACTCTTACCATTTTAGGATCATGAAGTGATGGGGTAGGCCCCAATACCAAGCCACGTATTGAAATTCAACATAGATTTCTCTCTTGAGTGCCTAAACTCAACCTAAAACCAACCTTAGATTACCTCTTTAATACTTGATCTACAAGCCAAATTCCCTCTTCACACTTTCTAATACATAATCCAAAAGTGATCTAAAAGGAATCCTAGGTTTTAACACACTTTTAGTGTATACATTATTTGTCTTGAATTCTTTTCTTTTGATTGCTTTTTGTTTGAGGTGTGAGTTTCATCATATTATTTCCTATTTTCTCACATGGTCTTTACTAGATAACAGTTGAAAAACCAAACCAATCAATTGCCACCTTCTTCTTCTTCCATGGAATATAATTTTAATGATGAGGGTTCACCTCATTTTTCTTTGCCTCCTACCAAAATCCTAATTTTTTTAAGGGTGATGTGAACTTCATTGCCTTCCTTAACTATAATATGATGGCCCTTCAACATTATCTTAACAACTTACCTCATCGTACCTCTATTTCTTTGGTTCCTCCTGTGGATCCTTCTTATGGTATGCCTCCCCATCTTATGGTTGGTGTTACCTCAACCCAAGCCTCTTCTTCTAGCATCCCATCTACTACCACTACCCAAACCCATTCCAACCTCTAACCAAACACTTCCTACCACGACCAACACTTCACATATAGGTTCAACTTTACCTCTGCTTGCCTATACTCCACCTACCATGGGGTTATCTTCCACCCCTATGCCCACCCTTCCCTTTATCTCAACCAATCTAACAACTTATACACCATTCCAAAACTTGGTGCTTTCTATACCTCAAACACTTCCACCCATTAGCACTAGAGTCACCACTCAACCTTAACCCACTATCTCAAGCATACCTTTAACTCAACCTACATTTATCCCTCAACAAGTACTCATGACAACCTATCAATATGTTCCTAACCCACAAGGGTACACAACACCTTCCACCCAACCATTTATGCCAATCAACCCTTATGTGGCATCATCTCAACCTCTTATGACCACTTACCAATATATGTCTTCTTTTGCACCTTCTATCACTTATCCAAACATAGTTTCCAACCAACCTCAACATAATGTGCCTCTTAATTATATAGTTTCCAACCCTAACTAGATTTTATCAAGGTGTTAATGAATAAAATAACCAACCTAGAGACATCTATCTCTGGGTCTCATAACCTTTTATCCTACGATCAAATTTGTAATGACCCCATTCATCCATTTATTCCCATCCATTACTATACTCTTTAATGGTAATTACTTAAGGTTACCAAATTATAAGGTAAGGAAGACCCCCAACAACATTTGAGAGCATTTCATCATTCTTGTTATCTGATCGCATATGATGACACTCTCCTTCTTTGAACCTTCCCCATGTCCTTATTATAACCCACCTTTGATTGGTAAGTGATCTCCCCATGCACTCTATCTTTTCCTTCTCCCAAATGGCCAAAATATTTTTAGAGAATTTCTCGATAAATATATCTAAAAAGGTTTCTATTATTGACCTCTACTCTATTAAGCAATTTGATGACGAGTCAATTGTTGATTTTGTGGCTAGATATAGAGGTCTCATCAACCAAATTTATTTCTCCCTACCTCAACCTAAATTGATTGAACTCTTCTCTCGAGGTTATGTCAAATATATTTCCCCCATCATTTAAATTTAAACCTTTAAAAATTTTGAGGAGGCATTCACCATGGAATGTAAACTTGAAAACTCAGACAATAATGAAGGAAAATTGAAATTACATAACACAAATTCTAGATTTAAATCCAATGACCCTTCACCAAAACCACTAACCAATCCAATACCAAAATAAAATCATCCATAAACTTAGTAATTCTAAAAACTAGTCCACCTCTAACTGTCAACCAACCACCTCAAACCAATTCTTCCAACCCTCCCTATCAACAAAACCAAAACCAAGCTCCTCCAAACAATACATTCTCATTGGAGAATCCTATGCATCAGTTTTGGATAAATTGATAAAATCCAACCTCATCTAATTTCCACCTATTAAAACACCCCAATAATTTGATGCTTCTCACCCCGTGCTAGGTTGGCACAATGAAAATCACCATTGTGCCTTTCACTGAGTCATAAGACATGACATTAATAAATGAAATGCCTTCAAAATTCTTATCTAAAACTTGATTGATAGTGGAGAACTTGCATTTGATAATCCCAATGAACCTCTTAATTATTCCCTTGATATTTTTTGCAAGCCTTTTCCCAATCATTATCCTTCTACCCTAAAGCATGACAAAAAACCCAAATCATCTCACTCTCATGAGGCACACACAATTAATGTCATTAATAGTGAGCCCATTATTGAGGAGACCATTACCTCAATCACCCGAATAGAAATAGTGGACTCACCTCCTATTCTTTTGTAAACACAAAAAAAGGAATTAACCACTCTTTTCTCTTCACCTGATGAGACCTTAGCTTTAAATACCTCACCTTTGGTGGAAACACTGAAAGAGACAACCATTTCTTTAACCACCCCTTCTTATTCCATTCCACCCATTCAAATGGTTGAATTTACCTTAGTTTCTTTAGACACTCAAACAAAGGAAACAACCATTTTCATTCTTTCACTTAGGGAAAACATGTTGGGGATCAACCAACAATGGATTACACTTGTGAAAGCAATGAATGCGGAAATAAATCAGATAGATAAGTAACTGAAATGATAAATAGCACAGAACAAGATATACAAGAAAACACCCTGAAAACTTGTATTAAAAAACTCTTTACAATAGGAATACAAATGAAGAACTTTGTTCTTCCACACCTCTCTCAGATGCACACAAGATCTCTCACTAGATCTCTATTCCTCAAGAGCTCTCTCTCAAGTACTGTCCTTCAAACATTCACAATGTTCTACTCTTACAGTTTAACTCTCATACAATAGCTTAGAAGATCTCTCCTACATATAGAAATAGGAAACTTGAGCATGCTCTTACAACAAACAGTTAAGCCTCTTCAACAAGGGCTCTAAAAATAATATTGCTAACAATAGAGACGCGAGATTGAGTCTACAACTCAAACTCATCATGCAAACACTCGCTTCTGTCCTCGGAAATCGCTTTCTGGACACACAGGTAACCGACGTCGGTTCCTGCCTGTTCGCCTGTGACCGTCGCCGGCCGACCATACTACCGACGTCGGTGCCTCTGTAACTGCAACTGACCGACGTCAGTCGCTCCTGACCGACGCCGGCGTCTGTGTAGACCTGAACCTGTTTGTGTACTCCTTGGTGAAGCTTTTAGCTCCACACACCTAACAATCTCCCACTTGGAGATAAACCAGCTGCACCAATACCTGTACAGCAACATCTTCTAGCTCCTCCATCTTCAACTCAATCATGAAGACCAATAGAAGTTGAATGAAGATTCAACTTCTCCTTAGTAATTGGTTTTGTTAGCATATCAGCAGGATTCTTGTCTGTATGGATCTTCTCCAGCTTCAACTCACCATCTTCCAATACCTGTCGTATGAAGTGGTACCTTAGCTGTATGTGCTTGGTTCTAGAATGAAAAGCTGAGTTCTTAGCTAAATGGATTGCACTCTGACTGTCACTATGCAATCTGCAACTCCCATGCTCCCTTCCAAGCTCTTCCATGAACCGTGTCATCCATATCATCTCCTTGCTAGCTTCTGTAGCTGCAATGTACTCTGCTTCTGTAGTTGACAAGGCTACAACCTTCTGCAACTTAGATATCCAACTAACCGATGTTCCACCTATAGTAAAAACATAACCTGTGGTGCTCCTCCTGCCATCCAAATCCCCTGCCATATCTGAATCTACATAACCATGTAGAGAAGTATCTGAACCTCCATAGCACAAGTGTCTACTGCTGGTTCCTCTCAGATATCTAAGGATCCATTGTACTGCTTTCCAATGTTCCTTCCCTGGATTGGCCATATACCTGCTTATTACTCCCACTGCTTGGGCAATATCCGGTTTAGTACACACCATTGCATACATCAAACTTCCTACTGCGGAAGAATATGGAACCTTACTCATGTACTCTACCTCATCATGTGAATTGGGACATTGTTCTTTACTTAACTTGAAATGTCCAGCCAAAGGTGTGCTTACCGGTTTAGCATCCTGCATATTGAACCGTTTCAACACCTTGTCCACATAATCTTCTTGAGACAATATCAACCTGTGATTTTCTCTGTCTCTCTTAATGCTCATGCCAAGGATTTTCTTTACTGCTCCCAAATCCTTCATAGCAAACGTTTGAGCTAATTTTACCTTAAGCTCTGAGATATCCTGCATGTGAGACCCTGCAACCAGCATGTCATCTACATACAACAATAGAATAATATATCTACCGTTATCAAATCTCTTAAAATATACACAATGGTCTGATTGACACCTACTGTATCCATGCTCAGTCATAAACCTGTCAAATTTCAAATACCATTGCCTAGGAGCTTGCTTGAGGCCATACAAGCTTTTCTTCAACCTGCACACTAGTTTCTCCTTACCCTTGACCTCAAAACCTTCTGGCTGTTCCATGTAAATTTCCTCATCTAAATCTCCATGAAGAAATGTTGTCTTAACATCTAGCTGCTCAAGATGCAAATCCTCAAAAGCAACCAAAGACAATACAACCCTTATAGAAGTCATCTTAACAACCGAAGAAAAAATCTCACCAAAGTCAATACCTGGGTTTTGTGCAAATCCTTTCACAACCAATCTGGCCTTATATCTCATCTGTCCATCCTCACCTTCCTTCAACCTGTAAGTCCATATGTTCTTCAGTGTTCTCTTACCAGCTGGCAATTCAACCAAATCCCATGTTTGGTTCTCTCTTAAGGACTCCATCTCCTCAACCATGCCACGCTCCCACTTACTCCTGGACTCCACCTGTAAAGCTTCTTCAAAACTCTCTGGTTCTCCACCATCGGTTAGCAATAAATAATATAAAGAAGGAGAATATCTAATTGGAGGCTTACTTACCCTTTCAGACCTCCTGATTGGTGTCTTGGACTCGTTTTCAACAATCTGTCCACCCAAATTTTCTGACAGTGACCGACCTCGGCCACCTGTAGACCTGTTACTGGCCGACGCCGGTTCTTCCTGGCCGACGCCGGTACCTGGTCTACCGATGTCGGTCTCTGTATGACCGACATCGGTTTCTGTACTGCCGACGCCAGTTCCTAACCTGCCGACGTCGATCTCTGTGTTTTCCTGTAAGTGATTATTTCTTTTTCCCACGAGCTCATTCTGGACCATAACTTCATCCAACTCATTATTGCTCTGCCCAGCTTGATCTAGCTTCCTTATCTGATCACTGTACATCACTCTTTCATTGAAAACAACATCACGGCTCCTAATTACCTTGTTAGTTCCTAGATTCCAAAATCTAAAACCAAAATCATCTGAGCCATAGCCTATAAACGTGCACCTCATAGACTTAGCATCAAGCTTCTTTCTATTTTCCTTATCTATGTGCACAAAGGCTTCACAACCAAAAACCTTGAGATATGAGAGATCTACCTTTTTACCTGTCCATGCCTCTTCTGGAATTCCACCATCCAGAGCTGTAGAGGGTCCTCTGTTGATCAGGTACACTGCGGTGTCAACTGCTTCTGCCCAAAACTCTAAGGGCAACCCTGCATGCAATCTCATACATCTTGCACGCTCCATGATAGTTATGTTCATCCTTTCAGCAATACCATTCTGCTGAGGTGTCCTTGGAACCGTCCTTTGTCTATGGATTCCATTTATGTAACAATACAATTTGAACTTAAGACTGCAGAACTCACCACCATTATCAGATCTCAAGCACTTTAATCTTTTGCCTGTTTCATTCTCAACCATGGCTTTCCAAATCTTGAAAGTCTCAAAAACATCAGATTTCTTTTTAATACAGTAGATCCATACCTTTCTTGTGGCGTCATCTATGAATGTAAGATAGTACTGTGATCCGCCAATAGAAGCTACCTGAGCCGGTCCCCACACGTCTGTGTGAACAAGATGCAACTTCTGCCTTTTCTTAGTAGACCCAGTCTTTAGAAAACTAACCCTTTTCTGTTTTCCAAATACACAATGCTCACAAAATTCTAGATCCATACTTTTCAAATCTGAAAGCATACCTTTAGACTTAAGGATTGACATCCCCTTCTCACTCATGTGGCCAAGCCTTGAGTGCCACAATTTAGCATCCACATCTGAAGTAGATAAAACTGAAGGAGATTTGTTAGTAACACAATTACACAAATAGAGAGTACCTTCTCTCTTACCTCTGGCCATAACAAGTGCACCCTTGGTCACCTTCCAAGAATCTACTGTGAGAGTTACTGTACAACCCTCATCACCTAGCTTACCTGCAGAAATCAAATTTCTCTTCAAACTAGGAACATGCATCACATCTCTCAACACCCATGTGTTGCCATTCTGCATCTTTAGCTGCACTTTACCTTTGCCAATAATCTTACAAGGCTCATCATCCCCTAAGTACACTATTCCAAAATCTCCATGGACATAGTCACTGAAATATTCTCTGTTAGGGGTAGCATGGAAAGATGCACCAGAATCTAATACCCAAGATTCTATATTATTATGCAAAGAGAAAATAAGAGCATCCTGTGCAATACCTGCAACCTTTGTCTCTTCCTTTCCTTCGTGCTGATTGTCCTCCTTAGGCTTTGACTAGCAATCTCTGCTTATGTGCCCCAACTTTCCACAGTTCCAGCATTGTGGCCTTCTGCCATTCCTGGATTTGGATCTGCCTCTTCCCTTAGACTTAGATCTTGATCTCCTCTTGCTCTTTTCTTTTTGCCTTCCCCTGCTCTCGATATTTAAAGCATTCCCAGATGTCCCAGATGTCTCTTCTGTGCTTTTCCTGCGAATTTCCTCATTCAAAATAACACTAACCACATCCTCTACTTTTAAAATATTCGAAGCAGAAGCAGTATTAGAAACTGCCATTACCAAGCCATGCCAGCTTTCAGGCAAAGAACATAATATTAAAAGAGCCTTTATTTCATCTTCAAATGCAATATTGACAGAACTTAACTGATTAAAAATACCATGGAAATCATTCAGGTGATTAGAAACAGATCCACCTTCTTGCATATGCAAATTAAATAACTGCTTCATTAAATATACCTTATTTGAAGCGGAGGGTTTTTCATACAAATTTGCTAACGTGGTCATTAACTCTACTGTAGTTTTTGCTTGTGACAAATTAGATATCACAGTGGAAGCCAGACTCAGTCTTATAGACCCAAGAGCCTTTCTGTCAAGAACTTCCCATTCTTCATCCTCCATGTCCTTGGGCTTCTTTTCTATCCCACCTAACGGTAAGTAAAGATCCTTCTGATACAAATAGTCCTCTATCTGCATTCTCCAGTGTTGATAGTTCTTGCCATTAAACTTTTCCATTCTCAACTTACTTTCTTCTGCCATTGCTTCTCCCACTCAAACAGAAATCCCTGCAGAAACCCCTGTGAGCAACCTGTAATCCAAACACACTACACAGATCTGAACCACCTGTTAGTGAACCTGAGCTCTGATACCACTTGTTGGGGATCAACCAATAATGGATTACACTTGTGAAAGCAATGAATGTAGAAACAAATCAGATAGATAAGTAACTAAAATGATAAATAGCACAGAACAAGATATACAAGAAAACACCCTGAAAACTTGTATTAAAAACTCATTACAATAGGAATACAAATGAAGAACTTTGTTCTTCCACACCTCTCTCAGATGCACACAAGATCTCTCACTAGATCTCTATTCCTCAAGAGCTCTCTCTCAAGTACTGTCCTTCAAACATTCACAATATTCTACTCTTACAGTTCAACTCTCATACAATAGCTTAGAAGATCTCTCCTACATATAGAAATAGGAAACTTGAGCATGCTCTTACAACAAACAGTTAAGCCTCTTCAACAAGGGCTCTAAAAATAATATTGCTAACAATAGAGATGCGAGCTTGAGTCTACAACTCAAACTCATCATGCAAACACTCGCTTCTGTCCTCAGAAATCACTTTCTGGACACACAGGTAACCGACATCGGTTCCTGCCTGTTCGCCTGTGACCGTCGCCGGCTGACCATACTGCCGACGTCGGCGCCTCTGTAACTGCAACTGACCGACGTCGGTCGCTCCTGACCGACGCCGGCGTCTGTGTAGACCCGAACCTGTTTGTGTGCTCCTTGGTGAAGCTTTTAGCTCCACACACCTAACAAAACACACCTACCTCCCCTAGCATAAAACCATCCATGCCCTCTTTGGAAACTATCCCCAACCAAGATAAAATTACCTCATCTACCCAACCACCAATTTTGGAACCATCCATCAAAAATAAGGATAGAGAAACCGTTCCCTCTTCTCAACCTAAGTGCTTAATATTTAACACCAATAACCAAGGAACTAAACCCATCTACAAGCCCCTTTCTAGGATAGTCCAAAGTTTAGAGTTCACTTCCTAACCCAACATTGATAGAGCCACATTTTAGCATCATTTTGAACTCCCTTACCAAAACAAATCTAAATCCTCAACTTCACTTGAATCCACCCTTAAACCCATTATTACCTCTTTTCCAAATACCTCTTCTAAAACCATAAGTGAACCATCCCAACCACCTCCACACAAAATTGCCAAATTGCCTTATGCTTCTCTCACCAAACTAATCAAGAACCTAGGAATTCTCCCCACACCTAGTCACACTCACCCCACTTTGAAGTTGGACTTAACCCCATTTAGTCCACCAAAGAAACCCTCAACTAAGCCAACTAAGAAGGTAGAGTTATCCAAACCCCCACCTTGAACTAGATTCATACCACCTCTTTCCCACTTACCTTCCATCTTAGGACCCCATCCTTCTACCATTCCAATTACCTATTTTTTTCAAAGAAACCATCCCCCTTTCTTACACCTACAATTGTACCCATCAAACCATCAAGTTTTCCCTCATTTTAAACTAACCTATCTACCTCTACTATCCTACTTATGGCTAAACCTTCATCATCCAAGTCTTCCATATCCAAATCTTTAACCTCCAAACTAACTGTAACCAAGCAAACCCAACCAAAACCACTAATTAAAATCATTCCTCCAACTACAACATCCATGGTACAACCTATGCACAAGAAGGCTCACATCCCTAAAACTATAAACCCATCACCTCCAATACCTTTGAATGAATCCTAATCAAATATCTTATAGAGGTTTGTTGCAAACTTCCTCTATTAGCTTACCACCTATCAAACCATTCTACCCTTCCAATACCAAACCTTCCTGGTTCAATGATAACTTGATCTATGAATATCATAAGGCACTGAGACATGACATGAAGAACTATAAATCTCTCCAAGTACTCATTCATAGCCTATATGATGAGGATGATCTATTATCAGATGAACCCTTCTTACCCCCATTACCAATCTTACCATCCACCCAAGCTACCCAACCTTTACCTACTCTCCTGCTCTCATCCAAGAGTGAAGAGGAGGAACTGAAGCAAGCATTAAACCTAGAAAACCCCCTTATCTAAACTATTCATGTGGTTACTTGATCCCAAGCCCAACAAAAAGATAAGGGAAAATCCAAATCATCCATCCCATGAACATACCCTTTAACCCCTCAATCCACCAACCAAACCCAAATATCTCCACCCTCACCTTCATAACCACCAAAACCCAAAGTATCCATTTTGGGACCCTCTCCCTCCAACCCATTTGAATCCATCTAGTGTATCATGTTGAAATAACTTCACTAGACATCGATGAAAATGAACCTTTTATGAACTAGCCAACACTTCACCCCACCACCATAGGCTCTGATCAAGGCTCTACAATCTATAGAGGTTCAACCAGATGATCCTCAACCTCTTATACCCTTTGTTGTATCCCTCAAATTTTTCATCCTCATCACCTTTTAGGATTCTAAAATACCACATGTTTATACTAAAGATCCTGATCTTCCCCTCTTCATCATAACATACATTAATCAAACCTGCATCAAGAGGGTTATGATTATTGGAGGAGCTAGCATCAAAATTATCTCCTCTTATGCATATGAATAACTTTAGCTACCCAAAAACATCATGTCAAAAAGTACAATGGTCCTTCATTCCTTTAATGATACCATGGCCACTAACCTAAGGACTATTGTCCTCCACATTTGCTTGGGGCCTCATACCATTCCCAAAGTATTTTATGTTATATGGGGTGAGTTTTAATATAATGTGTTACTCAGATGCCCTTAGACATATTCTATGAGTTGAGTCCCTTCCACCGTACACCGATGTGTCAAATTTAAGCATAAAGGATAAGTTGTTACCATCAAAGTTGATCCTAGTCCCTTTGCCTCTTGTGATATGACATACTATCTTAATGATGTTCTTATTCCTCCATCCACATTGTAACCAAATTCTAATAAAACCACCCCACCAACCATAACCAATAACACTCCTACTAACAATAAAGATGAAGCTTTGACTAGCTAATCTATCCTTTCTTCCCAAATTCTTGTAGATGACCCCTTGGAATCCACGTTTCAACATCTCTCCCTAGGGAAATATTTCCTTTTAGCCTTAGATGCTTAACCTACTCCACAAAATTATGAGAATCTCAAATATGACCCTTCCTATGATCCCAACATTAGAACCATCATCCCTTTTGGGTTCTCAAACAATCAAACAAATTTCATCTATGGGGGACTTGATTAGCCATTTCTTGCTCCCGCCACTACCTCATTTATTTAACCATTCACCATTAATTTTTCATACCTAGACAAACCATCCTTTTCCAAAGCTTACCTTTATATGGGTGCTTGGAAGGGGTTTGGTCTTGGCCTTTACAAATAGGGACCTCATAAGCTACCCATAATCAAAACTCAAAAACCTCATGATTTCTTTGTCCTTGGGTTCGTACCACCAAAAGAACCCACATCACTAATTCCCATTGTCACTATTGATGAAGAACTTCCATCCTCACCAACCCCATCTCCATCCAAATCTAAAGACTCTGATATCATCCCATCTAACTTTATTTTATATCAACACCATTAGTTTAGGCCCCCTAACCTATCAAAAGGATGACCAAACTAAAACCCTACCTCTCATCCATCCTAAAATGATTGAATGTGATTCTCCTACCATCAACAACATCTAATGTTAGGATGATGAGTCCATTCTCACCTACCTCAATGTAGGGGATTCTTTTATTTATAAATCCCTTCCTCTTGAGAATCAAACTATGATGAATGAATTCACTATTGATGTTAACTTGGGTACTTAGGATAACCCTCGTATCATCAAAATCAGCTAATACTTAAATTCTATCAAATAATAAGATTGCCCTTCTTTCCTTCAACATTGTAGCATAGCAATTTCCTAGTCTTATCAAGAAATGCCCAAAATTAACCCTTCTATTTCCCTCCACAATATTATTACCTATCTTGAGATTAAGCTAATTCAACAAAAACTTCATAAAAAACACCCACGCATAGACCTTTTTGTCAAAGAAGAACTTCAACATCTCTTATCCATCAATATTATTTAGCCCATTAACTATCCATAATGAGTTTATAACATCATTCCCATCACCAATCCCACATGGGGACTTTGCCTTTGCATTGATTTTTGTGACCTCAACCTTTCTTGCCCAAAGGATGACTTTTATTTGCCAAACATTGACCAACTTGTTGATCTTATAGCCAGCCATGAAATGCTATCTCTCATAGATGGTTTCTCAAGATATAACCAAATCTTAATTTCCCCTAAAGATTAGCATAAAAATTCCTTTATTACCCCATAGGGAACCTTATACTACAGGGTCATGCCCTTTATACTAAAGAACATTGGAGCAACCTATCAGTAGGCCATGACATATATTTTCCATGATATCATGATCTCCTTGGGAAATCCAAACACTGCAAGGATCACCTAGTTGTTCTTGCCATCATCTTAGACCAACTAATCCATTATCGTGTCAGCCTTAATCCCAATAAATGTATATTTTGAGTCTTATCGAGAAAGCTTTTTGGTTTCATCATCTCTCTCTATAGAATCAAAATAGATCCCACCAAAGTCAGAGAAATCTTGAAGATGCCTCCTCCTACTAACCTTACACAACTCTGTACCCTAAATGGAAAACTTCAATCATCCACCACTTCATCTCCCAGTTATCAGATAGATATCAACCCTTTCACCACCTCCTAAAGAAATACAGTTCTTTTAAGTGGACCAAGGAATGTCAATAAGCCTTCAATTCAATCAAGAAGTATCTTTTCTCTCCACCTATCCTCATCTATCCTAAGGAATACCAACCCTTTTACCTATATATATTCACTATAGACTATTCCCTAAGAGCAATGTTCGTTCATCATGATGAAAAAAATAAAGATCAAGCCATCTACTACATTAGCTACACCCTTATCAAATATGAGACTCGATATACCCATCTAGAAAAAATATGCCTTGCCTTAGTTTTTGTGGCCTCTAAACTCCATCACTATCTTCTTAATCATAAAACCTATGTCATCACTAACACTGACCCCCTCAAGTATATGCACTCTAAGCCATACCAAAACTAATTTATGGATAAGTGGCTCATACTCCTAGTTGAGTTTGATCTTGAGTTCTTTTTACAAAATTCCATTAAAGGACAAGTCATCATTGATAAATTGGTCAAAGCCCCTCTACCAGATAATCAACCTCTTATTCTTGCCTTTCTAGATGATTCCATTACAACTCTCTCTTAAGAGGATCCCACCTACTAAATGGCCATGTTTTTTGATGTCTTTAAATGCCAACATGGTGGGAGTGCAAAAGTTATTCTCATTCCCCTTAATGGTGAACTTCTTTCCCTTTTTTTTAAACTTGACTTTGAATGCACCAACAACATAGTTGACTATGAAGCAATAGTCATAGGCCTCTAAACCACCCTAGCCATGGGAGTCAAAATAATCAATATCTTTGGCAACTCCTAACTAGTCATCAACCAAGTCAGTGGATCTTATTAATGTAAAAATGACATCCTCCTAAAATACAAACAAGTCATAGACATACTCTTAGTGTCATTCGATCATTACACTATCCAATTAGTTCTTCAATCTACCAACAAATTTGTAGATATGATGGCATCCTTTGCCTCCCAAATTCCATCTCAACCTGTTGAATCTGAACTATTTGTCACAATCCATCATTTATTCACACCCTCGTATATCATTTCTAATCATCCTACCATTTTTAGTGTGGAAACATCTCCTTTTGATATTTGGCATGACCAAAATTTTGACTACCTTAACCTTGGCAATGTTCCTCCCAACCTTTCAAAGAATGCCTAAAGAGATTTTATTTAGAGTACCTCTCGTTACACCATACTAAGGGGAATCCTTTATAAGCATGGTTTTAATAGTCTCAATTTTTTTTGCCTTCACAGTCATGAGGCTTCCCATGCTATCAAGGAGGCACATGACATAATCTATGAGGGACATTTCAGTGGCCTATCCATCGCTAAACATATCCTTCACCTTGGCTACTATTGGCCCACCCTTAAACAAGATTGTTGTGATTATGTAAAGAAGTGTGTCAAATGTCAACAACATGCTAACTTACATCATGCACCTCCTCATGGCCTTCAAGTATCTAAAGATTATTAGCCCTTCTCATAATGGGGCCTTGACCTTATTATGGAAATCAATCCACATTCTTCATAATGGCATTAATATATCATTACTGCTATCAAATATTTTACCAAGTGGGTGGAAGCCATCCCCCTTATCTCAACCAAAGATAAAAAAAATTATTGACTTCATCAATCACCATATCATCTGCCACTTCAAAGTTCCCCATAAGATCATCACTGATAATGGTAAATCTATTAAAAATTAGAAAGTCTAAGGTCTCTACAATGCTTTTTGCATCAAGTTAAGCTTTTCCTCACCTTATTATCCATAATCAAATGGATAGGCAAAAGCCTCTAATAAAACTCACATCAAAATGTTAACCAAGGTATTGAGTGATTTAGGTCAGGATTATAATTTTCATATCTCTTTCACTTTATGGGCTTATTACACTATTATTTGAACCTATATAGGTGCTACCCCTTTCTCTCTCACATTTGGCATAGAGGCAGTCTTGCCTCTCAAAGTCTAAATTCCATCTCTTCACATATCTTTACATGAAATCCTTTCTAAAAGTGACTATCATCAAGAATGCCTCACACATCTTGAACTTCTTAACAAACATCACCTCACATCACTTAATCATCTTTGTGTCTATCAATATTGAATCAAGAATGCATACAAAAAACACCTTAAAAAGTGAGAGTTAAACATCAGAGACCTCATCCATAAGGAAAACCAACATGTAACTAATATAGATAAAAGCAAAAAGGGAAAGTTTGCTTTCAATTAGCTTGGACCCTAAAGCATAACCCATAAGTATATATTAGGAGATTATCATTTATATTCTCTCAAAGGCAAAGTAGAACCTAAGCCTCTCAATGCTTTGCATTTATGTCTATTTTATTATTAAAATAAGGATTAAACTAACCTTTGTGTTTGAATTAAACTCATCCCTTGGTTTACAATATTATTTTCACCTACCTATCCCTAATCCCCTTGGGAATAATTTATTATAGCATATAACCATGTGTTTATCCATCGTAGTTATAGCCTAATCCCAAATATGGGTACCATGGCTCTACCCATGGCATGGTTCTCATGGATACTTTTCATCTCTAATCAGATGGAATCTCATGATCAGTTGTCTCTTAAACCACTTTCCCTATTATCATTCACCTTTTGTATTAAATTTCTACTTCCATAAAGGTAAACCTTTAATCCTAAATAGACTTGTCCATGTCTAAATCTTACATTCAAAATCACTTGGGTCCATATCTCTAGCATTACAAACTACTCCCTTGAAGGACAACTGCCTAATAATTAAAAGTTGCTTAAAAATAGACTGGTCCCTTGAAGGATAGCTATAAAAATCCAATTCTAGACTACTCCGTTGAAGGATGGCTAAAAAATAATCTTATGAAGCTTGTCACATCAATCAACTTCAACAACTTATCAAAATAACCAAAGCAACAAACAACCCTATGTCAAAATCAAAGTAATCAAGCCACAATCAGCTCTTATAAGTACCATTTGTAAACTTCCTACATTGATCAATCTATGCATTATCCCAGTATGCCACAATAAGCTCCCATACATGGCATTTGTAGAATTCCTGCATTGATCAATCTATATATCATATTAAGGCATGGACTTGTCTATTATAGTTATTTAGTCACCTATAGAAGGGGCAAGCTAACCCACATCAAGTTATCATTTCCCCCATTTCCCATTTAACCATATACTTATCACCTACTTTCCCTTCACACCTTTCCTTAAATAAAGAGACTATGAGCTTACTTGATGTAAAGTGATCAAGACACCCTCTTTCTCAATCAAATCATGCTCTTGTGAAGCATTCAACAAGCTTATGTTCACTAATCCAACTATGTTTTCTCATTGTTATGTCCTTGCCAACTCAAAACATCATGCCTTTTATTTTCCCTACATTAGTTCATATGCACATATGTCTCATAACTCTTATCTCTTTCTCACATTTAGTTTGTTACCTACACCTACATTATGTAATTTCATTATTTACTCATATCACATATCATATCCAAACATGTAAACATTATTCTCATCAATGCAATCATAACATTATAAATTATGAATAGAGCAAATATAAACCATATCCTACCCATAAATAAAACATCAAAAACCATAATTCATAAATAATCACATCATGCTTTTATAACATTGTAACAACATCAAACTTCATCCTACAACAATTCCAAAATATCATCCTATTTATGAACCAAATTATCACATTATCTTATCTATAAGCAATATTACACCCTCATCCTATCTATAAACCATATTGTCATAATCATCTCATAAACAACATCATCAAAACCTATCTATAAAATATTCATGATCATGTGCAAACTAAACTAAATAACAACAAACATCTTGATCGATAACATGTTGCCAACCACATCATCATATAAAAAAATAGGCATCATCATCCATCATATCTATCATCAAAGGAGTCATCAATAAACATACATGTGAAGCATGATATATGTCATCCATTATCCATAAATATAATTACATCATGATCATAATTGACATCTATCACATCATAAACTTCATAAAATTCTATAATCATCATATTATCATAACATAATCAACATGTTATCACTATAATCAAATGTCAACAATATAATTAGCATAATCAATGCATAATCATCATATACATCAATAAGGCAATACATGCCATAATGTATCCATATCTCTGTCACTCATATACATCTCACATCATCAACACATGGATTGGTATCAAAATCAAAATCATATATATCATAAAATCTCCTCTATCAAGCCCCTAGGGCACCAAAACCACTACCACTTACACCACCTTTACGGGCTCCATATGCACCTACAACAACATTACCATCTAGTGGTGCTCCCCTAATATCCTTGGCTACCTCATTTTTTAATCCCACTATCCTAGGGTAGTTATATATGGACCACCTACTAAACTAACCCTATACTCCCCAAATCTCATCTCTGATGGCAATTAAACTAGCACTATCACCTCATAATATATCAAATCCTTGATAGTGGCTAGTTACTATGTCCTCAAAACTATATCAAGTGGTCTTCTTACTACTATTATGACCACACCTACCCTCTATCTCACCTAATATCTCTCCTAAGTCACTAATCCAAGAGACATCCTTACATGATCCTGATCACTTGTCATTGTAGTAACCTACACCTATAAGGTGATAATCTATACTTGTAAAGTGGCCACCTATCCTTATAGCCCAGTAATCTGGGCATGTGATACTACCAGTTTCACTACTACATAACCATCATGTGTTGGTGTCCCTACAAGGTCCATATCCATAGGCTGCTTCCCCCCATCACCCCATCTAAACTTAGCCACTACATATCTGGTTTGGTACCAAGTTGTGTATCCATCTATTATACCCACATCATCAATGGTAGCTCTAGATGGTAATTCTTTTTGGTCCAAAATGACATCTTATGGTTATATCTCTAAGATTAATAAATTGACATCCTCCCTCCTATATTAAGGTAAATCTAGTGGGATCCCCTGTACCAATCCAAACTACTACCACACATGGTCAAAGGAGATAGGCTCAGTCTCCCCATCTCTCCTCTCATAAATCTAGTGTTAGCTCTATAAGGATAATGTGTGGTACTAGTGCTTGAGCTAATGAGGCCAACCCATATATGGCCTCAATATCACATCTCCTACTCATAAACCCTCTAATTCATCCTAGAAATAGTCAATGTATATGGGTCCTCCACCTACCCCTATCAAAGCATTAATATAACTCCATCACATGAAGCTGACTAGAAAGACTACCTAGGTAAAACCCTACCATGGTAGCCCTAATGGTCTCATAACTTGAATATGCTTGTATGCCCAGTAGTAGAGCATGAAATTAACATTGATCCCATACCATCTATGTGCTTATAAGGCCCAAATCTCCCTATATATCTAGACTAGTAGCACTGGTACCCATCCAAATACCATCTTCCCCAACATCTCTACCAATACCCCTAATATTAGGTATATAAATCATTCATGGATTGAATCTGGAAATGCAAAATAATTCACTAACATCATCATCATCAACAACAAACATCTATCCCCTGGGGCCCTTTGGTATGATGGCTCAATCCCAAACCCACCTGCATGCCACTTGGCATGAACCCAGTCAGCTCTATATAATAGATATATGTGGTAGTCCCACTCCTCACTCTTAATATGATAAGGGGATCCCCATGAATGGGTATCCATGTTATCTTAGTCATATCCTCCAATAGGATGGTTATCTCTCTAGTAGGCAACATGAAGGTGTTCATCACTGGGTCTCATCTCTTGATGAGCATGATGATCATGACCACACCCCATAGTAGGTGCTGATAATGAATCATATCTCCTAGGCCAACCATCTCCATGTGCCTCCACTCCTCTATAGTCATTGTATCCCAAACCTTGGTAATGATCTTAAGGACTCTATCCCTCATCTAAATCTATTCATGATCCTGGACAACAACAATATTATCATGCATACTTTATTTTCTATATCACTACCAATATACACTCATCTCTTTTTAACCTATTCCCACCTAACCCATTACCTCTATTATATTACCTATAGTGATCAACCAAAACCTCTCCCTCACATACAACATGCATCTCTCCCAATATGCTTTCCCTAATTATCCAACACCATCCCTCAAAAATCATTTTGACCACCTACAACATTTTTATTAGATAAATTCCACTCATCCTATCTACATATTTTTTTTACTACTACCACTCTATACATCCCTTCAAACATGTCACCCCTTTATTACCATTTGCACTTTTGGCATAACTTTTCTAAATTTCATCCCCTACAACACTTTCACCCACTTTACCACTTAAATTTCCTTAGTTCTACCCTAATTTTCACCTTTCTAACCATTTCCCACTTTTCCATTCTCACTTAAACCATTCTAACTTATAAACATTTTATTAACTTTTCAATACTTCTAAAGCAACATCCCTACTACAAATTTTCAACCAAACTTTAAATATTTTCCACCTTTTCCCATACCTTTCAGACAATCCTTTGACTACCACTAGTTCCTTAAATCATCGATGGTCCCTTAGGATCCTTTTACCCCTAAGTTTGATCATCGATGGTCAGGTTAAACTATTGATAGTCACTTTGTGTGACCACTTATAGCCTAACCCTCGAACCCTTGACCTCATCTACCTCCATAAACCCACTCCCTCCCCTAATTAAATTACATAAATTAACCTATAATCCATTCTAAACCTAATCCACCATCCATCTATTAAATTCATCCAAACATTTGCCTAATTCAATAAAACCTAACAAATAGGGCATCATTTATCCTAACACTAGTTTAGAACCCTACCCAAATTATTCAACACTAACTACAATGAACCCACAACACAACAAATTCAACTATACATTCATTTCACAATAGCTCCCACCTCATTCCATGAATGATATCATGGTTGAAGCCCTCATCCAGTCACTTAACCATGCCCTCATCCACCCTTCATCTGGTTAAACCTTAGGATGCTTAGACATGTTATCACCCAATCCACTACCTCTAACTTAGCACGCTCACCACACAAATTATAAATTGCACATTTTACCTAAATCATAAATTCTAAACAAGTCAAAATAGTACAATTAAATTCACGTTTTACTTTTATCTTCTCAACTTTTTAGGGTTTCCTAACTATCGATGGTCAGGGTGACCATCAACGGTTGACCCTAGGGAAACCCCTAACCAATGATAGTCAAGGTCTTACTTTTATTTTCCCTCTTTCCAAAGAACCCCACCTTACTACCACCCTTTTTTGGAGAACTACGTTTGGCATGAAGTTCTTAATAAGTGTCCACTTGCCTAGTACATATCGAGCTAGCTCAACCATCCCCTATCAATCCATACACAACCAACCAACCTTTGCCACATGTCCACCTTGACATTGATAATTTTTTACCCAAATTCTTTGCATGTTTTTTTATGACCTTACTTGTTCAAGTGGACTAAACTAACCAACCTTGCCATGTTGAAATTTTAAACTTTATACCACCTTGTGCACAACCTAACCAATTATGTTGTTTTATAGGTGCACTTCCTACCCTAGATACTTGTGACCAAAACCAACCTTATCTAGATCGATTGATAGGCCTGACTTGATCAGCTATGACCAATGTTGTGGACCAGTTACCCCTATTACATGTCCCTCTAAAATCAAACTTATTTTTACCAATATTGGCAACTTTAGTCTTTACATGATCTTAAATATCACCCTTATTTGAATTTTGTGCACATGTTTACATCTCAAATGCCTAACCTTTTTATGTCATCCACATTATGACTACCCATTTATCATTTATCAAACCTTGACTTGATTTTTCTCTCATCTCATCAACTCCCAGTTTGAGGGGGAACACCTCCTCCCATACTTGGGACAACCAAACCTTGACCAACAATTATTTTTATTCTATAGCTTGTGAGATCAAAGTCACATAACAAAAAAAGGAAAAATTTAGACACTCAAAAACTACACATGATATATTTTGATGTCAAACTACTTTTTGACCCTCATCTGACCTCATGTTTAGTGGACTACCTATTCAATTAGACTCATTTACTAACTTGAACCTATCAAACCCCTAACTTAACACATTTAACTAAACCATTTCATTCACCCATTTTTGACTGCTTTAACTCATTTTCTTTTGGCCCCTCTACCACTAATAGTTAGGCTAACCATTGACAATTATCTTGATCATCAATAGTAAGGTCTTTAAGCCTAATTTAAAGTTTTAAAGCATGAACAACTTTGTGAAAGATAAGTATCTCCCTAAATGGTAACTTGCTTTTAAAAATAGATTTAAAACATCATGAATTGGAAACTTTATCCCCCTATCAAATTAGTAACTTCCTCCATTCCAATTAGCAACTTCATCCTATAAAAGGAGAAGAGGAAGAAATGAAATGGGGATAATCCATAATCTAGAATATTGCATCGAAGCTTTCTTGCATATAGGTATCCAACATCCTTTTAACAAGTAAGCACCATCACTAGAGACCCGAATCTCTATCAGAATCACTTTTGAAATCCAAGGTATTGTCACTCTATCCAAATTGCTTCAACCTTTCACCAATAAGTTTCAAGTATCTTTCACTTATTTTCATTGATTTATCTTATCTTTAACTTCCCTACCCTATTAGACCTATAAGTATCCTATTTTCCACCCTTTATCCCCATAACAGACCTCTATTTTCCCAAATACCTAATTTGCACCTTTTTTTTTTGGTCATTTCCAAAATTACAGAAGTAACCTCTAATGATTAGCTCAACTATAGACAGCCATATCAATTGTTAATGGTTACCCAAAAACTGATGGTCAGCCTAAATCATTGATGGTTTACTTGACCATTGATGGTCACTATGGTATAAAAATACAACAAGCTATTTTAAACCATGTAACCCCAAATAAATCCAACTTTCTCTATTTCCACCTAATTATATTATCTTTTTTTATTTTTTGGACCAAACTTTGACCCTTTTAGCATAAGTATTGACCAATTTTACTACTTTTGGCCATTTTCCTATTAATTGGCATTCTACTTTATTTAAATTTCACTTCATTTATCTTATGTGAGTAGATATTTACTTTAATATTTCTAACTTAATTGTTATAACAATGGATTGATGGCCTCGTAGCAAGTAATACACTTCTTAGATATATCTCACGCTAGGCAGTCCACTCATTTATTTGCTAACAACCCCATTTTTTAGTGTCTTTATTATATACAAGTTATTCTTTTCTAGCCAAAGAGGAGTTCCCATTATCATCTATATTCATGTGCATAATTTACCATGTATTCTTCTACACACCCTATTACTAGTTTCATTATTTACTTTCAAAATTAAGAAATGAGTGAAATTAACTAAAAAGTTTATCGGAGTTATTGCCAAAATCTAGATAATGCGAATGTAATGGAGACATGATCACACAAGATGAAGCTAGTACACATCACATAGATGCTAAAGCAATTTGAAATTATACAAGAAGATAAATTGCATAAGACAAAATAGAAGAAAACCCAATATCTGATTAACATGAGATGGCCAAAGTGAAGAATACATATAAGAGAGCAGTAACTCCTCCACAAAAGGTGGTCAAGGCACCCCAAGAATAGACTGTAACTCCTCCATGAAAGGTGGTGACAAGGTGCTAAGAATAGAGAAGTAACTCCCATCAAGGGAGTTACTTATGACATTCTTATGACACCTATGACACATCTATGACACACATCTCCACATAAGCTAGCCTATCCCATAAATGTAGGAAAACTCCATGTAGCACAAAAATATAATTTCCCTAATTAAATAATAGGGAAAAATAAAAACCTACACTAATACCCCCCATAAGCGCAGCTTAGGTGGGCAGTGTGGAAATATAAAATGGGTCCCAGCAACTAGGCCTAATGAGGTACCCAGTACAAATGCAATCTCCCATAAGATAGGGAAAAGGAGAAAACTCAAAGGAAAAAACTCCCCCCTAAAAGAGAAACATAAAAGAAAGGAAGAGGCTAGCACCCCCTTGAAGATGATGTTGTTGTAGATGTGGAATGCACCCCAAGAAGAGCTCATAGATAAATGAACTTGCTCTCAGTGAAAGGTTTGGTGAAGATGTCTGCAACCTGCTCTGAAGACTGACAAAATATCAAGTCAATGACCTAACTATGAATAAGCTCCCAAATGAAATGTATGTGAATCTCTATGTGCTTGGTCCACTGGTGTTGAACTGGATTCTTGCAAATCTGAATGGTACTCTGGTTGTCACAATAAATGATGGTGGGTTGTTTGATAGGAATGCCAAACTCAAAAAGTATCCCCTAAAGCCAAATAGCCTCAGTAGCTGCATTAACAGCTCCCTTGTACTCTACCTCTATGGATGATATAGCAATAACATTCTGCTTCTTGTTAGACCAATTGATAGGACAAGAACCTAAAGAAAAACTGTAACCAAAAGTGGACTTGTGAGTCTGTGAATCACCAACCCAGTCTGAATCTGTATATCCAACCAAGTCAACCTCTATGCCAAATCTATAATGAATCCTATATCTATGTGAACCCTGTATGTAATGCAAGATCCTCTTAGCTACTTTTCAATGCAGCTCATGAGGTTCTTGCATAAATTTGGAGACAATTCCCATTGTATATGATATGTCAGGCCTAGTGTGAGTCAAGTAGATGAGACTACCAACAAGTTGTCGATATCGAGTGGCATCAAACAATGCTGAAGAATAGTCAGCCTCAAGCTTGACTCCTGATAAAAAGGGAGTCAGAGATGGCTTACAATCAGCCATATGAAATTGAGCCAATAAATCAAGAGCATACTTAGGCTGTGTAAGAGAAATCCCTAAATCTGACTATGAGATCTTGATGCCAAGGAAGTAGTGAAATAAACCCAAGTCTGTCATGTCAAATCTATCTTGGAGAGATGCCTTCACTACTGCAATAGCCGATGAAGAACTCCTGGTGATCAAAAGGTCATCAACATATAGAACCAAAATTAGGAGTGAATCATCCTACCGTAAGAAGTAGACATTGGGGTCAAAATAGCACCTAGTGAAACCCACTGTGAGAAGGAAGGAATCCATCTTGGCGTACATTGTCTGAGGGGCTTGTTTGAGGCCATAGATAGATTTACTAAGTCTACATACTAAGAAAGAATCCTAAACAAATCCTAGTGGTTGATCCATGTAGATTTCCTCCTCTAGGTCTTCATGAAGAAAGGCACTCTTCACATCCATCTGGTGCACATCCCAACCATGTGTTGCGGCAATATCCAAGGTGAGTCAAATAGAATTCATCTTTGCAATAGGTGCAAAGGTCTTTGAGTAATCAATGCCTACCACCTGTGAGAAACCCTTGGTGACCAGTCACACCTTGTACTTATCAACTGACCCTTCTATTGCAAACTTGGTCTAATATATCCACCTACATCAAACCATCTTTCTTCCCTTAGGAAGTGAAGTCAAATCACAAGTATGATTTTTGATTAAGGAATACTATTCTTCCTCCATAGCACTATCCCACTTAGGTACCCTTGATGCCTCTCAAAAAGTCTGTGGATATGAAACTGAAGCAAAGAAGGCATGTGGATCTCTCTAAAAATCCCCCTAGTACATCTGTCATCTGCGAGATCTCTTTCCCAAGTGCCAATAATCTCAAGTGTCTATCTGGCCAAAAGTGGCCCAAAAGTGGGTGAGTCAAGTGCTAACTCCTCATCCTCTAATTGACTAGAGGTGGATGACTCTGCATCACTGTCCTCACTGTCTCGAAGAAGAAGAAGATTCTCTGGCTTGAGAACCTATTGTGGCTAATCTAAATTTGATGAGAAATCATCATGAAGAATTAGATCCGATGAGGGAGAAGAAGTGTCAAGTGTTGAGTCTCTAGGACTCTCCTAAAAGTGGACACTTCTCTCGATGAACAACTCATGAGTGACTATATCTAGAAGGTGATACCCCTTAATACCATCTACATATCCTACAAAGATGCAAGGCTTGGACTAATGTTCCATAGATTTGCATTTTTTCTTCAGAATGTAGGCCATGGATGGGGATCTGAAAACACTACGGTGCTCAACATCATGTTTCCTTTTATGTCAAACTTCAAAGGGTGTTATCCCTTTCAAAGCTTTGTGAGGAACCTTGTTTTGAATGTAGCAAGCACAATTGATGGCTTCGGCCCAGTACTATGGTGCTAAGGATTTGGAGTGAATCATACAGCTACTCATCTCTTTCAAGAACCTATTTTTGCATTTTGCAACCCCATTCTGTGAAAGACTATAAGTGATTGTGCATTGCAAATCAATCCCCTCTGTGGTGCAAAACTGCTCAAACCTGTTGCTGACATTTTCCCCTCCATTATCAATTTGAAGAACCTTGATAGATTTCTCACTCTATTTCTCAATAAGAGCCTTAAAGTCTAGAAAATTTTCAAACACTTTAGACTTTTGTATGAGAAAATAAATCCAAGTGTACCTAGAGAAATCATCAATGAAAGTGAAGATGTACTTGGCCCTTATGAAAGATGGTTTGGGAAAGGGTCGCGATACATCACTGTGGACTAACTCCAAAGGTTGTGAAGCCCTCCAAGCTTTGCCTTTGTCAAATTTTTATTCGGGATGCTTCCTAAGGGAGTACCCCTCACAAAATCCTTTTGAGAATTAGACACGAAGCAAGCCAATTACCATGTCATGTTTGCAAAGTTGCTCAAGGTAGCGGTAGTTAAGGTGGCCAAACCACTCATGCCACAATTTACTAACTTCATCTAAATGAGTAAACAATGTTGTTGGAGAAGAATCTGGTGCAAAATGTGAGAAGGTGTATAACCTTGCTTGGTGATCTACCCTACCCACTGCCACTGTAGTATCACTATGCAACTCTCTGATAGCCACTAAATCTGGTGAAAACTCAACTCTCATGCCCTAACCAATATGAGTGATTTGGTACACTGATAAGAGATTGGTTGAAAGAGAAGGAACACTTAAAACATTATTGAATGTTCCTCCTTCCATTCAACTAACCCTCTCCCTATAATAGAAACTGATGTGTCATCACCCAAACTAATTGAAGTCATGCTACAAGGCTCTAAAGATGAAAACTCAACTAGTGAAGAGCCCATGTGGTGAGAAGCACCCGAATCAATGACCCATGATGTTATAGAAGTTATAGTTGTTACAAGGGTCTTACCCTTTTCTTTCTTCTTACCCTTGCCTTTTGCCTTGGTAGAATCTTGGGTAGATGAATTCTGCTTGATGGACTTTGGAACACCTATGTTATGCTTCTCTAGAAGATGAGCTAGGTGATCTATTTGTTTCTTCATGCACTTGTGTTCATCATGCCCTATCTTTTTACAATAGGCACACTTAACCTTCTCCTTCTTAGGTTTAGCATTGGAAGAGGAAGACTCAGTGTTGTTTTTGGCAGGATTGTTGTTTTCTTTCTTCTTCTCTTCGTCCTTGTTCTTCTCCTTTGTTGAAGTCTTATCCTTACCATTTCCAGCTATCAAAGCTTGGGGTTGAGTAGACTTCATTATGCCCATTTGAATTAGCTTATCTTGTTCCCTAGTCAAGTTGGCAATGAATGAATCCAAAGAAGGCATTTTCCATGTAGTGCCAAGGGTACTTTTTATGGCATGGAAAGTGGAGACAAAGACTGAATAGCTTGGACCTAACTTTGCGAGAATAGAAAGGATGAGTTAATAATATTTCTTTTTTATCCCACATTCTTTCAATTGCAATCTAAGGGCCTTAAACTTAGTGAAGAATTCTTATAGGGTGTCAAAGTTGCTAGGACTTAGACTTATGAGTTCATTTTTGAGCTCATGACCTCTCATCTCATCATGCTTCCCAAATAAGAGTTCTAAGGTGTCCCATATGTCTTTGGGAGTCTTGGAGGTTTCTACATAGAAGAGACATTCTAGAGACACAAAAAAGCTTAGTAATCCATAGGCTTCATCACTACGATTGTACCACTTGACCTTTTCAGCATCAATGTTGGGTTCTACTTCAGTACCCATGGTGATCCTATACAACCCTTTGCTTCTAAGAATAATTGACATTTTAACCTTCCATTCATGATAGTTGAAGGGTGTTAGGGGTTTAAGTTGAAAATAATCTATTTTAAGCTGAATTTAGGTGAAGTTGTGTTGATTGCAAGCTGTGAATTTATGCAGAAAGGAGAATGAAAGAAAAGATTTGCAAGTTATGAAAAGCAAGCACACCCCCCTAAAATGTTGAGACCCCAAAAATATGCAAGTGCACACTCAAAAAAATTTAGGATCAGCCAAGAATGCATCTTAGAGTAATCAGTTTAAGATTTTAAGCAAACAGGACGTCGGACTCAGCCGAAAATGCATCCCAAGAGACCCAAATTTTAGGCACTTTATAAATTAGTGTGTTTTTGACAAATAACAAGCCTAAGATATGGATAATTGAATTACAAACACTTTTTCAAAAAATGGCACCCAAATATGAGCTACCGTTTGCAAGATATTAAAGGTTCAATTTCTCGTAAACTAGTGTTTTTTAAAAAAAAATGGCACTAAAACATTAAAAAAATGCCTGTTTTGAGAAAAAAAGTGGCCTTCCAACCACTCGTTAGATTTGGAAAAGAGAAAAGAATCCAAAGGAGGTATTTTTCAAGGGGAATTAGCCTCCTGCCAACCTGGGCCTCACCCTTCATCTTCGTAGGTTGAAGATACAAGTTTAAATCTAAACCCCCAAAATTTTCAAATTGTCTAAAATACTTAATATTCAATCAAATTGACTAATTTTTTTTTTGACAAGTCAATTTTAACTAAAAAATTAAAGTAACAGATAGAATGAAACTATTGGCCAAGTATCTAAGGGCCCACATGGGATGCCAAACAAAGAGAGGGTGCCATTTACAAGAAAAAACAGCAGGTGGCAGACTTCTCTTACAAAAAAAGGCACAGCTCTAATTTAGCTGGGGAAAAAAAATATTGAATCTGAAGACCTCAATGCACAGCAGCAGAAAAGAGAAGAGACAAGTTGAAATTTCAATGTACAGCAGGGAAGAGACAGAGATTTAGTTTCAATGCACAGTAGATAGTATTAGTCACTACCTCACTATACACCTGCTCTTGGACACCGTACAGCTGCATTTTTCCTTGCTAGAGTCCCACTCCATGCATATCTCACCCTACTATATGCCCCACATCGACCTCCACACGCAGATGCACTTCTTGGAGAGCTACCCCAAGCTGAAAGAGGCGTCTAAGAGCAGAACCCCGATGTGCAGAGATCTCTCTTTTCCTGCAGAATGACAAAAAAAAAGAATTTTACTGCCTTTACTGAAGCCACAATAGATCTATACAAGATGTCTTGGAAAATTTTAACTCAAAAGTGATTTTTTTTAACAAGTTTCCGTATGGATTTGCATGAGTTTTCAAGAAACTCTACCAAAACTCTCAAATGCAACGGAGTTAAACAAAAAAAACTAATAATAAAGCAAAATAAGAATTTCAGAATAAACTACTAGCATAACCAGACACAAGATTACCAGAGTGGCTCTGATACCATATCAGAGTTGTTTCCAGAATCTAGATAATGTGAATGCAATGGAGACGTGATCACACAAGATGAAGCTACTGCACATCACATAGATGCTAAAGCAATTTGAAATTATAAAAGAAGATAAATTGCACAAGACAAAATAGGAGAAAACTCAATATCTGATTAACATGAGATGTCCAAAGTGAAGAATACATATAGGAAAGCACGTAAGTAACTCCTCCACAAAAGGTGGTCAAGGCACCCCAAAAATAGACTGTAACTCCTCCATGAAAGGTGGTGACAAGGTGTTAAGAATAATGAAGTAACTCCCATCAAGGGAGTTATTTATGACATTCTTATGACCCCTATGACACATCTATGACACACATCTCCACATAAGCTAGCCTATCCCACAAATGTAGGAAAACTCCATGTAGCACAAAAATATAATTTCCCTATTTAAATAATAGGGAAAAATAAAAGCCTACACTAATACCTAATTTCCAAAGAACCTCAGGTCAAGGTCTTACTTTTATTTTCCCTCTTTCCAAAGAACCCCACCTTACTACCACCCTTTTTTGGAGAACTACGTTTGGCATGAAGTTCTTAATAAGTGTCCACTTGCCTAGTACATATCGAGCTAGCTCAACCATCCCCTATCAATCCATACCCAACCAACCAACCTTTGCCACATGTCCACCTTGACATTGATAATTTTTTACCCAAATTCTTTACATGTTTTTTTATGACCCTACTTGTTCAATTGGACTGCACTACCAACCTTGCCGTGTTGAAATTTTAAACTTTATACCACCTTGTGCACAACCTAACCAATTATGTTGTTTTATAGGTGCACTTCCTACCCTAGATACTTGTGACCAAAACCAACCTTATCTAGATCGCTTGATAGGCCTGACTCGATCAGCTATGACCAATGTTGTGGACCAGTTACCCCTATTACATGTCCCTCTAAAATCAAACTTATTTTTACCAATATTGGCAACTTTAGTCTTTACATGATCTTAAATATCACCCTTAATTGCATTTTGTGCACATGTTTACATCTCAAACTCCTAACCTTTTTATGTCATCCACATTATGACTACCCATTTATCATTTATCAAACCCTGACTTGATTTTTCTCTCATCTCATCAACTCCCAGTTTGAGGGGGAACACCTCCTCCCATACTTGGGACAACCAAACCTTGAACAACAATTATTTTTATTCTATAGCTTGTGAGATCAAAGTCACATAACAAAAAAGGGAAAAAATTAGACACTCAAAAACTACACATGATATATTTTGATGTCAAACTACCTTTTGACCCTCGTCTGACCTCATGTTTAGTGGACTACCTAGTCAATTATACTCATTTACTAACTTGACCCTATCAAACCCCTAACTTAACACATTTAACTAAACCATTTCATTCACCCCTTTTTGACTGCTTTAACTCATTTTCTTTTGGCCCATCGACCACTAATAGTTAGGCTAACCATTGACAATTATCTTGATCATCAATAGTCAGGTCTCTAAGCCTAATTTAAAGTTTTAAAGCATGAACAACTTTGTGAAAGATAAGTATCTCCATAAATGGTAACTTGATTTTAAAAATAGCTTTAAAATATCATGAATTGGAAACTTTATCCCCCTATCAAATTAGTAACTTCCTCCATTCCAATTAGCAACTTCATCCTATAAAAGGAGAAGAGGAAGAAATGAAATGGGGATAATCCATAATCTAGAATATTGCATCGAAGCTTTCTTGCATATAGGTATCCAACATCCTTTTAACAAGTAAGCAACATCACTAGAGACCCGAATCTCTATCAGAATCACTTTTGAAATCCAAGGTATTGTCACTCTATCCAAATTGCTTCAACCTTTCACCAATAAGTTTTAGGTATCTTTCACTTATTTTCATTGATTTATCTTATCTTTAACTTCCCTACCCTATTAGACCTATAAGTATCCTATTTTCCACCCTTTATCCCATAACAGACCTCTATTTTCCCAAATACCTAATTTGCACCTTTTTTTTTGGTCATTTCCAAAATTACAGAAGTAACCTCTAATGATTAGCTCAACTATAGACAGTCATATCAATTGTTAATGGTTACCCAAAAACTGATGGTCAGCCTAAATCATTGATGGTTTACTTGACCATTGATGGTCACTATGGTATAAAAATACAACAAGCTATTTTCAACCCTGTAACCCCAAATAAATCCAATTTTATCTATTTCCACCTAATTATATTATCTTTTTTGATTTTTTGGACCAGACTTTGACCCTTTTAGCATAAGTATTGACCAATTTTACTACTTTTGGCCATTTTCCTATTAATTGGCATTCTACTTTATTTAAATTTCACTTCATTTATCTTATGTGAGTAGATATTTACTTTAATATTTCTAACTTAATTATTATAACAATGGATTGATGGCCTCGTAGCAAGTAATACACTTCTTAGATATATCTCACGCTAGGCAGTCCACTCATTTATTTGCTAACAACCCCATTTTTTAGTGTCTTTATTATATACAAGTTATTCTTTTCTAGCCAAAGAGGAGTTCCCATTATCATCTATATTCATGTGCATAATTTACCATGTATTCTTCTACACACCCTATTACTAGTTTCATTATTTACTTTCAAAATTAAGAAATGAGTGAAATTAACTAAAACATTATGGAAACACCTCCTCCCATACTTAGGGCAACTAGACCTTAACCAACAATCTATTTTTGTTCTACAACTTTTAAGATTAAAGTTGCATAATAAAAAGGGGGAAAATATAGACACTTAAAAACTACACATGATAGCTTTTGATGTCAAACTGCCTTTTGAACCTTGTTCAACCTCATGTTTAGTGGACCACCTAGTCAATTAGACTCATTTACTAACTTGACCCTATCAAACCCCTAACTTAACACATTTAACTAAACCATTTAATTCACCCCTTTTTGACTTGATTTGACTCATTTTATTTTGGCCCCTCAATCGTTAATGGTTAGGTCTTTAAGCCTGCTTTAAATTTTTAAAGCATGAACATCTTTGTGCGAGATAAGTATCTCCCTAAATGACAAATTGATTTTTAAACTATATTTAAAACATCAAGAATTGGCAACTTTATCCCCATATCAAATTAGTAACTTCCTCCAGCCTAATTAGCAACTTTATCCTATAAAAGGAGAAGAAGAAGTGAAATGGGTACAATCCATAATCTATAATCGTGCATCTAAGCTCTCTTGCATACATGTATCTAGCATCTTTTCAACAAAGTAAAATCCCTAGATGCCCAAAGTCAGATTCACTTTTGAAAGTTGAGGTAATGTCACTCTAGCCAAATTTCTTTAGCCTTCCACCAATAATTTTTACGTATCCCTCACTTGTTTTCATTGATTTATCTTATTTCTAACCTTATTACCCTATCAGACCCATCAATATCCTATTTTCCACCCCTTATCCCCATAACAAATCTCTATTTGCCCAAATTACCTAATCTGTAATCTTTTTTTATCATTTCTAGAATCACACAGGTAACCACTAATGGTTAGCTCAATTGCTAATGGTCATCTCAACCATTGATGGTTACCTAACTATTGATGGTTAGTCTAAACTACCAATGGTTCACCTTACTGTTGATGGTCACTATGGCATAAAAATATAGCAAACTATTTTTAACCCTATAACCCCAGTCAAACCCAACTTTCTCTATTTTTGCCTAATTATAGTACCTTTTTTTTTACTTCTAGATTAGACCCCAACCATTTTAGCTTATGTATTGATTGGATTTATTACCTTTGGTTACTTTTCTATTAACTAGCATTCTACTTTCTTTGTATTACATTTCATTTACCTTATACAAGTAGATCTTTACTTTATCATTTCTAACTTAATTATTATAATAGTGGATTGATGGCCTCTTAGAAATCAATATGCTTCTTGGATATAGCTCACACTAGGGATTTCACTCATCTATTTTCTAACAACCCCTTTTCTAGTGTCTTTCTTATCTATAGGTTATTTCTTCCTAGCCAAAGAGGAGTTCCCATTATCACTTGAAATCACATGCATACTTTATCAGGTATTCTTCTACACACCCTATTATTAGTTTCATTATTTACTTTCAAAATTAATAAATGGGTAATATTAATTGAAATAAGATGAGTTGAAGATGAAAATGCTTGGTTATAAGTTATATGAGCCTTAGAGGAATAACAAGGAGGTATGTAGTGAGTTAATAGCGTTGAAAAGATAATAAATGCATGAAGTGTTTCCTTATGTAGTCATAAGATTTTATTAAGGCATGTCTGATGTTAAATGAGTGGTCTGAGATCAGTTAAAGGTGAATTCATTATTGGGAGGTCTATTTATCACTCCTTTCATGAAAAGAAGGGCAATTTTCAAGAAGCTAATCAAGGTGTCAAGCTAATTTGTAACCCCTACGCCACTTGGAAGGTTATACCTACTTAAAGAGTGAGACGCATAGCCTTGGAGGTATGTTTGGATTGTATCATAACTCCCATTATTATTGTAACTCATGAACACTTGTCAATTCTTCTCTATTATGCCCCCTCTCTCTCTTCACCACTCTCTATATAAGCAACCACTTTTGGCTAAGTTTTCAATATTCACAACTAGTATGAAGAAGCCCATTGGTTTTAGTACTATATTTTCCTTTGAATAAAATATTTCAATCTAGTTCTGAAGTTCATAACTTATTTTCTAAGTGTTTGAAGCATTCCATAGATGAATAACAAGTGATAACCATCTATCCTTGTGTTCACCTTACTCTTTCATGTTTTATGCAAGTAGTCTGCTCTCTAGCAAGTCACATGAAGTGTATTTAGTGTCTTTATCTATCTATAAGTGTAAAATAAAACATTAGTGTCTATAATCAGACCTCTTTTTCATCCACCCTGAATAAGTACATTGCATATCACCTTTATGTTTTAAACATTTATGTTAGAGAAATCTAAGATGTTGAAGCTACTCTTGTGAGTCATCTTTCATAGTGAAAGTATATGGTAGTATAGTGGAGATAAAATTGGTACATCACCACTTTATATTAGGTTGTTTTCATGTTCTTTCTATCTCTTTTCAAACCCAAACTAGTTAGTAGTATAGGTCATGAGATCAATAGGCATATCAAGGGAGGTAGCCCTTCAATCTAGAGATTTACCCCTATAATAGACAACCCATAAGTATAAGGTTAATCCTTTATTTCACTCAATTTTCAAAAGGCTTGAAATACCTCTCTAAGGGTGCAAAATTAAGTGAGAGTAGTTCTAGAATACCTGGTGGGACAATTGTCTCAAGTACATCTTATCAGGGTGAATGTTGGTCTTGACAACGTCATAACTGCATAAGTATGTTCTACTCAGAATTTGATGACTCCACTAAGGTATAACATCTATTTGCATATTAATTTATTTTTTATTTTATTTATGCTTCATGGTCTTTACTAGATCAGATACTAGTAGAGTTTATCATCCTACAAGTTCACTCCCTCATCTTAAAATTCCTCTTGAAGTTTAATATCCTGAGCCTACCTTGACATTTGAGAATCCTAAAGAAATTGAAGTGTAATAAGGTTTTGAAATTCAAAAAGATCAAAATAATGAAGAGGAATTTGAGGGAAACATGGCTAGGAAACATGCTTGCCCAACCTTCAATACTAAAAATCCTATAAACCTCAATGGGTATGATGATATCCCTCCCAATGTCACCAAGAGTGTTCCCACCTTCAATGGGGAAGGTCCTATCACCCCAAGTTAGCATATTAGAGACATATAACTTTTGGAATTTTCATAATGTCATTACAGTTAACATGTTAGTCATGTTGGTTGCCATGTCTCTTAGGGGAAAATACCTTGATTGGTATAGAACATTTCCAGGAGGATGCATCACTACTAGGGATGATTTTGGGGAGTTATTTACCCAAAGGTTTTGAGATAAAAGTGATCATACATCACTCATACATCAATTTAATGTCATTTAAAGAGGTCCAAGTAAACTATGCATGATTTCAATGAGAGGTTTCAAAGAACATGAAATAGGCTACTACCTCCAATGAGACGCCCTGTAAGTTTTATTTTCCCAACATACCTAAGATCTATTAGGACTGATATAGTTATCATGTTGTAGTCCATGGGTGGATATACTTTACCTAAGGCCTATGATATATCCATTAAAGTTGAGAATGGTTTAATCTAAGCTGACAAACTCCATCCAAAAGTATATATTCCCATATTGCCTAACATGTTTACTACTCCTCCAAGTCTTGCTCCAATTCTAATTTCAAATAAGTCTAGAGCTGCCCCAAAGAAACCAGATGATGTCATTGAATTGGATGTAAAGTGCAAGGCCTTAGAAGCCCAAATTAGGAAACTAAATCAATAGTTTTGAATTCACCAAAATCTCTACTACTAACCTCCATAATAAAATGGATTCCCACCTTAGCATAGTGGTCAAGGGAGGGGACAAGGTCAGCCTAATTTTAATAAGCCACCAAAGGCCTATAATCCAAATTCTACTTCCAACATAAGATCCATGGTTCCAGACCATAGTAACTTAGTTCAAAGAGAATAATGGAATCCTCAAGTATAATACATGAATTAAAATTAAGGTGAAGTTCAAGCTTTGGTTTCTCAAGAAGGACCTACTCCTCACTTGATAGTAGAAGATGAGAGTCTCATGCAATTAGAATTCAATGAAGAGTGTGATAGCCAAAGAATGAGCCTTAAAAACTTCCAAGTGGAAGATAAACATGTCCTAAATTAGATATCCTTATTTTGATCCAAAATAAGGTTAAAGAGAAGAGTTTTGGGATATTTTCATGATGTAGACACAACCTAAAACAACCCTCCTTTAAATTAACAAGGTGTGAATGTAATTATGGCAGCCTCTATAATTCTTACACCTCTTCAAAATCAAAATTTTGGAAAGGTGACTCAAAGTAATTTATTTCCTCATCAAGGTAATTATTTTCCTCTAATAATTAAATAAAATGTGAGTGTTTCTTTTTTGAATATCATTGATTATTTGAAGAGTACAAAGACTAGTATATCTCTTTGGGAGGTACTCCATATGCCCGATCAAAAGGAATCACTCTAAGAAAAACTATCCTAACTCCATATCAGTACTCAACCATCAAGACATGGTTGTGCATCCATCACAAATTCACCTACTCATATTATTTAACCCTCCACAAAATATGAAAATCCCCCACCTTTCTACCTTACCCTCATTGTGGGAGACAAACTAGTCCATGATTGCATTGTGGATAGTGGGGCAAGAACTCTAGTTATGGTCAAACTAGTGGCAGATAAGTTGGGATTTTAATATGATACATATGATATAGGTGTGTTTTATATTGATGGTATTCCATCTACATTAATAGGTCTCATCAAAGGTTTGAAGATATTCTTGCATGACTGTCCAAGCTTTTCAATTTTACAAGATATAATGGTGTAGATCTACTTACACAATTTGCTATTTGTCTATCAAAATACTTCACCACCAAGATAGGAGGATATATTCCTAATAATTGGTCTTTCTTGGCCTTTAGAAAAATGTATGGAGCTAAGTTAATTATTATAACACAACCATTGGTCAAGTTTCACATTGAGCCTTATGTGGAAGCTAGCTATAATTTGAATTGTATTATCCATGAGGAAGAAGAACATGTCATTGATGACAGAGAATCTTAAAAACTTGAAGGTATTTCTAATATCTTTCTAGATGAGTATGGTGCTGACACTTATGAGTAGGATCCATATACTTTCTTTGAAGAGACAAGTCTTAGCACATACATCATTCATGATGAAGGTGATGAATATCTTGAAATAAGATTTGATTTTCCTCTTCAAAAAAATATAGAAGGTAACTATATTATTCATATATATGATGGTGATGAATCTCAAAGTGTGATAGAGCATGAGGAGTAAGATGGTGCAATTATACCTACCCAAGATGAAGGATTTCATAAGTGTGGCATTCATAAAGAACATGATGATTTATGGTAGTATTATCATGCCATAGTACAGGAGTTTGAGCAAGTGAGTGAGGCATTACCTATATTAAAAATTAACATGAGGTTGATTATATGTTCATTGATGGACATATTTAACATGACAAAGAGGTTCAAGTCACTATCAAGCAGACCACAATATTGGAAGAGTTAAGTCAAGGCAAGGTAGAAATTTGTGTGGCCAAAGAGAATCCAAGGCCTCAATCTGATGTGGAAACTTAAACATTATTGATCAACAAGAATATTATTTTGATGGTCCTAAAAATCAAATGTATCATGGTATAGAGAAAATTGAAGTTGAAAAAGAAATTATGACTCCTAAAAATCAAAATGAGTGGCACCAAATGATCATGAAGGAGAGGTAATAGTTCTATTCAATGGAGTTTCAAATGGTATTCTTGTAGCTAGCATAGGTCCTATGATTGGTAAGTATTTTGATCATCTTCAAATGCAATTTTTTTTTTAAAATCATCCATCATATGGTGACTTACTCTCATCGAGAAGCTATGACTCAATAAACATACTTTTTCATCCTAGTTGAAGTAAGAGAAAGTATTACATCACCTCAAACATGTTTTGAGGTTTGTATATAGAAGGTTAGGTGTGTTGTTTGAGTCTTTGTTGTGTTTTTTCCTTAAATACCTTTGTCATAGTGTCTGGTTATTTCTTATTATTTGGTGTGGTGTGAGTTTGAAATATTTAGAAGGCATATTAGTTCTGATTGTAATAGAAGAGTGACTCCATAGTCCAATAGAAGGATAAGGCTACTAGTCCATTAGAATTATAGGCATGATACCACTAGGAGTCACCTAGAATGTTGACCAAATTTTAAACCCAATTCAAAAAAATTCACCCCATATAGGTTGAAACTTCATAGAGGTGTCTAATGTTTGTCATAGTCTTGTCATGGTCTTTAGTGGTCCTAAATTATTCCTTGTGGTCACACCCTTGTATATCATTGTCCAAGTTCTAGTCTTAAGTTTACTTGTCTAGTCTCTTGGTCAATCACAAAGTCTTGGAATGTTCAAACATGGATAAAGCTTTATTATAGTTCAAAGTCATTATAAAAGGGTGTTTATATGTCATTTAATGTCATATTATCATGCTCTAACTTTTATTTGACTCTTATATGCAAAAAAATACATTTTGGCCACCTTTTGGTCCATGTGGAAGTAGTGGATGTGCCATTACAAAAATAGAACATTTCAATAAGATTCTAAATTCCCTTTATGTCATAAAATGTTAGATATGGTTTAGGAATAGTTAGAGTCTAATAGAATCTACACTTCAACACCTAATCTCAAAAAAAAGACACTTTACAAGCACTTGTACATCCTTGAAATATCAATTTTTAGTTTAAAATGGTTTTAAAGTATCCTTTGGTCTCCCTCAAATCATTTTATATCTCTATACCAATTTTTAGGTCAAATTAACATTCTAGACACCTTTTCACCTCCATCACTACCTTCACAAGTTAAGAGATGAAACTTTGGCCATTGTTATGGGCCCTATTAATCTTGAAATAAGTGAAATTATTTTATAGATTGATGGATTATTCTTTATGAACAATCATTAAAAGTGACAATAAGTCACTATGGCCTATTCATCCAAAAGGGGTCTATTCTTGAAAATGTTTCTCTAGTTTATAAATCAATGGAGAAGAATTATTTTGAGGGTTGTTTTTAGAGGTATTATATTTCCTTTTCATGGTGTTTTCATCAGCCAACTCATCTCCATGGGGTGCCTTCACTTGGAAGAAGAATATCTTGGTGTACATCTATTCTAGTGGATTCTGCCCCAAGTCTCTATTTTATCTTCACATTAGTGATTATCAGAGGTTTATAATGCTTCATTGTTTATGTAAAATCACTCAATTTCATGGATTCCATGTTATTTTTCTTGAGATGTGTTTTTAAATATCTTCTTCAAGTATGCTTACTTTTGGAGACATGATCTGTGTTATATAGTCTACTAGAAGTTTGATTGCTAATTTTGGTTTTAATGCCAATAAAATATCTTAGTACAATTTTTTTTAGTGATATTGCATTGGTAAAAGCATGATAAAATGAATATTTTAGTCTAAATACACACTTTCAATGAAGAGTCACATTTTTTTTAGTTGTACATACTATAGAGTAGTCTGAGGATGATTAGAACCCTAAAAGGAGCTTGATACATATCCTTAAAACTTTATATGTCTATGATTTTATACTACCATCATCATCATTAGCTCAAACTAATTACATGATCCAAGCCCCTACACATAGACCTTGCATATAAAATAGGCACCTATAGGTTTGTACAAACTCTTAGGATGAGTTAAAGATGAAAATGCTTGGTTAGAAGTTCTATTAGACTTAGAGAAGTAACAAAGAGGTATGTAGTGAGTTAATAGGGTTGAAAAGATATGTAGTCCTAAAAAATCCAATGGTGGAATACAGGCCCTAGGCCTATAGGTCTTCATTTTGGACCTAATTAATATCTAATCAACTCAAAAGGTAAATATTCATCATGGAAATTTAACCTCATTGCAATTAAACATTGATATAATAATTTGAAGGAGCACCTAGGTGTGTTTGATAGTCAAAGATGGCCTAAGTTGAGTTAGCAGTCAGATAGGCACTTATAGGCCTGTACAAATCTGTAAGGTAAGTTCAAGTGATGTGATGTTTCTCTCAAGATTTTGAGACCATTTAGGGATGATAAAGAAAAGAGAACAGTGGTTTAGTAGTGTCAGAAGATCAATAACCTAAAGAAGTGGCTTGGTAGTTGAGTTCACAGTCAAATGAGCCCTCTTATACATTCGTATAGACCAGTTGGAGTTGATAAAAGGTGGTATAAGACTTGATAAAAATATTTATTATTAATTAAAAGGATGGCAAAGAGATGTGTAATGTTTGATAGAGTTGATAAGTTCAAAATCTCAATAAATGTCTCTTTATGTGCCTATACAATCAAAATGAGACCTACATGTTCACATAGTGTTGCCATTGATGTCATTAATGTCAAAGTGTGTTTGATGTCTAGATACATCTAATGAAGTCATTGATATACAAAGATCCTTATTATATATCTAAATATCTACATAAGCAACTATTAAAATGCTCCATCAAGCTATGAAAATGCTTTATTGAAGCTCTAGAGATCTACCAAGTAACTCTAAAGATCCACCCAGGCAACTCTGAACATGTTCTAACAAAGCTCCGAAGACATTATATTGAATCTCTAAATAAGAGGCTATATAAATTTGATTAATCTTTCATATGATGTGTTGGATCACTTAAGGGAGTTTTAAGGTAAGCGTACAGGGGTAAGGGCTTAAGCCTAAGTCTACACCTAGACTAGTTTTAGACCTTGCCTAACTAAATGAGATGTTATGAGGTATTTTCAAGGAAAATGAAGGATGTTTGACATTTTTTGAGTATGTGAGATGTTATGTGATCATGTTTTTTAGGTGGAGATCACATGGAAAGAGGTTTGAAGCTCAGTTTAAGACCTAATGAGGTGTGAAGACTCAGTTGTAGCAAGCAAATAGAGAGATGGTGGCCAAATGAATTATGAGATCCATATTTTATGATAAGAATAAGAATGTGTACAATTTTAGTGGTGTGATAGGTTGTCCCAAGTGTTTTTACCAATTATGAGGTCAATTTTTTCAATAAAATGCATGAAAAAAAGTTTTAAGGTCTCTCAAGTGTATGGGATGAAGAGTTATCTACCTGAGAAGGCTTTTAAAAGTGCTTGTCGGCACATGTAGCATTTGCATGAGGGCCTAAGTTGTTCATGGTATATGGGGAAGGGTCCTATATAAAATTTCCAATCATGTGTGTCTAGAATGAGGGACTAATCTTAATGAATGATTATTAAGACTGGAAGATGGTTTAAACCCTCAAAGAACCCTAATAGTGACCCAATATGAAATAAGTTGATCAAAAGTGCCTAGAATGGTTTTGTATGGATATATAAGTGATTGGAGGTTGTATTAAAGTCTCTCAATCACCTCTATGTGTGATTTTTTTCTTAGGTGAATGAGCAGACCCTATGGGAAAGTGCTTATTACTAATAAATTTTCTATAGCAGTTAGAGTTGACCAAGTTAAAGTTTATAAATTGAAGAAGGTTGAAGCTTTAGAATTTTATTAGATTTCCATGGTGGTTTATAATCAGGTTTCAAACCTCATGTGTGTTAAACTGGTCATACAAGTTAACCTATCACTAATATACCTAATGGTGCAAATAATGAAAAAACTAGGCATGAATGAGAAATTGATTAGGGATGTGTTGTCATGGATTAAAAATGAATAAAAGTGCATGGAGATATTTATAAATACATATAATACATGTTAATTTTTAATACACTTTTTGGATATTAGTGGATATTATGAAAATGGTTCTCATAAGTTTCCCTGTCCAGTGCAGATGAGATAGTGGAGGTGCAAGGTTGTAAGAATAGTCTAAAAGACTAATATTACCATGTGACCATGTTATCTATCTATTTTATATTGTTTTAATGATATTATAAGATCATATACATGCATTGAAATCCCTTGAGTATGTTTAATTAGGTGTCATAAGTTCATGCTTCCTTAACTGTGTTTTGAAGCTAGTTGGTAGTTTAGAGTAGGCATCTTATAGAGAAGAGTTTGAGCATGTATACCTTGAGTTGAAGCATATAATAAATTATATTATGACCCTAAAGTCATGATTTTTTTAATATATTATTTTTTTCCATGTTTATTCATCAAAAGTGTGTTTATGCTTCATTTATTCAAAATAGATTTTTTGTGTATGAACAAGCCTATTGCGAACAGTGTTTAGATAAGAGGTTCAAGTGGTGTTTGGACCAAAAAGGTGTTTAGTACCTAAAATTAATTTGGATAATGTATAATCAATTTAAATATGAGGTGCTAATTTTATTTTTGGATTTTATAGGTGTTCCAAGAAAGACTAAGTGTACTGTGTTCCAATGAAGGCCTACTGGGATTAGGTCTCCTTAAGGCTTAAATGAGAGTTTGGTCTATTAAGCTATGGCTGACCTAATGTATTATTTTATTAATGTTTTAAATTTTTTATATTACCTATTTGAATTTTAATCTACGTGTGCAAAGGCATATGTTCGACCAAGGTGTATAAAATCAAGAGACTAGTATAAGTACAAGATAGTTTTAAGCCTATTTGAGAGTGTGAGAAAAGAATGAATGCAAGTGAATAAAAAGAGAAAAAAGAGGGGAAGAAGTAGGTCATGTGTAAAATTATATGGGTACAATACAAATCTAATATAATTTATAAATATTAGGATCAATTTCATATGACCTAATCAAGTCAAGAATAGGGCTAGTTGAGCGAAGAAGGCTAGAGGCCAGTTTGAGAGGGATAAAAGTGTGCTAAGAGCTGAAGGAGAATATCTTCTTCTATTGTATGAGAAATAAGGTATTCTGAAGATGATCAATTATTTTATGTGGATGATTTGGTACTAATTCATCTAGGGGTTTAGTGCCTCCTTGCAAGTTGGTGCTTGATAAAGCCTAGCTGAGTTGGTGCTAAGCTAGTTGGTGTTGGTCCTCCATGTGAAGTGGGTACTTCAATAAAGATGGGTGTTTATATTATATGAATATATTAAAAGATATAATGAATTAAATTTACTTAATTAACAAAATCACTATTAGAGGTGCTTATTTATATAGTAAGAAGTGAGATTAAATCTCCTAATTTGTAGGGGATTATGACTCACAACACAACTAATCACACCTCAGAAATACCCCAAGTAACTAACCTATATCAATAAAAGGTTAATAACACCTTGAGACATTTATTACAAAATAACTAGGATTAATTATTCTAACATTCCCCCCTTAATTGATTATATCCTAAAGAGAAGAAGAAATAATTTCTAAATGCCTCAAACTTATTGTGTGTAAGTGACTTCATGAATACATCTATACACTAATCGTAAGTGGGGAAATACTTTAACTATATGTTGTGTTATTGAACATGTTCATGTATGAAATTTATCTAAAACTCTATGTGCTTGGTTCTCTCATGAAACACTAGATTATGAATAAGATATAGAACACCCTGATTGTCACAATTTATAACTGTAAGTTGAGTCTATGGAACTCCAAATCCTAAAAAAATATAATGTATCCATATTGCTTCATATATATCTCTTGCTATAGTGTGATATTATACCTCTATAGAATATCTTGAAACATAATTTTTCTTCTTACTTCCCCATGAAATTGGAACAGATCTTAGAAAGAACACAATTCCAGAAGTAGATTTCCTATCATCAATAGAAGTTGCATGATCTGCATCCATATATCCTATCAAGAAGAACTTATCATTCTTCTTGTATTCTATACCAAACTTAAATTTACCTCTAATGTATCTCAATACCCACTTTTCCACTTTCCAATGTGCCACATTTGGTTCTTACATGAACTGATAAAGATAGCTAACAACATAGTTAATATTTGGCCTAGTACATATCAAGTAAATGAGACTTCCAATCAACTATCGATATAGAGTTGCATTTACTTCTGGTGATGGATATGTATGAGACAACTGAAGTCTTATCTCCATAGGTGTTATAATAGGCTTTTAGTCCATCATCCTAAATTTATCAAGCAATGTCTTGGTCTATCTCATATGTGAAACAAAAATGTAATGTTTTTTCTTCCATACCTCCAAACCAAGATAATAGTGTAGCAACTCAATATCTATCATGTTGAATGATCACTTTGCTTCTAGTGATGACTAGATCATCGACATAAATAATCACTATAAAAAACTCCCCCCCATGATTTTTAAGGTAGATTTTAGGATCATATGGACTCCTATTAAATCCATGTTGTATGAGATGCTCATCAATCTTGATGTACCAAGCTTGGGGAGCCTATTTTTAACCCATAGAGAGACTTGATAAGCCTACACACTTTATATTCCTGATTAGGTGCCACAAATACTTCAAGCTGAGTCATGTAGACTTTCAATTTTAAATATCCATTGATAAAGGCACTTTTTATGTCCATTTAATGGAATTTTCATCCAAACTGTGTAGCCATAGAAAAAACCAATCTGATAGTCTTTATCTTAACTATGGGAGCAAAATTTTCCTCATATTTAATGCCTTCTTTATAAACATACCCTTTTACAAAAAGCCTTGCCTTGTACTTATAAATACTACCATCTACTTTATACTTGGTCTTCAAGACCCATTTACATCCTATAGGATTCTTCCTTAGTGGAAGATCAACAAGCTCCCAAGTGTTATTCTTCATCAATGACTGATATTATACATCCATGGCATCTTTTCAAGCTCTAGACTATATGACTTCTATTACTATAGAGGGCTCATATGTTTCTTGCACAATACTCATAAGGGCCATATTAACCTCTTTTCAAGCCATGATTTGATTCTTCGGTCTTGAAATGGATGTATCTAGTACTCCATTCAAGTTAGCATCTCGTATAGTACTTGTATACCACTTGGGCATATGTTGAACTATAGGTGGTGGTGTTGGAGGTCTTGTTTGACTATCTTCCTTTTCACTTTCACCATCACTATCTAAAAATATTATAGGACTTTTGCCTATATCATTTTCCTATGTAGAAGGTGGATTGATTCCACTCTATTCATCAAACATTATATCACTATTTATTAGTACCTTCTTTATTTCTAGATCAAGGAGCTTGTATGCCTTTGATTGTGCATTGTATTCCACAAAAATGCATTCTTTTGTTTTCTTATCCAAATTGATTATTTTCTTCTTAGGAACATGAATATATGCCTTAAAAAAAAAAAAACAAAGGTGAGTTACCTTTGGTTTATTCCTTTTCTAAGCTTCATGTGGTGTGATTCCATCAAGAGCTTTAGTGGGTGACCTATTCAACAAGTAGATTGCAGTGTGATAAGCTTTTACCCAATCTGTATTATGAAATTTTGCATCCTCAACCATGCTACAAAACATTTCCATAATGACTCTATTATATCATTTTGTAACTCCATTTTGTTGAGGTGAAATGGATCCATTAATTGTCAATTGATTCTATTCGTACTAAGATAGGTTGAGAATTCATTATTAGTGTATTCCTTCCCCATGATCTGAGCAGAGGGTCTTGATTTTCCTACTTTCATTTTCAACCATGGCCTTGAATTCTTTGAAGACCTAAAAATTTTAATCCTTAGTCTTCAATAAATATACCCACATTTTTTTTGAGTAATCATCAACAAAAATATAAAATTATTTGTATCCTCTAAGATTGGGAGCAAAATGTCTGCAAAGATTGGTGTGCACCAAGTCCAACTTACCAAGTGACTGATACTTAGTCTTTCCAAAGGGATCTCTTCTTTATTTTCCTGCTAAGTAATTAGTGCATATATTAGAATATTTTTTGAGTTTAGGAGGACCATGAACCATATCATGTTTGCTCAATTGTACCAAATAACCATAACTCAAGTGACCATAACTTATGTGCCATAAATTGCCTAGTTCTGTATCTTTGCCCACAAGTGCTTGATGATCACTTTGAACAAAATCAAGCTGAAACATTTTGAAAATGTTAGAATCCTTGGCAATCACTTTGAAATGACTAGATTTATCTTTAATGTAGCAAAAAATTTGACCATTTTGGTGATAAAATTCAATCATGAGGTTGTGATCAAGTAACTAATTAAAATATAACAGATTTTTTGTAAGACCTAGAACATATAAAACATTTAAAATGTTGTAATTTCTATTTCTAAGTTGAATTTTGATGTCACCACTACCTTGTACTATATATGAGGTACCATCTCCAAGTGATACATTTTCCTTTGATTATGTTTTTGTCAAAGTAGAAAACAAGTCTTTTTTGCCTATCATGTGTCTGGTTGTTCCTAAATCAACATACCAAATTACACTTGGATGAGTGGTAGACTCATGTGTTTAAGTAGCTAAACCATAGTCCTTATTTAAAGAATCATTGTCTTCAACAATATTTCCATATTGTTTAGGCTTGGAATTTTTCTATTTCCACTTGTTTTGTTGTTGTGGTTGTTTCTTTTCTATTTGTGGTGATTTATTGAAAGAGGGATTCTTTCTTGATGATCCCTATTGAAATGTATTGTACCAATAATGTTTTAATTTGTGTCCCTATTTTCCACAAATTTGACATGTTTTAAGAGAATGTGAATTGTTCCCTTATTGGTTTTGTTTTTATTCTACTTTGGATATTGCTTTGGACCCTTAATGGGTTTCTTCCCCTTTTGAGTTGATGCGAGTGCATGCTCGTCATCTACTTCCTCTAAATTATTCATAGCTTCTTTTTGTTGTAATAAATTTACCAACACCTCAAAGGTTGGTTTTTGTCTTGTGACTTTTAATGTGGACACAAAGATCTTGTATATGAAGGGTAGTGCTATAAGGACTATAGGGACTAAAGAATCATCTGTTGTTGGTTCACCCAAAGATTGAAGTGAAGCTCACAACTTTACAACCCTTATAAGGAATGCTTCTACTTTTTCATCTATTTTGAGCTTGAGAGTGTGCAATTGGCTCTGAAGATGCATGATTTGATTATGATTCTTAACTTCATATATTGTTTTAAGCCTATCCTAAGCATCTATTTTACTTGTATCACTACGGATATGAGGTTTTACCTCATCAAAAACTCTAAACATGATTATTAACTTAACTTTTTTATTAACCTTGTCAAATCTCTATTGTTGATCAATATCTATTACATGTTTGAGCCATGTGCCTTATACAACTAACCAAATGTCTTAAAACTCAAGATGATTTTGTACTTTTGTTTTCCATGTTGTATAATTATCACCACGAAGCAATTGTGTGTCAGGGAGCACAAAATGTGGTCTAGAAGCAGACATCATGAAAGTTGTGAATGACAAAGAAATACAAGTGTGTTTAAGTACAAAAATGAAATGTGCATTTGTAAAATGTAAAAAAAATGAAAAAACGCATACAAAAAGATGAAAAATCTCACACAAGCACACAATAGACATCAAACTCTACTGAAAATGCATCCAAAAAGGCAATGTAAAATTGGACATCAGTTTCAATCAAAAATGCCTATGAGGAGTAAATGAGGTTATAATTTTTCTATTACATTTTTACAATTTAATGATACCAATAGATAGATAATCTGAAAATAAACACTTTTGAAAAAAGTGGAACTCAAATTTGAGTTATGATTCAAAAGTTATAAGCATTTTGATTTCCCGTACAAATGTGTCAAATCAATTAAAAAACACTAAAAATTGATTTTTGAGGCCAAATCAGAAAAATGAATATTCGTACAACCACTCATTGGAACCATAATTTTCCCATGTACTTATAAAAGTCAACAAAAGTTAATAATATTCCTTTTGATTATCTCGATAGGCATGCAATCAAGTTTTACTTCCTTTTTAAGCAAAAAATATAGCGTATAACAAAAAAATAATGATTTTGCATCTGTGTAAAGAGGAATAAGAGGTGGATTTCATTTTTTTTCACCTTTTTGAGTGGCTAAGCAAGTAAAATGTGAGGCCAATAATAGGCCAACACCTCAAATCTATTTAAGGGAGCAGTAACAAGCAAAAGAAAGGAAAATGCCTTTGCTAGATAATGATGCCAAGCTAGATTTCAATGTAACTCTTTACAACAACTACTATCCTCCAAGTCAAAATCAGATATTTATCAGATCCCTCTTGAAAATAAAATGCCAAAATGAAAGATACAACATCAAATGATTGGCGTCTTAGGATATAGGTATTCCAATGCTAAAATCTGCCAAATACTAAATGAAAACTACAAACCAAATGTCATTGGAAAAATAGATAAAAAAAGATAATGGATCTGCAAAGACAAAAAAAATATGATGCTAAGCTGAAGCAAGGGATGCATTAGTAGATTTTATTTAGCTAAGACAATGTTGATTTCAATGCCTCCTGTAGATCTCCCTCAATGCAATAATAAAACAAAAGGAGGCCAATCTCTACAATGCAGTAGATACAAAATACAAACAACAGATAGAAGAGGACTCCTCATATCTATCTTTCCTTAGATATTGTAGCAGAAAGCCAAGGTAAGATGTCTAGGTGGAAATTTCAACACTTAGGCAAGAAAGATTGAATTCCTCTCAATGCCTAAGATTGAAATGCCTTTGAACACCTCTCAATGCTATGTTAGACAAGAAAATGTGTACACTAGATCTGATGAGAGATTTCCAATGCCTAGCTTGGATAACTTGATGCTAAGACTATAAAAAATTATGCTAAACCTTTATAATGCCAACTTATAGAGAATGACACCACAAAAAAATATGCTACTCCTTTTTTTACGCTTAGATCTCAATGTCTCTTGCAAAGCAAAATAAAAATAGCCTCTTTTAGATCTAAAATTGCAAATTTAAACCCTCATCTATAGGATGAATACAAATAATGATTTCAAACCCTCATTTGTATGAATTTACATGCAATATTTAATAAAAAAATATTGAATACCAGATCTAAAGATATACACTCAAACCCCCAAATCGTAGATCTTGAATAGCATGATAGAATGAAGTCAGATAAATCTTTCAAAATCCTAAATTTTTCTCCTTCCACAAATTGGCTAGAATTCTAGTAGTGTTTCAACTTGGGATGGCTGAAATTGGAGTAACATGATGCATCTAAGGATCGCACATACTTCACTCTCGATCTCCACCAAATCTCTAATGCTTTGAAAAAGACTCCTCAAGAATTTATTACTCTGGTACCAAATGAAATATGGAATAAATTACATTAACTAAATTAACAAAAGTGCTAATGGAAGTTCTTATTTATACAACAAGAAGTAAAATTAAATCTCCTATTTTGTAGGGGATTATGACTCAAAACACAATGAATCACACCTATGAAATACCCTAAGTAACTAACCTATGTGAATCAAAGTTTAATAACACCTTAAGACATTTATTAAAAAATACCTAGGATTAATTATTATAACATGTAGTTCATTTCCATCATCAGTGGGTTTTCTTTCCCTTAAGGGTTTCCCATATATATTATATGTTCATGTGTTTCATGCTCTTGTGGATTGGTGCTTATATTTTTAAAGATGTACATGCTTATTTAAATGATCTATAACTGTTAATTAAGATTATTAAAGAAATTTTTTGAAGACTGATTCACCCCCCACCCTCTCATTCATTTAGTTTCTAACAATTAGTATCAAATCTTTATCCTTTATGACAAGTCTAACCGCTTGAAGGTGATCTTAATAAGCACAAGATGTCTTATGATCAATAGGGAGAAAACAACATGTATGATGAATAAATATACTATGACAATGAATAAGGAGAAGATGAACTAGAACTTGAAGCTGAGCTCATAAGAGCCCTTCACGATTTGAAGCATCAAAAAAAGACTGTCAATTATCTCAATAGTCAATTAGAAGATGTCAACATAAGGTTCAAGTTAAAGGAACTTGAGTATGACCAATTTAAGGTTGAACATGTACAACTAATAGATAAAATGAGAAAGTTTGAGAGAGATCATGAGAAAGTCAAGAAAATCAACATGAAAAAACTAATCAAGTAGCCTAATGCAATGAAGGATAAGTCCTATTGGAACCATGGTAAGTACAAGAATGGTTTAGATTATGGTAAAAGTAGGATTTGAAGGGACCCCAAAACCCTTTAAAAGAATCAAGAAAGATAAAGCATTAACAACCACCAGGAAAAGCATTCCTAAAACCTACAAAAGAATAGTATCAAAATCAGGTTTTACAGGGACCTGAAACCACAAGCATAGTCCAATAAAAGTACCCAGGTTTTACAAGGACCTGAAACCTCATCAAAACTAGGTTTTATGACCTGAAACCACAATGATGTTATAAAATAAAATTGAGTAGATCGAGACATTAAAATTCTACAAAATAATCTTGGATTCTCTGTCACATTGATTTGATGGAGACACCGTCAGATCCAGTAATAATGACGGCCATAGCCATGTCAATAAAAATTACTTACTCCACCATGCCTTCAAACCCTAAAATCATACTACCCATAGCCCTAGCATCCTTAATTGGTGTCTCAAAATATTTGTGGATCAGGAAGGATCCAGTGTTGAGACTAATCCAGTTCTTTTGATTTAGACTAGCTCGTCACAGCCATGCATGATGAAGTTGTGGTCCTTGTAGTGCTCAAATGGGGGCTCAAAGGCCATGTTGGTAAACATGGCATTGTTATCCATCCACCATATGAACTCCACCTCAGGGTGCGATAGCATCAGCTTGCAAATCAAGGGCAACTTCACCCAAAATCTAGACATTTCAGAGTCCAAGTGAGAAGATGATCTCCCACGGCGTTCTCGTAAGCCTTGGGGGCTGAACTCGTGACCAGAAAAATGTGTGGTTGTCCATTGGGAAAAAAGTTGGGAAACACAAGGTTTTTCTTCAACCATTCACGATGCTGCTCATCCCAACCAGACGAGCAGTGCCTCCCCTATAAGTACAGGAATGTTGTTTACTACATCTATCACAATACATGACACATTGCAAAATTATACTCTAATAAATTTAGAAAGCCTACAAAATTCAACAAGACATATGAAACTCCTAAAATGTACAAATAAGATCAAACATTAGTATGGAAGCCAAAATAAGTTAAGATGAATCATATTGATCTCAAGAGACAAGATGGACTATTTACCAAAGAGGATTCTATGCTAGATCAGACTGCCTTTCACATTTAAGATAAAGGCATGAAATGGTATATAAATATTGGTTTCTCAATCTACATGATAGGAGATGAAAATAAGTTCATCTCATTAAATAAGAATGTTGTAGGAATAGTGAGGTTTGGAGACAACACAACTGCCAATATAGTTGGCAAGGGTGTCTTGAGTTTGGATAATGAAAATACCAAGAACAAAAATGTGTTGTATGTGGAAGGCTTGAAACATAATCTTCTCATTATAATTCAAATGTGTAATCATGAACACACACTAACCTTTCATGAGAGAGGGTGTGAGATAAGGAGAGCCAAATCAGGAAGGCTAATTGCCAATGCCAAGAGGATTGAGAACAACCTATATGTATTAAATGAGATAAATAAGGAGAGATGTTTCATGAGTAAGATAAATAAAATTTGGTTATGGCACAAAAGTCTAATTCACCTAAACTTTGATAATTTGGCCAGAATTAGCACTAAGAAGTCTATAAAGAACATGCCTAAGATCAACAAAGCTACAAACATACTTTTCATGGCATGTCAACATGGTAAGTACACTAGAATAAGGTTCAAGTCTAAGGATTAATCTACCATAAAACCCTTAGATTTAATCCATGCTGATCTCTATGAGCCTAAAATAATTCAAATCATTCAAGGAGATAGATACTTCATGTTACTCATTGATGATTACATAGGAATGACTTGGGTTACATTCCTGAAAGAGAATCAAAAGATCTTGATAAGTTCAAGGCATTCAAGGCCCTTGTTGAGAATGAGAATAATATTAATATCAAGTGCCTAAAATATGATAGAGGAGGATAATTTTGGTCCAATGAGTTTTGACTTCTATCAGGTTCATGGAATAAGGAGACAATTCTCAACAGCTAGGACACCTCACCAGAATGGGGTAGTGTAAAGGAAGAATATGATAGTTCAAGAGATCAATAAAACTATGTTTAATGAGTCTATATTATCTTATGGATATTGGAGAGAGGTAGTAAGCACTATTTTTTGCATTTTGAATAGAGGATAGATAAGGAATGATGGTAACAAGACTCCTTATGAACTATGAAAGGGTAGACCTACAAATTTAAAACACTTTAGAGTGTTTGGGAGCAAATGTTTCATCAAAAGAGATGATGAAGATTTGGGTAAGTTTGATTCTAGATCTAATGAAGGTATATTCTTAGCATACTCATTAATGAGATCATCCTATAGATTTTATAACAAGAGACGACAAAAGATAGTGGAAAGTACCAATGTAAGAGACAAGAAAATATCACTCACAATTAAAGAATACTTTAGAGAATTTGGACTTCAACAATGATGAAGATATTATAGCGATTGATGAGGAAGAAGAAGAAGTTAAAGAGAGATAGGAATCAAAAGGACCCTCATGACAGATTCAAATAGATCATCCTAAATCTCAAATCATTGACAATAAGAATGCAAGTATGTAAATAAGGAGAAGACTAAGAAGTAATCTAAATCAAAATAATGTTACTCTATTATTCAAGATTGAACATGAGAGTCTTATAGAATAAAATAAAGACAAATTTTTTATAGGTGATATGAATGAGGAGTTATATCAAATAGAGAAGAATGAGACTTGGGAACTAGTTCTTAGGCCTAATGACAAAAATGTCATTGGCACAAAATGGGTGTTTAGAAACAAGTTGAATGAAGATGGAGAAGTCACTAGGAATAAGGATAGATTGGTATGCAAGGGATATGCACAAGTTTAAAGGATAGATTTTGAGGAGACCTTTGCACTAGTAGTAAGATTGGAGATCATCAGATTGTTTCTAGCTTATACAAGATTCAAAGTATTCAAGATAATCCAGATGGATGTTAAATTTGGCTTTTTGAATGGGAATCTAGAAGAAGAAATGTGCATTAAGCAACCTAAAGGGTTTTCACTATAATATGACAAATACTATGTTTGTAGACTAAGAAAGACTCTCTATGGTCTAAAATAAACTCCTAGATCTTGGTACACTAGGTTTGAAAAGTATTTGTTGGATTAAGGATTCAAAAGAAGAGTTGTAGATAATAATCTATACATCAAAATAGAAGATGACCATTAACTGATAGTAGTTTTCTATATGGATGACATCATATTTGGTAAAAATAATAAGAACATGAAAAAGGCCTTTACATAAGTGATGAAGAAAGAATTTGAGATGTCCATGCTAGGAGAACTATTATTCTTTCTTGAATTGTATATCACTCAAACTGAAAAAGGTATATTCATCTCACAAACCAAGTACATAAGAGACATGTTGAATAAGTTTGAAATGGATGATTTCAAGGCATTTAGTACACCCATGATCACAAGATGTAAGCTAAGTAAGGAAAATGAGTCTTCAAAGGTCAATCAAACATCATATAGGTCAATGATTGGAAGTTTGTTATATACCACTACTCCTAGACCTGACATCATGCAAGTAATAGGTCTTATTGGAAGGTTTCAAGAAAATTCAAAGGAGAATCATCTTAAATAATTTAAAAGGATACTCAAGTATCTTAAGGAGAATATGGAGTATGGATTGTAGTATCCAAGAAATAAGGAGTTAAATTTGACAAGATACATAGATGCAGATTGGGTAGGAAGTATAGATGATAGGAAGAGTACTAGTAGAGGAGCCCTATTCCTAGGTGGGTGCCTAGTTTCATGGATAAGCAAGAAGTAACCATTGGTAGCATTTTCCACTTGTGAGGCTAAGTACATTGCAACAAATTCATATTGCGCTTAGGTCCTATAGATGAGATAGAATCTAAAAGATCCAAAGTGGATTATGATGGTCCTAGTCCTATCTATTATGATAATACAAGTGTTATAAGCATCTTAAATAATCTTTTCATGCACTCAATGACCAAACATATTCCCATTAAGTATCATTTTCTAAGAGAGTAGGTAAGTTAACAAAGAGTCAAACTTGAATATGCTTCTACATAGGATCAGATTGTAGACATCCTAACTAAACCACTTCCAAAAGTAACTTTTAAATATCTAAGGCATGAATTAGGTGTAATTCCTACCCCTAAAATCATTATAAAAAGTCAAGTACTAAAGGGGAGCTAATCATGCTCATTAGCTCCAAGAATGTATGCATGGAGATGGGGGGAACATGTTTGTTTTATGTCTCATAAACTCATTATTTCTATTGTTGAGAAGTGTGATTTTAGTAGTTGTACATGACCCTTTATCATTAATGTCAAAGGGGGAAAAGGACTGGTATGGGGGAGATAAGAGTGATCAATGATCAAATTATAGAATGTTTTACCATCAATGACAAAGGGAGAGTTTGTTGGCATAGTGTTATCATTGATGTCTATTTGATGTCATTAATATAAAAGTGTGTTTGATGTCTAGATACCTCTAGTGAAGTTAGTGAGATATGAATATATTTAGTCTGGATATAAATATCTACATAAGTAGCTCCAAAGATGCTCTGTTGAGCTACAAAAATTTTCTATTAAAGATTCAAACATCTATCAGGTAGCTCTAAAGATCCCCCCATGTAGCTCTAAAGATGTTCTGACAAAGCTTCGAATATGTTATATTGAACCTCCAAAAAGATGTTGTACAAGGTTTCTTAAGCTTGTATATGAGGTGTTGGATCACTCAGGAGAGTTTTAAGGTAAGCCTATACAGGTAAGGCCTTAATCCCAAGTCTGCAACAAGACTACTTCTATACCCTACCTAACCAAATGAGGTGCCATGATGTATTGTCAAGGTAAATGAAGGATGTTCAAAATTGTTTGAGTATTTGATATTCTATATGAGAATGTAATTTAGGTGTAGAGCACATGGAAAGAGGTTTGAAGGTTAGTTTAAGACCTAATGAGGTGTGAAGATTTGGTTGTAGAAAGCAAAAAGAGAGATGGTGGCCAAATGAAGTATGAGATATAGATTTCAAGATAAGAATAAGCATGTGTGCATTGTCAGTGGTGTGTTAGGATTTCCCAAGTGTGTTGACCAATTTTGAGGTAAAATTTTACAAAAAAAGGCATGAATATAAGTTTTAAGGTCTCTCAAGGTCACATGATGAAGAGTTATCTACCCAAGAAGGTTTTTTAAAGTGCTTATTAGCATGTGTAGCATTTGCATGAGGTCCTAAGCAATTTTTAGTATATTAGAAAGGGTCCTATCTCAAATTTCCAAGAATATGTTTTTGGATTGAAGGACTAAGCTTTACGAATGATCATTAAGATTGGAAGATGGGTTAAACCCTCAAAGAACCATAATAGTGATCCAATATGAAATAAGTTGATCAAAAGTGCCCAGAATGATTTTATATGGCTAGACAAGTGATTAGAAGTTGTATTCAACTCTCGCAGGCACATCTAGGTGTGATTGGTTTCTCAGGTGAGTGAGCATACCCTACATGAAAGTGCTTATTACTAGGAAATTTGTTATAGTAGTCAAAGTTGACCAAGTCAAAGTTACTAAATGGATAAAGTTTAAAGCTTAAGATTTATATTATATGTCCATGGTGGTTTATTATTAGGTTCCAAATCTTATGTGTGTTAAACTGGTCATATAATTTGACCTATCTCTAACTAACCTAATGGTGTAGATAGTGAGAAAACTAGGAAGAAGTGAGAAGTTGATTAGGGATGTGTTTTCATGGATTAAGAATGAATAAAATTGCATGGATATGTTATTCAAGACCTTTAATACATTTTCATTTTGGATATAAGTTTTTGAGGTCAGTGGATATTATGAAAATGTTTCTCATAAGTTGACCTATCTAGTTTAGATGAGACAGTGAAGGTGCAAAGTTGTGACATTGGTCTGCAAGTCCAATATTACCATATGACCATGTTATCTATCTACTTGAGATTATTATAACTATATTATAATATAATATACATTAATTTAAATCCCTTGAGTAAGCTCAATTAGGTGTTATAAGTTCATGTTTTTTTACTGTGTTTTGAAGCCACTTGGCACTTTAGAGTAAGAATCTTACAGAGAAAAGTTTGAGAATGTATGCCTTGAGTTGAAGCATATAATGAAGTTTGTAATGACCCTAATTTCATGATGTTTTTTAATATATGATTTTTTATATTTTTTTCATCAAAATTATGTTTATGATTCAACTATTCAAAATAGATTTTTTGTGTATGCGCAGGCCTATTGTGAACAATGTTTAAAGAAGGGGTTCAAGTAGTGTTTGGACCTAAAAGGTGTTATGGACCTAAATTTAAGTTTGATAAGGTATAATTGAGTTAAATATGATGTTTTAATAATATTTTTGGATTTTTTAAGTGTTCTAAGAAATACTAAATGTAATGGGCTCCAATGAAGGCCTAATGGGATTAGGTCTCCTTAAGGCCTAAATGAGAGTTTGGTCTATTAAGCTATGGCTGACCTAATGTATTTTTTTATTTAGGTTTGAAACATATTATATGACTTATTGAGATTTTAATATAAATATGCAAAGGTATATGTCTGATTGAGGTGTATGAAAATAAGAGACTAGTATAAAAATAAGACAGTTTTAGGCCTATTTGAGATTGTGAGAAAAAAATGAATGCAAGTGAATAAAAAGAGCATAAAGAGGAGCATAAGGAGGTCATGTGTACAATTATATGGGTGTCATTAATATCTACCATAAGTTATAGATATGATTATCAAGGTCATATAACCTAATCAAGTCAAGAATAGGGCTAGTTGAGTGAAGAAGGCTAAAGGGTAGCTTGAGAGGGATAGAAGTGTGCAAAGAGCTGAAGAAGAAGATCATCATCTATTGTATGAGAAATAAGGTATTATGAAGTTGATCAAATGTTTTAGGTGGATGATTTGGTGCTAAGTCATCTAGGGGGTTGGTGCCTCCTTTCAAGTTTGTGTTTGCTAAAGCCTGGCTAAGTTGGTACTTAGCTAGTTGGGATTGGTACTCCATGTGAAGTGGTGCTTCACTAAATATCGGTGTTTATATTATATGAATCTAGTCCATTTACATCATCAGTGGGTTTTCTTCTCCTTAAGTTTATCCCACATATATATTGTGTTCATGTGTTTCATGCTCTTTTGGATTGGTGCTTATATTTACTAAGATGTACATGCTTGTTTAAATGATCTATGATTGCTTAATTAAGATTATTAAAGAAATTTTTTGAAGACTGATTCACCCCCCTCTTAGTCATTTAGATTCCAACACTACAAGCCCTAAGCATATAGGTCCTCATTTTATACCTTGATAAACTCTTTAGGTTTGGATATATTCAATCATTTATATAGGTTTAAAGACTAGGTTCAAGATCAAAAACACATAGTACTAACCCTAACAAACACCTATAGCCATGTCTTGAAGGTGTAGGGTGAATGCAAATAATTAAGGGACAGTTGAGTTTTTTAAAAGTATTGAAACCTAATTAGATATTTAAATAGGTTCATACACCATTGAATAATATAATTGGTGTGATTTTAAGGTCTCAAACCCAAGGAATTCAATCATAACATAGTCAAAATACCCTAAAAACACCTACAAGTTGCAAGTGAAGATAATCTAGTTCTAAGCTTGGGAGAAAGAGAGAAGAGGTGGTGTGATATGTTTGAAGGGTTATTGAACCTATTTTTGGATCTCAATCAAGTTAAAATCAATTTAAAATGCTATTAATGAGAAAATGAGGACTGAGTATGATAGTATGCAATCAAGTATTTTAAGCATCACATATAGGCCTTTAGGACAAACCATTCCAATTTCAACGTAAAAGAGAGGTAGAGTTAGAGACATTGAGGGTGTTCTAAAACTAAAATTGAGACTTAAATCTATTTCAAGATAATTAGAGATCTATTGGTGTGAAGGTGAGGTTTCAAAACTCAGTACATAGTCCTAATTCTAAAGGATCACCTACATGTTATTAGTGTCATACACTGCCTAACAAACCTAAACAAAGAGACAGAGGGTTTTGAAAACTTCTTGAACCTAATTTGATAATTTAACTAAGTATTTTAACTATTTATGAGGTTAGTAATGTGAAATTTAGGCCTAAAAAATAATAATGCATGCAAGGTAACCTAAACAACTACCTACATGTTGCATAAGCACACAAGATGACCTTAAGTTCAAGGAGAAGAAAAATATGTTTGGAGGGATTTGAGGTATGCCTAAAATAAAAAAATAATCCATAGGTTCATTATAAGATAAAATAAAATGAATGTGGAAGATGAACCAAATTGAGATCAAGCTCCATACATAGTCAGTCAAGGCCTAATTCACTGTCACAGGCTTATAGTCCAGTTATGAAAGAAATTGAACTTTTGAAGGTCCTCTAGGTATGATAAAGATTTGAAATTTGTTATATATTATGGTTAATAAAAATACATACATGGTCTACTTAAGGTCACACAAATAATGGGCATACCCAGTGTTTTATCTCAGACTTAGCCCACTCCTTTGGCAAGGGGCAACCATGAGACTAAGAGAGATTTTTGGACTCAAAGCATGAAGCAAGTTTCCATAAATCATGGCGGTGGGAGGGGGGGTGGGGGTGGGGAAGAATTTAGGTAGTAAAAAAAAATTAAAATTGTATCCATACATTTTCAAGTGGAAAAACCCTCAATTTCCATCCAAATTCCGTTGAGGGATAGAAAGAAGGAGATAGGTCTTAAAACCCAAAACCTCTGACCAGTACACCATGAACATATATAAGAGTGATGATAAATTAAAAATAATGTGGAATAATTTGAGGATATTTTTTAGATATGTATTAACTCTTTCCAATAATATAATGGATTTTAGAGACCCAAAATGCAAAGTAGACCCTTCTTGAGCTCAAGAGAGCTAAACATGCCACTCGAGGAACAAATTTAGATGCTCATACCATATCTCACACTTTGAATTGGAGTATAAGGCATTTGGAATAGTTTATGGGGTAAGATAATATTTTTTTCCAATTGGAATGATGTTAGTTAATGATATGTTCTTTATGAACAATCGTTAAGACCCCAAACTAGTCTTAAACCTCTCTTAAACCCTAATAGTGACCAGTCATGGAAAAAATACATAAAATGGATATATAATGACACATTTTTATCCTAAAACTACTTTATGTTTTTTAATATTCTATGGAATTTACTCACATGTACTTTGATACTGACATCACATGTACAAATTTCTATAAATGCCTTATTTTTGCATGTTTTAGAGGTGTTTTGAGAAGGGGAGAACATAAAAATAATGGGATGAGGTAACTTCAAGGTTATAATGTAAATTAAAGTCAAAAAAAATTCATATGAGATTCTGGAGGTGATCAAACTAGGCCTATTTTCCAAGGCAGTTGCAAATAGGCTCAAAATGAGACTAGGTGGTTAGGCCATTTCTTGGTTTGCATACTTCCACTTGGTCTCAAGATCTCAAAATTGACATTGCTCTTATTTATGGTATATTAAAATTTAATCACATTACTTTGGGTGATTTTATAAGTCTAGATCAAGAAAATAGGTTCCTAAGTAATGAGGCCTAATTGAGGCCTAATTCAAGAGAGAAAAAGGCAAAAGATGACCTTCTACTCAGAGTCTGAAGAGTAAATTTTACATGGAGATATAAATACATAATGTTTCATATAATATTCCATTTTTTTCTAAATATAATTCATAAAAATCCCTACATATGGAGGTTTTTAGGTTTTTAGGGCTACAAGGAAACTAGGCCCAATGAAGGATTGAAGAGTAAAATGAGTTCTTAGGAGTTTTTACAAGAACCAAAATCATCTATTTGAGACATAATAACATATTTTAATACTATAAATTAATTTTATATGATCTAAATAAGATACACTTGAGTGTTGGGCCACTTGGACCAAACTAGGTGTGGGAAATGAAGAGTTTCAAGACACCTATACACATGAATGATGGAATGGTAGGTCAGATCAATTTATTAAGGAATTTAATATGTTTAATGAGTGGTATTATATTATTTAAATGATAATTAATTATTGTTAGGTTCATTTTTCTCTCCTTTCATTCAAAGAAGTGCAATTTTTAAGAAGATAGTCAAGATGTCAAGCTAATTTGTAACCCCTATGCCACTTGGAAGGTTGGATCTGCTTTAGGAGTGATAAAAATTACCTTATAAGTATTTTTTGACTATCTAATAATTCCCCTTCTTGTTTTAACTCATGTAAACTTCTCAATCTTTCTCTATTATGCCCCCCCCCTCTCTTTTCACCATTCTCCATATAAGCAACCACTTTTTAATAAGTTTGCAAGATCAAAAATTGGTATGGAAAATCCATTATGGTTTGAGAAATATATTTTAATTTTAATAAAATATTTAAATCTAGTTTTGAATTTCATAACTTTTTGTCTAAGTGTGTGAAGTAGTGCATAGATGAATGACAAGTGACAATAATCTATCCTTGTGTTCACTTTCCTCTTTCATGTCTTGTGCCAGTATTTTTCTCTATAATAGGTCACATGAATTGTATTTAGTGTATTTTTATATCTCTAAGTTTAAATTAAATTAATAGTCTCTACAATCATACCTCTTATTTAATCCACCTTGAATAAGTGCATTGCATATCACCTTCATGTTTGAAATACTTATGTTAGAGAAATTTAGGATGTTGAAGCTAGTCCTTTGAGTCATCTTTCATAGTTCAAGTATATTTTATTCTAGTTTATATAAAATTGGTGCATCACTTCTTTATTTAGGTTCCTTTCATGTTCCTTCTATTTCTTTTCAACCCCAAATAAGTTAGTAATATAGGTGATGAGCTCAATAGACATATCAATGGAGCTAACCCTTCAATCTAGAGGTTTACCACTACTATATAAAACCCACAGTTCTAAGGGTAATATCATGTCCCACTGAATTTGGATAAGGCTTTAACTACCTCTCCAAGGATGTAAAATTAAGTGACAATAGTTGTTATTGACCCTCTACTAGATTTGATCTTTCCCAAGAGTTTCTTACCTCAATTTTATTATGTGTGTGGGGTATGAATTTTTATTATTGGAATCAAAATTGAGGAGGAAGGGGTGAATGAATCTTAAAAAAAAATATTATACAATATTAATTAAGAAATAATATATCATTTAGACAAGCATGTATATCTTAGCAAGCATAAGCATCAATTCACAAGAGCATGAAACATGTGAACACAATATGTATGTGAGAAACCCTCAAGGGAAAAAAAACCAAATGATGATGCAAATGGACTATAGTCCCATAATAAAACACCAAATTTAGTGAATCACAAACTTCACATGGATAATGAACCCCAACTAGCAAGTATCAACTCAGTTAGGCTTTACCAAACATCCACTTGCAAGGAGGTACCAACCCCCTAGATGACTCGGCACGAACTCAGTCACCTAAAACACTTGATAACCTTTGAGACACTATTTTTCTCATATAATATATGATGATCTCCTACTTCACCTCTTCACACACTTCTATCCTTGTCAAACTGACCTCTAGCCTTCTTCTCTCAACTAGCCCTCTTCTTGACTTGATTAGCTCATATGACCTTGATCCTTACACATAAAACCTATGTCTAATGTTCATAATTGATCCTCTGTCCCCTTTTGATGGTATACAAGACCTCCTTCTACTCTACCTAGGAGTAATTATGACACCTGGATCTTATTTTAGACATCCTCATAAAATTATGTGCTAATTTTCATCCCCCATATCATCCATCTCGGCCAATTTCTACAAAAGTACTTATTTTCATCATTTATTACTATTTTTTGAAATATTGTATTAGGCCAATTCTTGCACAAACCAATGGTTATATTTAATGCATATTTACATTCTAATTTACTATACTCAAACCCTTTAACAACCTAGGGTTTTACATTCCATAATCCCTTAAAAGTAAATCAATATACATACACAAATACTTTCTTGTTTGCTTATATTTAGCCCAAAAATAAGACCAAAAATGCCTAGTATTTATACAAGTTTCTTGTTCATATCCTTATTGGTCAGCAAATCAGTCTTACCCTTCTTAGGTCAGAAATGAAATTGATCTTAAGACATCTCATAGACATTGATCAAATGTGATTTTAGTCCCTTTAGGTCTGACCTTTCTCAAATATGCCTTATCTCTCCTTTAGGTATTGGAATAAATTATAGAGATAACATATATTCATAAAGGTGGAAAAGCGGAAATCAAAACCAAATAAAATTTTATTTAGAGAAAGCCTCAAATGTAAGAAGACAACCAACCTAATAAATGTAAATTAAATGGCCAAGAAGTGAAAAATGCTCTTCTAAACTTATGTTATACATCAATGTCCTTCCAAGGAGTACATGGGAGTCATTAAGGAAAGTAAAACTATATGTGACAACCTATGACATCACCATAGAAGATTCACACCAAGATCACCCATAAGAGTGTTAAGGGGAATAAAATAAATTTAATGGGAATCAAAATAAAGGTTAATTTTGAAGTTATAGATTCATTTGAGGCAAACATTGGATATTCTACATTACTAAATATTGAATAGTTCATTTATTATAATGTATGTTTTATTCCTATTAAAAAGATATCACATTTAAAATAAATGGCTTAGTAGCACATTTCCCATTAGAAATAGGCATGGTAACATTCTAGATAAGGAACTATATATAGATGAAGATGAAGATGAAGTTGAGTATGATGTGTTACTTGGAGTATATGTAGTAAATAAACATACTTACATAAATGAGGATTATGATCCTAATGAGGAAGGCAAAATATTAGTCGAAAGTGAAGAATGTTATGTACCTAGGGATATGATATATTAATGTATATGGGTTGATGGAGATGCCGACATGTGGCACACATCCCCTTTAGTTAGTTATATGGGTACAATATATTAAGATAATGGAGTAACTTATGGAATTAATACATTGGGTAATGGTTAGCCTACATTGGGATTAGGAGGTTACCCATCCATGGGTTAGATAGATGTCTATATATAGGAGATGACTATCATGGTAAAGATATCAGGTAAGCATTGAGTCTTCTATTGTAAGAGGATATTGGAGGTTGTCCCCTCAAAGAGACATTGTGGAGTTATTCCTTCCTAAAGGAGTATTATATGGTGTTTCCCTACCTTAAGGGTATTTCTACATATATTGAATATTTGAATCATATCAAGTGGAATCAGAGTAGCGCAATGAAATATGGTACATGGAATAAAAAGAGGAATAATTATGCTTAGACACCAAAGTAGTATAATTGTGATCATGAACAAAATCAGAGGAGCACAATGGATTTTGGACACAATCTTGGAGAGATATCACCTACCAAGATCACATATGGATGGTTAGATGATCGAGATTGGAGACAAGTGTGCAATGATTTGAAGCACACTCATTATTTGGTTTCTTCCTATGTTTTGGGGATGAAACATGTCAAAGAGGGAAGTAATGTTATGTACCTAGGGATATGATATATTAATGTATATGGGTTAATGGAGATGCCGACATGTGGCACACATCCCCTTTAGTTAGTTATATGGGTACAGTATATTAGCATAATGGAGTAACTTATGGAATTAATATATTAGGAAATGGTTGGCCTACATTGGGATTAGGAGGTTACCCATCCATGGGTTAGATAGATGTTTATATATAGGAGATGATTATCATGGTAAAGATATCAGGTAAGCATTGAGTCTTTTATTGTAAGAGGATATTGGAGGTTGTCCCCTCGAAGAGACATTGTGGAGTTATTCCTTCCTAAAGGAGTATTATATGGTGTTTCCCTACCTTAAGGGTATTTTTGCATATATTGAATATCAAGATCATATCAAGTGTTATGTACCTAGGGATATGAAATATTAATGTATATGGGTTGATGGAGATGCCGACATGTGATGCACATCCCCTTTAGTTAGTTATATGGGTACAATATATTAAGATAATGGAGTAACTTATGGAATTAATACATTGGGTAATGGTCAGCCTACATTGGGATTAGGAGGTTACCCATCCATGGGTTAGATAGATTTCTATAAATAGGAGATGATTATCATGGAAAATATATTAGGTAAGCATTGAGTCTTCTATTGTAAGAGGATATTGGAGGTTGTCCCCTCAAAGAGACATTGTGGAGTTATTCCTTCCTAAAGGAGTATTATATGGTGTTTCCCTACCTTAAGGGTATTTCTACATATATTGAATATTTGAATCATATCAAGTGGAATCAGAGTAGCATAGTGAAATATGGTACATGGAATAAAAAGAGGAATAATTATGCTTGGACACCAACGCAATATAATTATGATCATGAACAAAATTAGAGGAGCACAATGGATTTTAGACACAATCTTGGAGAGATATCACCTACCAAGATCACATATGGATGGTTAGATGATCGAGATTGGAGACAAGTGTGCAATGATTTGAATCACACTCATTATTTGGTTTCTTCCTGTGTTTCAGGGATGAAACATGTCAAAGAGGGAAGTAATGTTATGTACCTAGGGATATGATATATTAATGTATATGGGTTAATGGAGATTCTGACATGTGGCACACATCCCCTTTAGTTAGTTATATGGGTACAATGTATTAGGATAATGGATTAACTTATGGAATTAATACATTGGGTAATGGTCAGCCTACATTGGGATTAGGAGGTTACCCATCCATGGGTTAGATAGATGTCTATATATAGAAGATGATTATCATGGTAAAGATATCAGGTAAGCATTGAGTCTTCTATTGTAAGAAGATATTGGAGGTTGTCCCCTCGAAGCATTGAGTCTTCTATTGTAAGAATATATTGGAGGTTGTCCCCTCGAAGAGACATTGTGGAGTTTTTCCTTCCTAAAGGAGTATTATATGGTGTTTCCCTACCTTAAGGGTATTTCTACATATATTGAATATCAAGATCATATCAAGTGTTATGTACCTAGGGATATGATATATTAATGTATATGGGTTGATGGAGATGCTGACATGTGGCGCACATCCCCTTTAGTTAGTTATATGGGTATAATATATTAGGATAATGGAGTAACTTATGGAATTAACACATTTGGTAATGGTTAGCCTACATTGGGATTAGGAGGTTACCCATCCATGGGTTAGATAGATGTCTATATATAGGAGATGATTATCATGGTAAAGATATCAGGTAAGTATTGAGTCTTCTATTGTAAGAGGATATTAGAGGTTGTCCCTTCGAAGAGACATTGTGGAGTTATTCCTTCCTAAAGGAGTATTATATGGTGTTTCCCTACCTGAAAGGTATTTTTGCATATATTAAATATCAAGATCATATAAAGTGTTATGTACCTAGGGATATGATATATTAATGTATATGGGTTGATGGAGATGCCGACATGTGGCACACATCCCCTTTAGTTAGTTATATGGGTACATTATATTAGGATAATGGAGTAACTTATGGAATTAATACATTTGGGTAATGGTCGGCCTACATTGGGATTAGGAGGTTACTCATCCATGGGTTAGATAGATGTCTATATATAAGAGATGATTATCAAGTTGTCCCCTTGAAGAGACATTGTGGAGTTATTCCTTCCTAAAGGAGTATTATATGGTGTTTCCCTACCTTAAAGGTATTTCTGCATATATTGAATATCAAGATCATATCAAGTGTTATGTACCTAGGGATATGATATATGAATGTATATGGGTTGATGGAGATGCCAACATGTGGCACACATCCCCTTTAGTTAGTTATATGGATACAATATATTAGGATAATGGAGTAACTTATGGAATTAATACATTGGGTAATGGTCAGCCTACATTGGGATTGGGAGGTTACCCATCCATGGGTTAGATAGATGTCTATATATAAGAGATGATTATCAGGTTGTCCCCTCAAAGAGACATTGTGGAGTTATTCCTTCCTAAAAGAGTATTATATGGTGTTTCCCTACCTTAAGGGTATTTCTGCATATATTGAATATCAATATCATATCAAGTGGTATCAGAGCTTTGATTTGGGCAATTTGTGGAATGAAACCCTAGTTTATTTTTTTAATCATCAATAAATTTTGATTGGTTGTGAATTTTTCCACTATTTTTTTACTAGATATGGAGAATATTTCAAATAAGTCACAGTAAAAAAGTTGAGATTTTTTTATTCATTTTGAGGGATTTATTTCTATTTTAGGGTATATAATAATTTCTCTATATCTTCCGAAATATAAGGAATTTTTATTCTAAATTTTTATTGGAGATGTAAACAGATTTAAGAGAAGTACAGTCAAAATTTTAGAATTTTTTGAGTTGTTTGGAGTGATTTGTTGCAACTTTATGGATGAGTTATGGACATTTTAGGGTTTCATGAACCCTAATTTTTTAAGGATCATGGAGTTGCAAACATTTTCAGGGGAAGATGATATTGATGTTAAAGAATGGTGGCTCATTTTGGAGAATCATTTTATAAAAACTTTTGGGCAAAGACGATTACTTCTTTTTTTGTCTGGGCCCGCACTACATTGGTTTGATCAATTGAGCTGTACAGGAAGGTTTTCTTCATGGAAAGAAATGGAATAAATCTTTTTAGATCGATGGGCTATAAAAAAAGAAGTAGAAAAAGAAGAAGCAGTAGAAGAAGAAGAAATAGAAAAAGAAGAAGAAGAAATAGAAGAATCAGTAGAAGAACAAGAAGAAGAAGAAGTAGAAGAAGCAATAGAAGAAGAAGAAGAAGATAAGGGTTCAAATAATTTGGCTCCAAAGAAATCTGAGTCAATTTTTCAATTTCATGGATGCATTCAAAAGAAGAAGGTGGTTGTGTCCATAAACCCTACCAGCAAGTATAGCTTCATTAACATGAATGTGGCCAAGCATTGAATCTTCTATTATAAGAGGATATTGGAGGTTGTCCCCTCAAAGAGACATTGTGGAGTTATTCCTTCCTAAAAGAGTATTATATGGTGTTTCCCTACCTTAAGGTTATTTCTACATATATTGAATATATGAATCATATCAAAGAATTGGAAATTAAATGATATGAATATATTGAGGCATTGTTAAATGGTGAGAAAGAAACAAGTAAAATTCAATGGAATGGGAAATGTGGCATATTATTTAGAACATATGATAAGATTATTCCCCTAATAAGAGATGTGAATGGAATCCATTAATGAAAATCTAATCATCAATTTCATAAGGTGGTGGGGAACACAAAAGAACATATTGAACTAGAGAACCTTTAAAATTTAATTAAGAATGTGATGCATAAAATAAGAAGGATATTTATGTAATATCATAAAATACATAGGAACATATGGTGAAAAATATCCATATTATAAATTGTGAAATTCATTGGACTAAAAAAAGAGAATTAACATAAGATTGTGGGTATAATATTTATACTAGACCTTGGATCCATTACTAAGAACATGGTATATGCATCAAGAGATTTTGAAGGGAAAAAGAGATTGGGAGGAATTAAAGAATGATTTTTTTATAACCTTTAACTTATGGGATTCAAATAAAAGGGTGTAAAATGTTCTACAAAAGGTTAAATAATTTATGTTTATGTCTGATGATACTACAATATATTAATTAAGAATATGAAAATGGAAACAAGAGGGTTAGGTAATATGGATTATTAGGAACCCATTGGATTCATAAAAAGGGGAAAATGAGTATATATTGTTATCTAAAATTGTATATATATTGTGAGTAGCATTCAAAACTTTCTATCTAGACTTTTTTAACTTTGTTGATAGCCCTTGAAGGTTCTTGTCTTGTTTATAGCTTGATAGTGAAGAGTGGTGTTGTTCCTAATAGTGATCAAGGTCTTTTAGGGTTATATAGTCAAAATGTGAAGTCATGGTCCTCAAATAATTAACCAATACTCATGGCTTGATCCTTTATAAGGTGTTTAGCATGGTTTAAGGTAAGTTTCAAAAAATCAAGGTAATTGTCATATTTGTCTTATGCTTGTCTAGAGATCTCAAGTCTCAAACCCACATGTTTCAAGTTAGCTTAGAAGTTAAGGATGGTATTTTGTGTCAAGTAACACTTGTTGAAAACATATTTCTCCCACTTGCACATGCCCCTTTTAATGGTGTCAAAATATTTATTTTTTAACATATAACCCACTCTTATTGTTTATTTTTTAACATATATCCCTTGTCTTATTGTTTCACCTTAAAAATATAATGTATCATGAGAAAAGGTAGGTTATAGGAGGTTTTTACATTACATATACATTATCAATGTTAGAGAGGACTTCATGAGCATATCTCACAAGGATCCAACAATGCATTAATTCAAATGATCAAATTACATTGCGTGAAGAAGATGTCTTGATGAGTTTTGCAAGTTTTCATGCAAGATTAGAGCATCTCCAAATAAGTAAAAATGGAAATATGTGGATAATCATGTCTAAGGAACCTTATATCCTCCCCAAAGTTAAATCCATGCTTAATAAGGTGTTATAATTCCAAATAGGTAGTAAATTGTCTCACTCCATGGGGTTTCGTGGCAGCCTCAAGAAGACCAACTGATTTGAGTATGGTACATAGAGGAGAGAGAGATTTGGATCAAATTATCATAGGGGATACCCCTATTACCTTAATATTCTATCCATTAGTTTTGGGTTTGAGGGGATATGCTTTATGAACAATTTTTAAGAGAATAAGGTGATTTTAAACACTTATAAAACCCCACATGCTTGATTTTTACTTGTTTAAATGTGTTATAAGGTTAAATAATGAAAATGGTAAGTTTTATGAGCTTCTCAAGGGTCTACATAGTCCTCACACATTACCATCCACCCCCATTTATCATGTGTGGTTGTTAAAAGGCAAGGAATCTTCATGGCTAAGCAGGTTACAGGTTTGGTGTAATAAGTTAAATGTTTCCTTGATAAGACAAGTATAATTAGAGACATTTATGAAACTTAAAATCACCCTAATACCTCATGAATACTTCTTAAAACCTCTCATATGTTTTCTAATGCATTCAAATCTCCAAAGTTGAAACATTCATACTTTAGTAGAATTGGCTCCTCTAGTTGCAAGTTTAATATTGGGTTTTCACACCATCTTCAACTATTGCAAGATGGAAGAAACATGTTCAATAGAATGGATTATTTTTTTAGTTGATAAATAAAGTGGAAAAAATTGTATATGATCTTTAAGTAGGTTTAAAGCTCAAAAAATCAACTTAACACCTACAATTCTATTGCTAGCTTGGCTAATGAACTATGCAAGTTAGAAAATGAATATTTTTTAGTTAACAAAGGTATTTTAAATTTACATTGAGAATGAAAGATGTTTATATCATGTGAATATCCTATATCCATAGTTAATAATTCTATTTGGGTCTAAGTGAGCTATATCCACAATCAAGAAGACCAAATAGGATTGTACATGCAGAGTTAGGTGTTTAAAGACATTTTGGATGTCTTAAAGAAGAGTTTGACTTTAAAAATAAGTCTAAATGGTGGAAGATGTAGTTAAAAAAAATTTAAGACTCATAAATATGCCATCAATGATATAAATGAGATTAAATTTAGACATACAGGTCTACAGACTTGTAGGTCCACATTCTTAACCAAAGATGAGAATCTTGTAAGAAAAGAAGTGTTTTGAGTTTCCTAAAGTAGTCCTTGCCTCACACAGTATAAAATTGGGTCATAAACAATTTTAGGCACTCATATATAGTGAAAAAATATATCAAAAAAATTTAAATGGTATAAAAGGGAACTAAAAATGCATAACAAGATGAAGTATATACCTACAAACTTTATTGAAGACTTAAAGGGTCAACATAGTATGGAAGATTAAGATTTGAGAAACCAATTATGAAAAAGGTTTGTTATTTGTTGTATATAATTTGACACACCTTAAAATAACCTTTTATATATTGGTAAACCTATCACTAACCCTCTCCAAAATGGTCTACAGTGATATCAAACTTGAAATATGCATTTATAGTAAGGTATTGTTTGTACAAAATATGAAGAAAGATATAATTTATAGTTTTATTATGAGTTTATAAGGTTTTTATATGTTAATATTAATATTAGTGATATCTTCACATTAATATGATACATTTTAAATAAAGGAAAGCCATTAGAAGACACCTTTATGGTTAAAATTATAGATTTTTTCTCAAACCCTCATCATGGGACAAAATAGGTTTTAGAACTTATCAAGAACCAAATTACTTGGAAAAAAATATACAAGACCCATATAAGGTGTATAAATCCTCAATTAGTCTTTAAAAATCACAAACAATCAATTAGAGGGGTTTATATCAAGACAAACCTCTAAAGTGCACTCACACAGTCCTCTAATGCCAAAGAGGTTATTTTTTAATATCAAAAATCCATTGAGGAGATGCATGGGAATAAATAGATTTTAGAGGTATTTAGTTGTTTCCCACACTCCAAATTTATGGCATTGATCATTGTCAATAAATCTTGTATAGTACAAATAATGCTTAAGAAAGGATATCACTCAAAACCTTCCTAAAACACCATAGGAACTCGAGAAAGGATGATCTTTTCAATCCGTACAAGAGTAGGTGAATGGTTAGGAATGGTGTTTGGGTATGTTAAAAGGTTATCTATGATTTAACATTGTGTGATTAGGAGTTATGTTAGATCCTTATAATCTATGAACTATTGTAATAAGATAGACATCTCCCAAGTTGCCTAAAAGGTCTAAAAATACTTGATGACTATGTTTCTCCTCCAAATGACCTCAAACATCATTTGTTACCATATAAACATATTGAATAAACACATAAGACTCTTAATCACCTGATGTAATATTTAGTTTGGCATGTGTGAGCTAAAAAGAGTGTATAAATGGCCTATATCTGTAGGATTTGGCTAGTTCTATAGCATCTAAGTGTATGAAGCCTAATAAACCATCTTGAGATCACTCATAGACCTAGGTAGAGGTATAAGTGTTTTCCATAAGCCATTTAAAAGGTATATAAGATGATGTATCAGCTTTATAGGTAAGAATTAGGCATAAATCAATAATACCTTACTATTTACATAAGAAAAGATAGGTTGTAATCCTATTAAAGATCATGAGAGGCTTGAAGGCTTCTATAACATCACTGAGAACACTTATTGACACTCCTTGAATGCTCCTCTAATCATGAATAGGTTCAATCAAATGATCATAGGCAAAATTGAATATGTTTCCTTGGTATGTCATTGAATACCTTTGAGGGAGAAGTATTGTGAAGTTAAAGGGTTTCAAGACACCTAAGAAACCTAATGATGGGTAAAATAATGTTGAAAACCCTAAATGGACTAGCACAATTTGTAACAACAGTATGTAAGCCTTCCAATATGTGTAAGGTGTCAAAGAGATCAAATGACAACTCAAGGAGACTTAGCTGAGTAAGAATGAAACTTTTCACTTCTAACAAGGAGGAGGTTAGTTTCATAGAAAGGTGATGAGTCATCCAAGGATATGAAGAACATATCCAAACCTAACTCTCTAGAAGATCATAATCACACTATGCCAACACATGAGAATAATGAGTTATATGACTATTTTCTTACTCAAGTTCTTGTATTATAACCAATGACACTTGTCATGGGCGATCTCCATGTCACTTCTCTCTTTCTTATCTCATTTATCCTATATGTACTACCTTGTTTGGCATTGAGTGGATCCTCAACCTAAGTATGGTGAACCCATGCTCATACAAACACTTGTACTTTTCCTTTGAAATTAAATAGATATTAATTTCTATGCTTCTCAAAGTTGTAATTAGTGTATGCTTCATGGTTAGTTAATGAATGCTAGTAGTAGTGCCATATATCACTTTCATTTATCCTATCTCATTACTTTATTATAGGTTATTAGTCATCTTATCAAGTCATATGGAGTGTGTTATATAGTCTTTCATTGGCTAAGTGTGGAGATTGTTTCATTAGTGTCTCCTATGAGACCTCTTGATCATACCCTCTTTATTATTATCTTGATCTTCACTTCTATATTGAAATACTAATGCTGGAAGACTCATGTTGAGCTAGTGTAATAGGTTTTAGTCTTTGATCATGTTCTTAGTGTGGTATAGATAAGTGTAAGATGTTAAGTTTGGTGCATCACCTCCCTTTTAGTTATGTTTAGTCATTTCTCTCCCTTTTCCAAGAAAATAATAAGTTTAGTAGTGATTCAAGGTAAAGTATAAAGAGAGATATCTTTATATAGAGATTCACCCCATTAATTAGGCCATACATATCCTAGAGTTGTCTCCATGTTATCACATAAATGAGTAAAGCTTGAACAACCTCCTCAAGGGTGTAATTTGGTATGATAATAGTTTTGGCATGCATGTTGGGTTAAGTATAGCAAGTACATCAAGTGCTTCATCTATTAGAGAATTCTTGGTGTGTTATTCAATATATTATCCTTTGGAGGAATTATTATCAAACACCAATGGTGACTCCAAGTTCATTCATCTAGTTTTAATAACCCAAGTATTATTTTAAGCAATTATTCTTTGTATTTTGTCTTCCACATGAAGTGTTATGGCCAATTTTGGAGTGGATTTGAATTTTAATCAAGTTGATGAGCCATACCAGGCCTATTTTCATCCTTATCAGTATTATAATGATTGATACTAGCCCTATGTTGATCCATATCAGTCCTACAATAACACTACTTACCCCCCATATGGCTCTAGTTATCAATATAAACAACATTGCTATCAATAATACTATCCTTCCTCCCTTTCTCAACAACCTTACCAAGTTTGTCAACCTTCATACTAATCTTATCAATATTTACATCATCCCTATATACCACCTTCATATGATCCCAATCAGTGTTGGCAAAGTCATTCTCCTTCTAATCATCCTAAAGAGAGTTTTGGAGAGATAAGACTTGAATTTGAACCCTGCCTAGCTAGAGATATTGAGTTTGTAAATGAACATATATTTCAATAATTTATAATAGAAAAAGGAATGGAATCCAAAACTTCTACACCATTCCAAGATCAGGAGAAGTTGGTACAACCCAAGCCAAGAAAGTTCCTAAGCTTCCCAAGCCCTTCACCCACCCCTCAAGTTATAACATACCATCAATAGGAAACTCCTAGGTTCATTATTTCAAGTTGGAAGTAAGTAGTAGAGTCATGGGAGAAGTAATATGGAGAATGTATAGATGGGGAATTGAAGCTAAATAATAAATTTTGCCTATACAATCCCCATCCATCCTTCCCTAATAACCTCAAACCTTTCCATTACAGAGGTCAATCCAAGAATGCCTCCAAAAGAAGGAATAAGTGCTTGTTAAGGAAGTTAAATATCAAAGTACATATAAACTTGATAGGATGAATTATTAATGGGAGGAGAAGAATAAGGCATCCATATCATAACTTAATTTTCTCTCTCTCCAAGAATTCTTAAAAGAGTCCACCACCCCCAATATTTTAATTTGTAAGAGTGATCTCTTAATTCCAATCCAACTCACAAGCATATTCATGTCACTCCCACCACATCCCTTTTTGAAGAAGACCCTATTATATGTAGAATATATGGGCAACCAATTGGAGAGACTAATGCCCCAAGTGAACATGATGAAGATACTTCTATTGAGTATGATAAAGAGATCATCATTGGCAGTCCTCATTTTACAATTAGGTCAAACTTGGGGTAATTGGATAAAAATCAGTCCTCTTGGAATACTCTTGAAAAAGAAGAAACTAAGCTTGAAGAAGAGGAAATTAGCTTGTTTTCAAAACTACAACTTGGTGTGGTGGAAGAAGACCTTGAAAACAAATAAAATGTCTAAGAATAAATGTGTTTCAAGAAGAAATATATGATTAGTTTGACATTAGTTTGCAGGTGCAATCACAAAAATATTATTGGGTTGTAGTAGAGCATGAGACTGATATTAATGAACGAGATATCACTCATCATAATTTTATTACACAAGTTCATAATGTAATAAAAGTATAAAAGGATAAAGCTATAGTAGACATTAAAAAAATTGTTCTCCCTCCAAGAGAGAAATAAGAAAACCTCAAGGAGGAGTGGTAACAGTACCTTGAACTCCTTCAAGATGTTGAATATCTTTGTATACCTACCTTTTCTAGTAGAGACATTAATAGAGTAGTTGATCAGTTTGAGGGACATGCTCAAGAATATACTAATAAAACTACACCTCAAGAAGACCCTGATGAATCCTATAATTAGTTGTTGGATCTATTTGAGGAGATTGAACAAATGTAAATAGTAGGTAAGCAAAGTAACATCACTCAAGATATCATGGAAGACCAAGAAAAAAGTCTCAAAGATCCATTAGAGGTTGAGGTTGCATCTATCTTCACAAATCAGAAGGTAATCACTTTTGAAGACCTTGTCAATGTTGGAGAGAAACATGAGGTAAGTGTTGAGTCTTAAAAATGATATGTATACATTGGAGATATGATGGTTCAATTAATTCACTTGGAAATAAGCCAAAGAGGTTGGCAATAAAATAATATATGGTCGAATAAGATTAATAACCAAATAGCAACATGTTTTTCAGCTTTGTTAGTCATATGGAGAAGATATAAGAGGCTTTTACTTTGATCCAAGTACAGTGAATTTTTTTAATCTTGTACCTAGTTAGAGTAGTTTTTTATCTTTCCTAAGTGCTTCTTAGCATAGTGTGTGTCTTGTGTTATCTTTTTGTTTTTTAGTGTGTTTTTTCTTGTTTGTTGTTTGTGTTTCAGGCGGTATTATTAGTTATCTCTTCTTGTTTTAAGGAATTTAAAATTAGGTTCAAGGTCTAAATCATGTTTGAAGTTGAGTGATAGGTGATTCTGAATCCCAATGGATGCATGAGATAATTGGTCTAATATGCATAGCAATCATGTAATCCAAAGAGGTCACCAAAGATGTTAGCTAAAATTGGATACCATAGTTGAGTAGCATTCAAAACTTGTAATCTAGACTTGTTTGACTTTTTTGATAGCCCTTGAAGGTTCTTGCCTTATTCATAATTTATCTTTTCATAGTGAAGAGTGTTGTTGTTACTAATAGTGATCAATGTCTTCTAGGGTGATATAGTCAAAAAGTGAATTCATGGTCCTCAAGTGATTAACCAATACTCATGGATTGATCCTTTATAAGGTGTTTAACATGGTTTAAGGTAATTTTGGAAAAAATAAGGTAATTGTCATAATTATATTATGCTTGCTAGACATCTCAAGTCTCAAACCTGCATATTTCAAGTTATATTAAAAATCAAGTGGGGTCTTTTGTGTCACATAACACTTTTTGAAGAACATATTTTCTCCCCCTTGCATATACCCCTTGTCAAGGTATCAAAATATTTTTTATTTAACATATAACCCACTCATAAAATCTCCTTTTCTTATTATTTCACCTTCAAATATAATGTAACATGAGAAAAGGTAAATAAAAGTATGTTTGTACATTACATCTTCATTCTGCATGTCAGGGAGGAATTTATGAGTATCACTCATAAGGATCCATTAGCCATTAGTTCAAATTATCAAATTCCATTGTATAAAGATGATGTCTTGATGAGTTTTATAGGTTTCCATGCATGATTAGAGTATCTCCATTCAAGGAACAATGGAACTAGGTGGTGAATTATGTCTAGGTCACCTTCTAACCTCCCCAAAGTTAAATTCATGCTTAAGAAGTTGTTACAGGTCCAAACAAGAAAAAACCCATCTCATTCCTTTATCTAGTTTCTTGGTAGCTTCAAGAAGACCAATTGGTTTGAAGATGTTACACAGAGGAGAAAGAGAGTTAGATCAAATGATCATAGGGGTTGATGTATTGGATGGTGGAACTTGATATTATTATTGAAATCTAAATAAAATTTTAGGAAAGAGGACATTAAGGCACATGAAGCATTGGTATTAATGCCATTATTGGTGAAAAAGAACATAAGTATAAAACTATAAACATAAAGTTGGGAAAATTTAGAAAGGAATAGAGGATGAATCCACATTATTTACATAATCAATTAGTTTTCCACTAGTGACACAAGTTAAGAATAAAGAGCTAGATGACTTAAACAAACAACTCAGTAACACATCTACCTAATATGATTCTTGTAAAGATCATTTAAGAGATAAATAAAAGAGGTGGTTTGATTTGGGAGAGAACTACAAGTCTAATGAAATAGAGAGGCCAACCAAAAATTATGAGATGGATGAATATGGTAATTTGGTGAGCTTCCAAATGGAGAAAATAAAGACTAAGATAGTAGAGGCTCAGCAAGCTCTACAAGATATTGTAAGGGTTACTAAAGAAATTATGATTTTTAATCATAAGATGGAGATGGTGAACTCATTTATGCTCAACTAGGAATTATGAAAACATTTTTTTGCAATAATAAGCAGCGATCAAGTTGTAAATTTTATTGAAGGAATGTAGCATTATCCTATAAATCTAGTTGAGCAAGTTAAGCAAGGATACTATAGTGTCTCATTCTAGACGTCTATGTTTTGGTTGTTAATCACATTATACTTCATTGGGATATTTTTATATTTTAGAGAAATCATAGGGTATAAGGTAAAGTAATTTTTTTGGATTTATCTTACCAGGATTCCTTCGATATGTCTCAAGGACAAGATAATATTATAAAAATTATGTAAATGTGAGTAAGATTCTTCAAAAAAATAATAAGGATACAAAGTTTAACCATAAAATTTTCATTCATGTCATAACAACATAAGACTTATCATATTGATGGGATAGGATTCTACCTTTTTGGCTTGTGTGACATCTTACAGTACTTCATGGTATCTCTAGATGGACTGATTAAAAAGGATTCATGTATTATAAACATGCCCATTGGTTAATAAAATGTATTAAGTCAACATTTATATTGTGTTATTGTAATATGTATAAATATATAAAATAAGAGAATTAAGATATAGAGGTATAAGATATTAGAATTTTTAGTATAACATAAAGAGATATTATAATATAGAGAGTGGAATTATAGAGAAAAATAGTATGTGTGACATTGTGATAGAGTATTTTTATATTTATAAAGAGATATTTTAGGAAATATATGTGTTATGCGTATGGATAATTAGTATAAATATAGACCTACTTCAAATTCTATTAGTGTAGGTTTTTATTCCATTTAATGGTTTTCCCTACACATATTTAATTGAGCTTGCTTAGGTGTCTTTTATGTCATTGTGAAAGATAATCCCATGTTCATTAGGAAGTGAGGAAATGTTTATCTTTCACTTATATAATATAAATTCCTATAGATTTTATGGATAAAGATGTTAATGTTAATATTTCAATCTTTTAATTGTTAAACAATTACTTCTTCTGGATCATATTTGATTATGTTACTACACATAGGTAATTGCATCATGCTTTCAACTCTATGTAGTAGATACTCAATTATGTCCCACTCTAACATGGTATCAGATATTTTTTGGCTATTTAAATTCATTTTTTATATTGTAAAATATTCATTTTTCATCTTGCATGTAATAGTTTTGCCATTCATTTAGCTAACATATTATAAATTCACCATCTCTCAGATTTTATTCTTCTTTTAGGATCCTCAATAAATTCAGATTAGAAAAAGAATAAGGAAGAAGGAATATTTTATTATTCACATATCATTTGATAGGTTTTCATGTAAAACAATGTGTGCCATTAGATTCAAAATATGTCAAAACCCTAGGAGTAATTGTAAATAGGACATAGTTTTGTGATGATCAATTTTTACCTTTTTAGAGGGTTTCAAGGCTTTTCTGGTAATTTCATGCAAATCCATATAATCTAAAGTCTTCAAGGGGATATCCTTTCTAGGTTATTCGATGTTTTTAGATATCTCTAGTGGGTATTTGGTTTATTTTCAAGAGGTAGATTAAATATAGTATTTTTGATAAAATTAGGGTTTACATACCTGCATGCAATATGAGAACCATCAACATTTTCAACACTTGTAAGGATGCCTCCAAACCCCAATATGTCAAAACCCTAGTGGTTACAAGTATAGCTTATATTCTTGACAAAAATTATTGATGTTGAGAATTTTGATTGCTAGAGCAGTCAACTTTATTAGCATCAAGAGTTATGAATACGAGAGTAGTTTTTAACTATGGCATCAAGAGTTTGGACTATGGGAGCAGTCAGAAACCCCAACATGTGCATGGAAGGACTACATCCCTGATGCATTTCCCTATTATAATAAATTTCCAACATCCTGACATCAAGACTTTGGGGTATATATATAGTCTAAAATGTTGATGCAATAGGATCTTACAACCCCAACATTAGACATTTTGACTATGGAGCAATAAAAAACCTACCAATTGTGCAGGCTCCTCCAAACTCTATTGATGATCTAGAAGACATTAAATTTAATCCAATGAAGTGTGACACTATTCATTTTTAAAAAGAGGTTTTTGGGGGATGATGTCACTCTCACACAAATCAAAGTGAAGGAGAGAGAACCTAAATTTGGTCTTAGCCCTTGGTTATATAGGAATTAAGCCTTTGGTTGTTCTCAACCCAAAATTTCTTAATTTTTTCTCTAAAAGGGCATAAGTTTTTTTGGTGGAGAAGTTGCCACCAAAAAAATTGAACTATTTGCATACCCAAATTTTTTATTAAAATTGGAGAACATCATTTTTTAATATCAATAAATATTCAAATGTGCATAACTTTCAGCCAATAGCTCCTTTTGAGGTGTCATTTTTATGAAAGTATGTTTTTTTTCAAACTCTATATATTGGTGATATTCTTATGCCTTATAAATTAAGGGGTGTTACATTCCAAGTCTACATCATGCATAGTTCAGATCATACTTCCTTTCTACATCATGTATCTTAGTTTTGTTTCAATTATTGCACCATTCAACTATCATGAGTGGAAATTCAAAGTATAAATCCTCTTGAGAATCAAAGTCTTATACTGAATCACAATGGGTATAGAAATAGAAATGACACCTGAGGTAGATAAAGTGAAGTGGTATAACAAAAGTAATAAAACTTATGGTCTATTTTGCATGTCTATGTCTCTTGACTTACTATTCCATATCAAATCTACAACATATCTAAATCAAGTATGGTCCACATTGGATAAACTCTTTAGAAAATATGATAAAATTAAGGGTCATGAGTTGGAGAGTGAACTCATCAGTTTGAGTCCAAGCGACTTTGATACTATTCAAGACTTTTTCACCTAGTTTAAATCACTCATATTATAGTTAAAATTATTCAACATTGACAAAAAGGATGATCAAGATTCTTTCCATACTTTCCAAATTGGGTTATGACTGTTATGTCTTTATTTCTACCTTCCATGCCACCAATCAAGCCATTAGAGCTACATGTACCATGTCATCCTTGGATGATTTTTCTACTGGATTGACTAAAGATCAAGACAAGATTATTAAAATGGGTACACTTAAGTCCTTCAAATCTCATTCCTTAATTATGAGTCATGACAAATAGAAGGCTTCCAGTATCAAGGATAAGAAATAAAACAAGAAGGGCCCAAAATAAAGAAAAGGTCAAAAATCAGATGCTAAGACAAAACCATCAAAAGATTCCTCTTCATCAAATGATAAATTTAAGAAAGAGTGATTCACATGTAGCTACTACAAGAAACTTGGACATGATGAATCCAAATTCATGAAGAATCAAATCAACTAACTGACAAAAATTCTCTATAAGTACAATATCAGTGTCCCTAATTCTTGTAATCATAGTTCATTAGCATAGGAGTCTTATAAGGCCAAATAAAGTAAGAAGGGAAAAGATAAAGGCAAATCACTTGTTGCATTTATGTCCCAACATTCCACATGGGTTATTGATTTTGGTGCATCACACCACATGGCTTCATCACAAGACATGTTCTCATCCTTGGAGTCTTATTTTTTGCCTTCCATTTTATTGGGTGATAATAATTTGAATAAATTTGATGGGAATGGATCTATTTAAGTGAATTATGGGACACTTCATGATTTTATATGTGTTCCCTTATTATCCATAAAACTCTTTTCTATTTATCAAATCACTCGCATCAGTTTAGGAAAGAGAATTGAGTTCACACCCAATTCCATGGTTATTAAGGAAGTTAATAATGACTTCATTGTTTCATTTGGGAAAGTAAATCACCAACTTAGGTTGTATATTTTCTCATATCTTACTTCTTATCAACCCTCTATTGCATTTCTCACTCATTCAGATGATGTGAGTAAACTATGGCATGAGCGAATCGGCCATCTCAACTATCACTACCTAGAGCAACTCAGTTGTCAAGACTTGGTCTTAGGGTTACCACAAGTTAAGTTTTGTGATGGATTTTTCCTAGGTTGCATTCTTGAAAGTGATAAGTATGGCAAAGTAAAATCATAGAGATCTAAATAAATATTGGAGATTATCCATAATGACAGTATTGGCCTATTTCCAAAACCTTCATTCAATAAGATAAAGTACATGCTTACTTTTATTGATGACTATTTGAGGTATACTTGGGTGAATTTTATTAAGAAAAAATCAGAGGTCTTTGATCATTTTTAAGAATTTAAGGTGCTTGTATAGAAATAGTCATGTAAATCCATAAATATTTTACAAACCTATAATGGTGGTGAGTATGAAGTAACTATTTATAACAATTTTGTACATAAAAAGAGGTTGAATTGTATCATATAGCTCCATATAGTCCTCAATAAATAGAATGGTGTTACAAATCATAATAACATGTCTTTGAATTAAATGGCCAATTATATGCTCCACTTCAAGTCTCTTTCACCTCAATATTAGGTTGAGGCTATCAACTTTACTTTATTACATACAGAACTGAGTTCCTCACAAAGCATTGAAGGAAGTCACTTTATTTAAAGCTTGGAGCAGTCAGAAACCCACAATAGAGACTTTTGAGTATTTTTTTCACCTATTATGGCTTGCATTCTAAATAAGAAACATAAGGTAATGAAACCTCAGATTCAACCTTGCAACTTCATTAGAATCTTGAAGGTGTTAAGGGATACAGGCTTATCCATCCTACCAATCATGAGTTGTTCATTAAGAGGAGTGTTAAATTTATAGAGGGTCATTAAAACTCCACACTCAATACCTCTCACTCTTCCTTATATGTAATTAGATTTGATGATAGTTCTGATGATTGAAATTTGCCTAATCAACCTCTTAATGATCTAGATTATTCTTCTAGTTTTGATGATGAGAGTAGTCATGAGGATTCCTCTCCTCCTCCTATAATATATTTAGATGATGAGTAATCTCCTCCTAAATCTCCAATCACTGGTCCTCTTTGGGTTAGATAGACATTGTAAAGTGTTGGCTAATGGGTTGGAGATCCATCAATTAATAGGTGAACCCATTCATAATTCTTGAATGCCCCACATGATTTCATTACATATGCTTCTAATCCACAATATTTCGCAAGGCATAAAGAACTCTTTATTTGGATACTACCATGAAATATGAGTATAGTTCTCTATAGAGGTACAATGCTTGGGATTTATTACCACTTCCTAAAGGAATAAAACTTCTTTGATCTAGGTGTATACACCAAACAAAGTTTTTATAACATGGGTTTGTAGACAAGTTCAAAGCATGTTTGGTAGCAAAAGGTTTTTCTTAGGTACCTAGAATTGATTATACTAAGACATTTTACAAAATTTCTAAAATGAAATAAAGCAAAAATTTTGTGAAAAATGCATTATAAAGTATTTTAATTTCATGGTAAATCTGGATTGTTCACTATTAGGTCGCAGATCTAACTATAGAAATTATGTTGGTGCATTTTTACCTTAATTTGTAACCCTTCTTTGATATGATGGTATTGTAATCATGGAGACACACTATGTGTGAGTGAAGAGGATACTGTATTGGATGTACTTCAAGTTCATCCCTTCATTTATTATATTGAATAAGAGAATAACTGGTTGTTTTTGTGTGGATGTAGCCCATATTAGGTGAACCACGTTAAATCTGTGTCTCTCTTGTATTGTATTTTCTACATTTTATTTCCATATTTATTTCATTAATATTATTCTAAATTTTATATTCCTAACATGATGGATGCCTTTATTCCCTTGGCATTCTATGAATTAGTTCTAGGTTTGATGGGATATGCTTTATGAACAATCGTTAAGAGCATAAGGTGCCTTTAAACCCTTCTAAAACCACATAGGCATGATTTTTCCTTGTTTAAGTGTGTTATAAGGTTGAATAATGAAAATGGAAAGTTATGTGAGATTTTAAAGGGTCTTCATATTTTTCACACATAACCCTTCACCCTCATTTGGCACATGTTTTTAAAAAGCAAGGAATCTTCATGGTTGAGTAGGTTGCAGGTTTGGTGTAATGAGTTAAATGTTTCCTTGATAAGATAAGTAAAAGTAGAGAAATTTATTAATATTTAAATAACCTTAATACCTCCTAAATACTTCACAATACATCTTAGAGTTTTTCTAATTCATTTAAAGCTCCAAAACTGAAACATGCATGCTTTAGTAGAATTAGCTCCTCTAGTTGCAAGTTTAAATTTGGGGTTTCACACCATCTTCAACTGGTGTAGGATGGAATAAACATGTTCAATATAATGAAGTGTTTTTTTGGTTTTAAATAAAGTTTAAAAACATTTTATATGATCTTTAAGTAGGTTTAAAGCTCGAAAACTCAACTTAACACCTTTAATTCTCTTGCTAGCTTGTTTAATGAACTATACAAGTTTAAAAATGAAGATTTTTGAGTTAACAAAGGTATTTTCAACTTACACAAAGAATGAAAGAGGTTGATATCATGTGAATATCCCATATCCACAATAAATAAGTATATTTGGGTCTAATTGAACCATATCCAAAGTCAAGAAGATGAAATAGGACTGTACATGTAGAGCTATGTGTTTGAAGGAATTTTGGATGTCTTGAAGAAAACTTTGATCTTGCCAATAGGTTTGAACGGTGTATGATGTATTTACAAGGTTTCTTATGTAGAGTTACTTTGGAAAAGTTTCAAAAACATCTTCCTTGATTTGATCTACATTGATCTTGATCTAGATTTCAACTTCACATACTTTGATTTGTTTACAAACTCCAACCTTCACTTGTGTCTTCCAACTTGTTCATTAGGTTATATAGTATCATTTCATTATTATTTTTGTCAAAAATATTATAATCACATCTCAATATAAATATACCCCTTTTAAGTTTCCATGAACTTCTTCAACTCATCTCCATTCACTATTTCACCTTCATGACAACAACTCACTCACTAGCTTCTCAGTAGACAACCTTCAAAGGCTTCAAAACACCAAATTTGGACTTAGGTTTCATGAAGATAGTATATTATCATAGATGATACTTTGTGATTATATTACACTTATCTTAACCTATTTCAATCCCTCAATAAAACTTCAACACTCATTTCCACACCTCAAGCTCATAATGGCATCACTTGGCTTGTAGCCTTTTGTTCACCTTTTGCCTTGGTTTGAATAATTTGTGAACTTCCTTAAAGATCTAAGACCATATTAGACCACCCTATATCTCCTTATAAGTATCAATCAAGTTTCATCCCTCAAATATTTTTGTATGTATCTAAATCCACTCACCTACATTACCATTACTAATATTACTATTAGTCGACACTAATTCCACTTATCTCATTTATTCTAATTTATCTCACTAATTTATCCCCCCTTCCTAATCATTTACATAATATCCCATTTTATCATTATTCATTTAAAAATATTTTCATCCCCACCAATCAATTAATTTATTCTAAATCTCCATTATCCCATCCTAATCTAACTTATCTATTATTTAGGAATTTTAAATTCCCAATAGCTCACCTACCCACCTAGTAGGCCTATTCCTAAGCTCTCATACATCCCTAGTCCCTAATCCTTACCTAATCCCTATCTAATCCCCCATATAATCATCATTTACCCCTAATAATTATTCTAAAATTATCCTATTCTAGAATCCTCTCTATTCTCACCCCTCCTCTATAGAAGCCTCTAAATCTAGAGGCTTCAAGGAAATTTTAAATTCCTTTTAATTCATCACCCTAGATATCCATGATATAACTTTGAATTCTATCCCTTGATTTCTCCCTCATTTTATTTAAACAACTCCATTCCTCCATGGAAGGCCATCTATGAATCTTAGGAAGTCTCAATGTCAATCTAATCCTTCAATCACAAGCATCCATCATCAACATCCTTGATCAAACAACACCACGTCAAATTTTTGAGTCCAAGGTAATCAATCCAATCCTCTTATTTTCATATTTTTTTAATCATGGTTTGGATTATTTATCTTTAGGATTTAAGTGTAGGCTTGAATTATGTATTCATCAATATTGATTTACTTCTAATGGCTCTAGAGTTTACATAGGTAGTTGGATGTTTGGGTGATTAAATTACATAGTTTAATCCATAAGCTAAAATTTCATACTTCATTTTGGTGATCACTTTGTCTTTTATGTATATCATTTTCATCATCTTGTCTTGTATATATCATTGAAATTGTTTGTCTTAAATATTCTTGTTTTTCATATTGTAAATACATCACACTTAATTTTAATCAGTTCATTACTATTTTGGTCTACCTATTTTTATCCCAAGGGCTATGATGGTTTATGTTCTCATCCTTGTGTCCTAACAATGATTCTTAGAGGATCAAAAACCACCTATAAACCCTCCCTCATTTTATTTTTAGGGGTTGGTGAAATAGATTTCATCACCATGCACTTGACCAAACTTCATGTTCTAGCGAAGTCTAAATATCAAGAGTTGTCATTTGATGCCTGAGTAGAATTCCACATAAAATTTTGTATGGAGTGAGGGGTGATCAAGATCCAATACACAAGGTGCTTATACAACATCCTATATGGACTTAGGGCCCATTTTTCCTTCATATATATTAGGGATACACCTATAAACCTTGTATAAACTTAGCATAGAACCTTTCAGCCATAACATGTATCTAACTATAGGAGGTAGGATCAACTCCTAAGTAGACATTAAGTGCATACAGGGTCAACAAGGTTAGATAAATTCCATAATGGGTCACCATCCTATATCCTCACTCACAAAGTTGTTAGATAGTAAGAGTATTAGGTTACACAAAATTGAAGTTTACTGATCATAGGTTTGTGTATTGATTGGTTGGATATGTGTTGTACTAGACCCATGTTATTTGTGAACTGAGTTAGCCTTTTATGTCAACACTATACACACCTATCTTGTATATTCTTGCCTCATCACTCTATCAATTTTTATATCCTTTTATACATATCAATATTTTATCACTACCATCTTGTATATCCTTGTCTTACCCTCTTATACATCCCTTTAGTCACATCCTATCACTAGACACACATATTATTGGTCATCCCCCCATCACCTACATATCCTAATCATATCTCATCATCCACATCTTGTCCTAAGTCTATACTCAATCACTTATCTTGACCTTGTCTTTATCTTCCATCTACTCTAACCCCATCCTATATTATCCTAGTTGGCTTTTAGGGGTTATAACCATGTCTAAACCATTCCATATTACCCCTTTTAATTTCATCATCACCCATATATATTTATCCTTATCTCATCATCCCATCACCTTCATCACATAATCCTATCCCATCCCATTTTGATCAAGTTAGCCTAAGGCTTGAGCTAGTCCTCTTATTGCCCATCATATCATCCTATCATCCTAATCAACTATCGTTCACCCTATTCATTAGATCTCATCCATAATCAGTATCCTACTAACATCTTATCACTTTTTCAATTTCAATATATCAAAACCATCATCATAAATTTAGTCTCTATCAATCTAGTCATCTTGCTTATTCACAACTAGCATCCATCATATCATCTTGCTAGTTTGAATCTAAGCACCCATCAAATCCCCAATCCTTTTTCTAGATTTAAAACTAGACATTGCTGATATCTCATTATCACCTATTACACTATTAGTCTGAAGTCTGATCCTCATCCTTAATCTATTTATCTATCTCATCCTCATCATCACCTATCATACGAGATCGGTCCTTTAGACCTCCTTTGTTCAAAAGACCATCTCTAATCTTTAAGTCTACCCCCACGTCATCCCCCCTCATCATCCATTTTATATCATCCATCCCCATATATTTGGACCCAATTATTTCATACCAATACATCTTAGCTAATAAGGATGAAGTCCTTTTGAAAGCAATAGAAATGGGTACTCACCTACCTTCTAAACTTGATCCCATTTGCCCCAAATCAACATCATGCATCTTTCCTCATTCACAGCTCCTTAGTTCATCAAAATCAATATCATCATTCATTTATTTGATCACATTAATCAATCAATAAATCACAAAGAATAAATATGAATTCCTCTTATAGTTATTGAATATGGGTGCTCACCTTCCTGATGATTTTAACCCCATAAGTCTAAGATCAACTCCCAAACAAGTCCATCATCAGCCTTTATCCTCATCCTATTCCCTTACACCATCTATTAGCCCTATCCAAACCCCCTTATCCCTAGTTCATACTTGTATATAGTCAAACCTTCCATTGACCAATCTTAATCCATCACCACTCCCTCATCTTACTAGCAAAGGAAAGCCCATCCTATCAACCTCATCATCCCCCAATAATATGACATCACCATCACATTATTCCAATTCCAACACTTCTAAATATAATTATTGAGATAATCAAGTCCCCCATCAACCATCATCTGTATCCCATTCCATTCTACCATTCATTTGTCTTCATCCTAGTCATGGCCTTCCCAATTCACAAATTTCCTTGTTTAATAAGTATCTCAGTGAAAACCTACAGGTGGTCTTCTTGCTACTCCATGATTTAGGTGTCTAATTTCCCAAATATATTGACCCCATTTAATACACCTTACCCTTCATCTAAACCCATCCATGTAAGTCTCCTTCCAATTCCCCATCCACTAGTCATAGTTAGTCATCTACCCCTTCCTCTAATAGAAAAGGGATTCTTATCCTAGCCACCTCATCTACTACTAGTTTATACACCCAATCATCTCAAAAACCATCTGATCTAAAGTATAATTCTTCCACCTCTAAGTCACAAAGTGAAGTGTGTCCTTATACTTGCCTTCTTATGTCCTTGGAAGCCCATTTCCAAAAACTTGTCACTGCTAACATGATGGTTTATCCACCTATATGACATCTTGATCCCACCAAGCCTAAGCCATCTAGGTATAATTCTAATCAATATTATGTATATAACCAAACTTGGGGGCATATCATTTATCAATGTCATGATTTTTAAGACTATGTTCAAGACCTCATCAACTGTGATGACATAATAATCAAGGATGAATCAGATGAGTCTATATCCCTAGGTGAACAAGAATAGAAATGCCTAGATTCCATTATGAATCACAATCAAGCCCTTCCCTTTCCAAACCATGATCAATACACCCCACCTATCTTCCATGACCCCTCCATCTTTGAAAAATATTCCATTAAACACAAGTCCATCCCCCATAAGCCTAGTCCTCCCATATCTCATATTCCCTTTATGGGCCTATCTTTTCTCAATCCATTATCCCTCTATCATCTTCATCTCTCCCACTATATCCCTATACTAAAATATCACTTTCAAAAAATCACTCCTCTACTAGCATCATAATGTCATGTATACCAAATTTAGCTTCAAAGCCAATACAAGGATCATGTGCAGCACCAATATATGAATCAGATTTCTCCCTAAAAATATCATCCCTCATAAATAGTACATTAGATGATGATCATGCCTTCTCTTTTGAAGATACCCATAATTTGAATAATAATCAGTCACCAAGCATATCTTTTGATCCTAATCAAGATGATGAAATCATAACCAAGTTTTTACTAACTCTATCTATCACAAGTTTTTAGAGTGGATCTAATCCTACTTTGGATATGAGTCTTTCAACAAGTCTTAGTGATCCTTTTAAAATTATTGAGGACACTTTCTCTGACATTGAGGTTATGGATCCTAGTGACTTATATGAGAACTATCCTACCCATTACACCCTTAATACATCACCCAACATTAATCATCCACCTTGCCTCCATAATCCCTATATCCCACTCTATGCAGAGAATGAATAGGAACATACATCATTAGATTCCCCTTTGCATTCAACATCATGTGCCACAAATACCAAGGTCTAAGACCATATTCCAAAATTCATAAATCATAATCAAATCATCATTTATCCCATAATTCAAATCCTAAAAACATCTAATCATCGACCTAATAAAAAAATATCTTCCCCTAGTGAATCCCAATATCAGGCACTAGGGGACCATCAAAGTCAAAATAATCATTATATATAAAATCAAAAATTAATCTCCCTAGGTGAAGCCCAAAATATGGCACTAGGGGGTAGTCAAATTTGAACCCACTCAGCAAATACAAAGAGTGACACAAGTAATAATCATATGGCCAACCATCCTCTTAATACTTGGATCAAAGAATCAAAAAATCAAAAGGTCTTGGATCCCTTAATCTCATGGCACCAGTCTAAAGAATTCCCTCCAACATATCTAATGGTGTATGCAACTGTTTAACCCCATTTCCACTCATCATTTCATCATATTGTTCATCCTAATCATATCCCTCATTCACATCCTATATCTCATCATCACATGCATGACATACCCCCATTCACACCATGCCCCAAATCTTTGGGCAGTATCATCCCATGTATGGGTTACAAATACACCTGGTTAAAAAAAATATTAGAGGATGTTAATAAATAATTAATAAAGGCCACCAAGACATTACCCTAGCATCATATATCTCTAGAATAGGTGTTGGCTAAAAGATCCATCAAACACTTGTATCTTGCATCTTACCCTTCTTCAATAAATCGAGATGCCATCCAAAAATTTAAAAAAAGTATAAAAAATGAAATAAAAATCATTCATCCAATGGTGAAAATTAACCTTCTAGTGTCTTGGGCAAGTACAAACTAGTTTTTGACATCAATGGTAAAATAATCTATTGTCTACCTTGTACCTCAACACTTAGGGCAAAATCCATCCATACTTATGTCATCCCTCATCAACCTTGTGTGTATCACCCATCCATGTCTATTTTATCCCTTGGTCTATTATCCTTACCCATCATCCACCATCCTATCATGCATCCTATCTTTCATTCCTTCCTATTTTGACCTTCATAAGGGATGATGGTGTCTTGAGACATGTTTTTAAATAACCTTGGCATATCTTCCAAAGGACACTCAGGTAACTAAACACCTAGTTTCTTCATGATGTGGTCATTGGCAATCCCTAGTCCATTCTTCCTTGGTCCTCGTCCCATTTTCTACATCACCCACATCCTCTTGTTTCTCATCCATCCTTATCCTAGTTGTTAAGCTTGGTGTTCCCTTTGATAGTAACCCTATTTTTATAGTGTGTTTATATATTCCACAAAATCCCTAAAAATTAAAATATGTCAAAAACCCTAAAAACCATAAAAATTTGAAAAATCCAAAAATAATCCATCGTGTCTTATCTTATGCCTAAAACTCATCATCATATTCATTTCATCATCCTAAACAACACCTATATTATATCTTCCATTCCCTATCCTAAACACCATACAATACCCATCTTATATATTCCATCCATCTCATATTCTCCCATTCATCCTTGGATGCCATATTTCATCTTGAAACCCAATCCTAGTGGTTGCCCATGCCTTCATATCTTCATCATAATTTTGAATAGGTATTATTGACACACATAACCTTATTGAAGAATTTAGTCTATCACCCATCACTTCTCTATCATTGCCTCTTCATACCTAGCACCCATCCAATCTCTATTTTGATAGTGTGAAATGTATTTGATCCTATCACTTCCCTATCATTGCCTTTTCATACCTAGCACCCATCTAATCACTATTTTTCTAGTTTGAAATTTATTTGATCCTATCACTTCCCTATCATTGCCTCTTCATACCTATCACCCATCCAATCACTATTTTTCTAGTATGAAATATATTTGATCCCATCATCTACTTTTGTTGTTGCTAGATTGGACTCTTGTAAGGTTTTGTCTTTTGGTAATCCTTGGTCATCTTAATCAATCTAAGGTCACCACATTTCTAACTAATCCTCCTTTGGCCACTTTTAGATTTGATTTCTAGGGTAAACTAGTATCCAATCATGCTCCTCTTATACAAACCTAGGTCTATCCTAAGTTCATAATCATGTCATGATCATCATAGTCCAACCCATCACCCATTCACTCCTCTTATCATTATACAAGACATTTTTACACTGTCTATACATACTCATGTGTGTTACTTATGTGCTTTATGTTGTTTGACTTATTTGCATCATGTATATATCTTGTTTGTCTTATTTTTTATTTGTGTCCTTTTAGTCTTGAATCATGTCTCTTTTTGTCTATTGGGCAATGAATGAGGATGCTATGAGGTTACCCAAGATATAATAATGCTTATAAGTACCCTCGATGATGCAAAGTTCACTATTTTCCCATGCACTTTGGCACAATATCGTTTTAGTCATACTTATATCATGGGGCCTACTGTGAAAAGCCATATTTAATGGATTATTTAGAGTATGATGAGCCTTATGACATTTGAAATGTCTTGATCATATACAGCCTCATAATTTATATAATCATCTAATCATCCCTCTCCCATCATTAATCCAATCCTATTGACTCATCCAACTAGCATCCAATTTTTTATCCTCCTCTTGTCATCTGAGTCATATCCTCTAATTACTAACATTATCCCCTATTCACTAATCATCATCATATTCATCCTCTAATTAATCATTATCATTTATCCTTGAATTATAACTACATCAACCTGAGGTCTTTTCAGACTATGTAGGTAGCACTTGGCCACTATCTTCTTTTTTTCCATCATTTATCATCACATCTATCTTATCTTTGTATCTTACATCAATCAAATATTTGAGATATATTATTAATCATTCATCAATCCCCATCTCCATCATCATATCCTTAATATGTTTTTCAATCTCCCACACCTATCAATTGGGCCCAATGAATCACAACATCCATCTTTTATTCCATCAATCCCTGATTGGTCAATTTATCCTTCCCCTTGCATGTGTCCTTACTAGGGTGATCATTTATATTAATCACATTATGGCTCATTGATTTGATGTAATTCAGTCCAACTCTTCTCCCCTATCTTTTGGTCCCTCAATCATATCATCACATACATCATATTGATTGATTTATCTTTTAGCTACACCCATCATTAATCTCAGCAAATTAGTCTTATCCTAGCCAACATCTCTCCCTAGTATGCATCCTTATTTTTTATACATCTTAATATTGTGGCCTTTTAATCCTATCATCATCATGATATGGTTGATTCTCCTTTGGGATGTGTTGAAAACCATGATGTAATCATTTCCCCTCCTTGTGCATATGCCTTTACCAAGGGCATCATCACTTTGTATCTCCTTACTCAAGTTAGGTTCATCTTCTTCTTCATCTCTATCACATCTTTCATCTCATCCCCTTATCTATCCATCACATCCCATCCATCATTTATTCTTTCAAGTGGCCATCCATCTCATTCTTCCCCACATGTTCCCTTGATGGAGCATCATATCCACTAACATCATCTACTAACATTCATCTATGACAAATTTTTTTAAAGATCATTACTCTTTACACTTTGTTCCACTTGTAATTCCCCTTTAAATAAGGTCAAAATGTATGCATATAAATCCACTTACCTACATTATCATCACTAATATTAATATTATTCAACACTAATTCTACTTATCTCATTTATTCTAATTTATCTCGCTAATTTATAGCCCCCCTTCCTAATAGTTTACCTAATATCCCCTATCATCATTCTTCATTTACTAACCTTATTCATCCCCACCAATCAATTAATTTATTCTAAATCCCCATTATCCCATCCTATTCTATCTTATCTATTATTTGGGAATTTTAAATTCTCAATAGCCTACCTACCCACCTACTAGGCTTATTCCTAGGCTCTCCTAAATCACTAGTCCCTAATCCTTACCTAATCCCTATCTAATCACCCATTTAATCATCATTAACCCCTAAGAAGGATTATATAATTCTCATATTCTATAATCATCTCTATTCTCACCCCTCCTCTCTAAAATCCTCTAAATCTATAGGCTTCCAAAGAATTTTAAATTATTTTTAATTCTCCACCCTATATCTCCATGATCTAACTTTAATTCTAGCCCTTGATTTCTCCCTCCTATTTTAATAACTCCATTCCTCCATAGAAGGCCATATATGAAGCTTATGAAGTCTCCATGTCAATCTAATCCTTGAATCATAAGCATCCATCATAAACATCCTTGATCAAACAACACCATGTCATATTTTTGAGTCTAAGGTAATCACTCTAATCCTCTTGTTTTCATATTTCGTTTAATCATGCTTTGGAGAATTTAGCTTTAGGATTTAAGTGTAAGCTTGAATTGTGTATTCATTAATTTTCATCTAGTTCTAATGGATCAAGAATTTACATAGGTAGTTGGATGTTTGGGTGATTAAATTACATAGTTCAATCCATAAGCTAAAATTCCCTACTATACTTTGTTTAGGTAACCTTTTCTTTGTTAACACCTTCCCAATTAGGGCTTTCTAGCCCTTCAATACACCCATAGTACTGGTTATCTAATTTACATACATGATATCAACCTAAACCTTGAACATATTTTATAGGGCATTGAATCACCTTAGATTATAAAATGTGAGACAACTCCACCAATTGGAACAGAAGTTATGGGTTTTTTAGTTTGAAAACCCTAGTTTCATGATTGAGCAGGTTGAGAGGCTAAAAAATTCATTTTATTTTGTTTGAGGAAGTTTAAATAGAATAAAATATAATATCCAAGTGTATTTTTACCTTCACTATCTATCTAAATAGGTTAGGAACCTCCACCAATCTTTTTAGGGTTGATAATGGCCAAAACACTAAAATTTATGCATTCTAAGAGGATTGTGTAACTAATTAGTAGGTTGTGTATATTAAGATAAGTCTCCTACCTCAAAATATTTATGAACATAAATTTTTATCCTTCCTTTAAAATTAATACTCAAATAACTTCATGCCTATTACCTTCATCAAGCACATCTACCTCTTTCTTGAGAGTTAGTTGGCAAAACAAGGTATTACTTATGCAAAATAGGGGTCTATTTGTGTTCAATAGGTTCCAAGACTGCATAAAGGTTATTATTGATACTTATTCTAATTTTCATTTATGAAAATTATCCTTCCATCGAATAACCACTCATCTCCTTAACTCATATTCTATTTCCTTGGCATTTTGACTATGCAAGCAGGTTTTACATTGTGTACACAAGGTTTTCCTATAAGTGATTATATATTGTACCTTTGCCAATTGCTTAACCTTAAAACATAAATCATTAATGTCAACCATAACATGTATTATATTTATATCATTATAAACAATATAAACCATAATATTTTCACAATAAACACTGTATAAATGTTAACTCATCACGCTTTAGATGATCACAGGTATGAAAATAGGGTATGAGGACAAAGAGTAATTCTTTTCTGAGTATAATCATTAAAATACTTATATCCCATCATATTTAGTATTTAATGAGTCCAATACCTTTATATTTTATTCACCATGGCTTTCTTTCCAGGATAAACTTAAGAAACCCACCAAAATTGTATTATACTTGACTATAATCATATATTGTTTAACAATAGACCTGTAACTACATAAATGTGATTTGATCATGGCATAAAGGGACTTTAAATGATAACATAAAAATCAATATAAACCTAAAAAAATTATAGGGATCATATATAAACAAAAAAAATCTTATTTATTCATTTGGACTATCAACATTACACATTCAATCCATAAAAGGACTCTGCCACTTTTCATGAGGCATTACATACTTTCTACCTCTATTTTCTTTCCTTAATGGAGTTCTCTCTTCTCTCCATTCATCCATTACATGATATAAATACTTTTAAAATTATCTCCTCATCCAACTTATATGTTGGTTTGAGTAGTTACCAAACTATACACTTACATCCAATGTAAGGATAGTAGTTAGATTACTAAACATGACTTTTTAATGTTCACCCCTTAATGACTTTGACATGAAATGTCTTCAAGCCTTATTTACATGAATTTTTGGATCCTTATGCAAACTTTATCTCACCTATTCATTTCCTACCATGCCCATTCCCCTTCTATAATTATTTCTAATATTTTAATTTTTAAATTTATACTTTTGGAGGGAAAACTTTAAACACACACAAAACTCACTCCTAGGATTCTTGATGATTTGAAATGACCTAAAAGACACAAATGGACCATAGGGGATCATTCACATACATTTTAATTCCAAAATTGACCAAATTTTACCTCTACTAAGATATGACCTTCAACAACACAAAAAAATGATGTCTATTTTCTTGATTCTCCTGCATTATACTCTCCAAGAGGGAGAAAAGTTAGTGATATCATTTCTTGCCTTTCAATTCATTATTTGATGATATTTATTGCTCACCTTACTATTGTTCCTCTTTTCTTGCTCCTTTATCTTCACTAGGCTCTTGAGGATCCTTCTTTCTCACCTTAATATTGTTCCTCTTTTCCAATTCAATTCATCCTTCATCATTCTCAGTTATAAACAAATGGTTCTTACTCTTCTTACTTATGCTTGTTCTATGGCCACCTTCTTCATTGTTTTAACTTGGTTTATGCATCTCTAGGTGTCTCTGCTCCTTATATTTTTTGATTCCTTATTATAATGCCCTCTTATGCATCTCTAAATTTCTAATTTGCTCAAATAAACTCTTATTTGTTGCCTCTTCTCCACACATTTCCATTTCTTGATAGGGCTCCACATGAATTTCCCTATCTTAAAGTATCTCAACCAAGTCATATTCAACATGGTAAAATGTTTTTTGGTACCTTATTATCTTTCCATCATCATTAAATTCAACTATTAACTATGTTTTAACTTCACCCAAGTAATATATTAACTTATTAGCTTGCTTATGCTTCATTGCTTACTTGCTAGTTTATTTTCTTGTGACCTTGCTTTCACAACTCCTTGTGCTTCCCTATGCTATCCCATTCATTATTCTTGTTTGGGATCATTTATGATATTCTCTTGGTGTACTTCACTTGTTTTCATCCCTTTTGATGGACTGAAATTATCCTCTAACATCTTCATTTCCTCCTTTAACATGAGATCATACACCTCTTCATCAACTTCATTAAATCTTAGAACACATTATTATTCACCTTCTTGGGCACCTTGTTTCACCACTTTCCATTGGAATCCCTCATTCATGAGAATAAAATAAAATATCCTTTGGATGCATATCAAGTTTTTCAATCACCTTTTGAGGTGCTTCATCTTCTCTTTGTCTTTCCACAAGCTCATCCAATAATGTTATTGTTTTTATATATAAAATATATTAATTACTTAAATAAAGTTCATATGAATCATCATAAATAAAATTAGACATCAAACCTAGAGTCCACTTATCTTCTTCAGACTCATCACCTTGCTTACATAGTTACACCTTCATCTCTTGGTCTTTGACTGCCTCTATCATCTCTCTTATTTTTATTCTTGGAGTTGTAACATTCCTCTTTTCCAATGTTCTTATGGTATATACCTACAATATTATTTTCTTATACCCTTTCCATGCTCTTTGAAATCAATTTTCTACCTTGTACTCTTTTGGACTAATATTTATTTATTATCTCACCTTCTTCATGCTGCTTGGAGTAGTAACTTGTCATGTTATCTTGATGCAATCTTCCCTTTGCTTTTTGTCTCCATGTTTGTTCTTATCTTTCACATTTATTCTTCCATTGTATGACCTCTTGCTTGATGTTGGCCTTCTCCATATCACCACCTAATTTCTTGAGCCATTTAGGCCAAACATATCCATTCCCTTATACAATATTTGAGGGTTGTACCTTATTCTTTACTTGGCCAATATAGATATTAGCTTCTTTCCTTTCAAATTTATAATCATAATCAATGCTCAAACATTCATTTACCTCCATATATGACTGTTACAAGGTCATTTCTTCATTCACATCTCCTTGGTTGGCCTTCATATCTTCTTGGTGAGCTATATTGTCTTCCTTGTGTGAATATTCTCTTATTTTAGTTGTAATGCTTGTCAAAGCATCATATTACTCCTCTTCTACCTCAGCTTTATCATGTTGAATGCCTCCAATATCTATCATCTTGTCTTCTACAACTAGTTCTCTTTCTTTATATTCTTATTTTTTCTTGATGGGTGATGTACTAGACCCATGCTTCACAAGCTTTAAGGCCTTATGTTTAGACCTCATCAAAATTTCTTCTTACCTACATACACAAACTCAATTTCAAAATTTTAATATAAAATAAGTGACCATATAGTATCCATGAATGTCTCTTGCATAGACATTCTCCCCTTCTTCTTGTCTCCTCCCTCAAGTTCCTTTCATGGCACTTCTCTCTCCTTGTTCTCCTCAATGAAAACTCTCTTCTCCACTTATTTTTATTATTTCTCTCTTAACAACTCCTCATTCCTCATGCCTCTATGGTATATACCCTCTTTCTTCTTCTCATTCCTCAAGGCACTCATCTTGTGCCTTTTCTCTTTCTTAAGTAGCTCTAATGGCCACTTCACCCTCTTCTTTACATTTCAGCCAAGCCATCAGCTTCTTTGAACTTTCATAAGCTTCACCATGGGCTCTATTCTCTCTAAACTTTGCCCCAACTCTATTCTCATTTCTTTTCCTTACTCTTCTACATATATCTTGTCTCTTTAACTTCACCTTCTAGACTTACTTAGACCTTCCTCTTAGCAATCTTACCCATCTTGCCTCTTAGATCTCTTTTGGATCTTCTTTATCTATCTTTAGTCCTTGTCTAGGATATCTCTTAGCCTTATTGACTCTCTCTTGGAGTCTTTACTCTTATATTTCTCACTTGAGCTTTAATACTTTCTTCACTTTACCTTCACTAATTCTCTTGACTAGCTTCAAGTCCTCATTAAACTTTAGGGCATACCTTCTTCTATTTACCAATATTATATTCCTCTATACTAACCTCAATATGCCATACCTACAAAATTATCTTTCCCACAATACATTTTAATATTACCTCATGCAAACCTCACAACATTCTTTACTAATTTCAAATGAATAAGTTTATAAGAACTAACTCAAAAGAGAATTCACCATGATATTACCCTGTTCTGATACCAAATGATGCATAGGTACTTTAAAAAAAATTCAAAAACATCTACCTAGCTCTAATCTACACTGATCTTGATCTAGATTTTAAATTCACATACTTTGATTTGTTCACAAACTCCAACCTTCACTTATGTCTTCCAACTTGTTCATTAGGTTATATAGTCTCCTTTCATTATTTCATTTTTAAAACACCTTGGAACCATATATCAATACCAATATACCCCTTTTATGTTTCCATAAACTTCCTCAAATCATATCCATTCACTATTTTACCTTCTTGGCAACAACTCACTCACTAACTCCTCACTAGACAACCTTCAAAGGCTTCAAAACACTAAATTTTGACTTAGGTTTCATGAAGATAGTATGTTATCATATATGATATTGTGTGATCATATTACACTTACTTTAACCTATTGAAATCCCTCAATCACACTTCATCACTCATTTCCACACCTCAAGCTCATAATGACACCGCTTGGCTTATAGCTTTTTTTTAACCTTTTTCCTTGGTTTGAATAATATGTAAACTTATCTGAAGATATAAGACCATATTATAGTACCCTCTATCTCCTTATAGGTATCCATAAATTTTCATCCCTAAATTCTTTGTTTAGGCAACCTTTCCTTTGGTAACACCTTCCCAATTAGGCCTTTCTAGCCCTTCAATACACCCGTAGTATTAGTTCCATATTTTACATACATGATATCAACCTAAAACATTTAAAATATTGTAGAGGGAATTTAATCACCTTATATTATAAAATTTGAGACAATTCCACCACTTGGAATAGAAGTTATGGGGTTTTTAGTTTGGAAACCCTAGTTACATGACTATGTTTACTGAGAGGCTACAAAATTCATTTTATTTTGTTTAAGGAAATTTCAAATACCATATCCAAGTTTTTTTTACCTTAAATATCTATCCAAATATGTTAGTAAGCTCCACCAATCTTGATAGGGTTGATAGTGTCCAAAACACAAAAATTTGTGTGTTATAAGAGGACTATGTAACTCATTCGTAGTATGTGTATGTTCAAAGAAGTATCCTAATTAAAAAGAGTTATGAACATAAATTTTTATCCTGATTTTAAAATTAATACTCAAGTAAATTCATTCATATTCACATCATTAATCACATCTACCTCTTTCTTGAGAGTTGATTGGCAAAATAGGGTATTACTTATGTAAAATAGGGGTTTATTTGTGTTCAATAGGTTCCAAGATTGCATCAAGGTTATTCTTGATAATTATTCTCATTTTAAATTATTAAAATTCTCCATCCATCTAATAACCTCTCATTTCCTTAACTCATATTCTATTTCCTTGGCATTTTAACTATGCAAGTAGGGGTTTACATTGTGTGCACAAGGTTTTCCTTCAAATGATTGTATATTGTACCTTTGTTAATTGTTTAACCTTAAAACCTAACTCATTAGCATCCAAAATAACATGTATTATATGTATATAATTCTAAACAATATAAACCATAATATTTTCACAAGAACTACTGTATAAATGTTAACTCACCACACTTTAGATGATCACAAGTATGGAAATAGGGTCTGAGGACAAAGAGTAATTATTTTATGAGTATACTCATTAAAAATACTTATATCCCATCATCTTTAGGAATTAATGAGGCCCATAAATTTAGGATTTATTCACCATGGATTTCCTTCCTTGATAAACTTAATAAACTCACCAAATTATTCTTATAGTTGATTGTAATCATACATTATTTAATGGCAAACCTATAACTATAAAAATGTGATTTGATCATGGCCTTAATGGCCTTTCCATGATAACATACAACTCAATATCACTCTAAAAACATTCTAGGGAGCTTATATATACAAAACAATTTATTCTTTAATCATTTAGACTATCAACATTACACATTCATTTCATGAAAGGATTTTACCACCTTTCATGAGGAATTACGTACTTTCTACCTCTATTTTCTCTTCTTAATGGATTTATCTCTTCTCTCCCTTTGTCCCTTACACGTTATAACTAATTTTCAACTTCTCTCCTCATCCAAATTCTACATTGGTTTGAGTAGTTACCAAACTAGACTCTTACATCCAATGTGAGGATAGTAGTTAGATTACTAGACATGAATTTTTAATGTTTACCCCTTAATGACTTTGACATGAACTATCTTCAGACCTTATTTACATGAATTTTTGGATCCTTATGAAAACTTTATCTAACCCATTCCTTTCTTATCATGCTTATGCCCCTTCTATACTTAGTTCTAATATTTAAATTTTCAAATTTATACTTTTGGAGGGAAAACTCCAAACACACAAAAAACTCACTCCTAGGACTCTTGATGACTCAAAATGGCCTCAAAGACACAAATATACCCTAGAGGATCCTTCACATATATTTTCATGCCAAAATTGACCAACTTTGACCTCTACTAACATATGACCTACAACAACACAAAAAAATGATTTCTATTTGCTTGATGCTCTTGCATCAATTTGGAATACTTAGAAATATGCCATAAATTATCTAAATGAGGGTAAATGTAGACCTACATGTCTAAAAACTTTGAGGTCCACATTCTTATACAAATATGAGAATCTTATAAGAAAATAAGTGTTTTGAGTTGCTTAAAGTAGTCCTTGCCTCACACAAGTGTAAAAGGGGATCATAAACCATTTGAGGCACTCATATATAATGAAAATAAATCTTAACAAAGTTGAAATGGTAGAAAAGGGATCTAAAAATGCATAAAAAGGTGGATTGTATACCTACAGACTTGATTGAAGACTTGAGGGGTCAGCATCAAAATGGAAGATTAATATTTGAGAAACCAATAATGAAATTAGTTTCCTATTTTTTATATATAATTTAACACACCTTAAAATAACCTTTGAAAAATTTGTAAACCTATCACTAACCCTCTCCAAAAATGGGTCCATAATGATACCAAACATGAAATATGCATCTATAACAAGGTATAATTTATATAAAATATGAATAAAGATGTAATTTTGGGTTAGAGTATGAGGTTTTAAGGTTATGATAGGTGAATAGGACTATAAAACATATCTTCACATTGACTCGATACCTTGGAAAGAAAGGAAATCCATCAGAAGAGACCTTTAAGATTAAAATTATAGAATTATTCTCAAACCCTCATCATGGGACAAAATAGGTTTTAGACATTCTGAAGAGCCAAATTGCTTTTAAAATCATATAAATACACCATATAAGTTTATAAATTCTCAATAAGTATTTTCAAATCACAAACAAGTAATTAGAGGGGTTTAGATCAAGATAGACCTCTAGAGTCAGTCCTCCAATGCCAAAGAGGCTATTTTTGAAGCTCAGAACTCTATTGAGGAGACACATGGGAAGAAATGGATTTTAGAGATTTTGAAGAGGTCCCCACACTAAAAATTTATGAAATTGATCATTATTAAGAAAGCCTATATAGTATGAATAATGCTTAAGAAAGGAGATCATTGAAAACCCTCCTAAAACACCCTTAGGAGTTTGAGAAAGCATGATATTTTGCTCAGTATATACATGAGAAGGTGCATGGTTAGGAATAGTGTTTGGGGATGTTAAAAGGGTCTTTTTTCTCTAACCTTGTGGAATTAGGAGGTCAGTTAGATTCCTATACTTTATGAATTATTGTTAACAAGATAGACACCTCCCAAGTTGCCTAGAAGGTCTAAAAAGACTTGATGACTATGTTTTCCCTCCAAATGACCTTAAACACCCATTTTTACCTTATAAAAATCTTAAAGATACACATAAAACTCTTGATAACCTTATGGAATAGTTAGTTTGGCACATGTGAGCTAAAAAGAGTGTAGAAATGGCCTATATCTGTAGGATTTGGTTAGTTTCATAATATCTAAGTGTATAAAGCCTAATAAACCATCTTGAGATCACTCATAGACCTAGGTAGAGGTCTAAGAGTTTTACATAATCCATTTCAAGGGTATCCAATATGATGGAATATATATCTAGGAAATAATTAGGCCCAAATCAATAATATCTTCTTAAAAGTAAATAGATATTGATTTTGAGCCTTATCAATGCTACAATTAATGTATGGCCTTATGGTTAGTTAATGAATGCTTGTAATATTTCTATATCTCTATTTAATTTTTCCTATCTCATTACCTTCTTGAAGGTTATTTATCATCTTAGCAAGTCATATGGAGTGTGGTACATGGTATTGTATTGGCTAAGTGTGGAGATTGCTTCATTAGTGTCTCTTATGAGATCTCTTGATCATACCCTCTCGATTATTATCTTGATCTTCACTTCCATATTGAAATATTGATGCTATGAGACTCATGTTGAGTTAGTGTAATAATTTTTAGTCCTTGATCATGTTTTTATTGTAGTATAGACAAGTGGAGGATGTTAAGTATCATGTCCCTTTTTCTAATTAATTTCCACTTAATCTTTAATTAATCTGATTTCTAATTATAATAGAATATGGGGGAAGGAAAATAGATCAAGTATGTAATTAAGTGTTTACCAGGAATTGGAAAGGTCACATAAATAAATAGGGATGAGGATAAATATTAATTTATTAATATTTTTACTAGCTAAAGTGGGGCATGATTTTTTAGAAGAGGATAATGATGAGTTTATAAGTAAACTTACCAATCGGGGCATGGATTTATAAGAGAGTATAATGATGGGGTTCTAAGGAAACTTTTTATTGTATTCTTGTATTCTTATCCTCTAGATAAGTGGGTCAATTTTGGGAAAATTTCTATACCCATGTTGGAGATAAAATATATAAAGTTTATATTGCCCATGTTGGAGATAGAATATGGAAATTTTTTACTACCCATGATTAGAGATCGAATATTTAAATATTCCATTATTATTTTTTTTACATTTTTTGACTTTAGAAATGGCACTTTAGCTCTTATTTAAGACAAGCAACCTCATCATTGTGGGATGTTTTGCCATTTCAACAAATTCTTGGACTTTAAAGCTCAACTTTGCATCTGAGGAAAAAAACCTTCAAGTGAGGATATCAGTGGATGAAAACCAATTTATTTCAAGAGTCATAGGACATATCCCATTTGATTCACACAGGTGATCTCATCTAGAGATTACATTGGAGCTAATTGGTATTGTTTATGCAGATTTTTATGAGTGGTTTACATCTTTTCAAATGTCTTTTGGTGTGGTTTTATTTCTATATTTTTTTGTTTTGTTGGTTAATATTATAAGGGTTTTAGATAAGTTTTTTATGTCTTGTAAATTTCCAATATGTCACTTGTCAAATTTTTGGGAAGTTTGATGTAAGTTGGTGCCAAAATTACCAAATCTAGGGCATTGGAAGCATCTTGTTTGTTGCAATTGTGTGGAGTTATGGATTACAGTTTGTAGAGGTGTATTGTAGTGGTTATATTGGTTGTGTATAAGTAATTTTATACTCCTCAATCCATCAAGTTTATCTATACAAAATTATGTAATTCATATTTCTATTCAGAGAAAAATATAGTCACTATTGTGGTGTTTTTTATGAGTTTCTTATAGGAATAATTTGGAGTTAGTTTCAATTTATGTTTACTATTTTATATTTTTTTAATTTCAAAATATTTTCCATTTTGACATCATATTACATGACTAAAAATCAGACTTAATTAGTAGGAAAATATTCAAAAGTTTCTGTGCAAAAATTATTGAATTTGGGTTCTAACTTGTGAATAAATTGTTAGTCCTATTTGGTTATCTATCTATATTATCCCAAATTATATGGAAAGGGTTTGTAAATTATTTGTATTTTTTGTATTTTATATATTAGAAATAAAATTTCAAATTATTTATTTTGGGGACATGATAGTGGTATTAGAGCTATAATCTTGCTAGCCTGTAGGGTTTTAAGAATGGATTTTTGAGTGAGAGAGAAACTAGACATTTAAACAGGTATATTGATTTGTTTATCAGGGGAGGATTTTTAATATTTTTAAAATATGGCAAAAATTTGAATCTTATTCAAGATAAAATGATGAAAATATAGAGGATCCAAGATAAAACAACCCATTCACTTCAAATATTTTTTGATAGCATGCAAAATTTAGTTTTGGCTAAAACATATCAAGACAAGAATAAATATGTTAGGAAGCTTGCATGGATCAATCAAAAAATCTTATTATAATTATATGTTTCAAATGTCTAACATAATTCAATGATGGTACTAGAGGTATCCGGAGAAATAATTACTTTTCTTTTTGTTGAAGGGTTGTTGGAACCCTTAAATGGTATTGTCAAGGATTTTACACCATATTCACTCCAAGAAGCTATTAAAAGAGATTTAACACTAGATCCATATGTCTTAAATATAAAATATTTGTCTCAACAAGGCATCTAGTTTTGGTTATCATAAATAAACTTGGAAGACAAGACACAAATGTTGGAGCAAAGAAGAGGTGAAGCTAGAAAAATAATCAAAAGACTCAGAAATGGAGACCATAGAACCACGAGGTTAAGGAAGAAAGTGTGGAGATCCAGCATAAAGGAAAGTCATATTTTCAAGAAATTAGAAAGCAATAAAATTCAAATCCAAAAGAAGTTAGTGATTATCCCCTGAAGGAATCCACCATGCAAGTGGAAAGAGAAGAACTAGAGTTTAAGAAGGAAGAACATTTAGAAGTTTCTTATGAAAAGTAAAATGTCTTATTTAAATAATCATGCATGGTAGAGTCCCAAAATGATTATAATTAAGGATTTCTAGCTATGAATTTTGGAATTGAGTTTGTTGGAAATTTCATAACAATAACCTTTGATAAATACTTAGATCAATCTAGTGAAGCTTATTCAAAATTGAAGGAGAATCACATGAGACTAATGGCTCCTATGATGACACCATTGGTAGGTATGAATAAAATTCTGATTTTGGTATGTCTACTAATATTAATTCATTATATTTTGAGTCTATCATTCATGAGAAAGATTGGAAAAAAAATTAATGGTGACAATTGAGAATGAAGTGCAAATTCTATCAAGGATGGACAACACAAAAAAGTTTATTGAAGGACTAATTCAAAAGGGATAAAGATGTCAGCATGAAAAAATTTCCACCTATTCAAATTTAAAAATAGTTATGAGCATGATGTAATAAATCAGATCATCATACTTTCACATGATCAAATATAGAGACATGGCTACCAAAATTGTATATGAAACCAAGACAAAGGTTGATGAGCTCACCTTTAAGCTTAAGTCACCTAAGAATTCTTTGAAAATAACTCAAATAGAATTATTAGAATAATAATATTAACTTGTTATTGTTACAAAATTTAGGGAACAAGAGAATGAAGATAGGGCTAAACACATCAAGCAAGTGATTGATAAGCAAGACAAGTTTCAAGAAGACCTTGATTTAAAATAACTTCCTAAAACTTCTTGTTAAGATATGGGATAATAAGAGGTTTGGGATAAATAGGAAAATGAAAATAACATCTAGTTCTTTGATAATCCATTATTTGAAATGGATGTGGAACTATCCTTTGATAATCCACTTTTTGTGATGATTGCTAAAATATTTACTAAATTTAGTAGCATAGATAGTGTATACACATAATATTTTCAAACTTTTTCAATTACTAATGCTTCTTATCTTGTAGAAAATCATCGAGTCTTAATCTCTTTGAGTGCACACCCTAAGGGGTGCAACGAAAAATGGGTGGGTAGACCATTTGTGCTTTGTAGGATTATTATCCCCCTTTTTTTGGTTAATACCAATCTAATCAGCTCTTAAAACCATTCCCTAAGCTATTAATTATATTTTGTGCACTCCTCAAATATTTACCACGTTTTGCACCCATTTTCTTAACCTAAAACCCATATAAATAGTTTACAGTACTAGGTAAACTAGGTCAACCTTGTACTCTTATTAGTGAAACTCATTTAGGGTCTAGGTCAGATCTTGGCCAACATAGCCCATGACCTAGTGAGTTTTTGTCAATAATGATACTAGGTTGACTAGGTAGACCCTATCGGCCAAAACTTTTAGAAGGGCTTAGGGTTAAATCTACCTATATATACAAGATCATTTTTTCATTCTTAGAGAGACATAAAGAGTTATTATTCATTTTCGCTTCTTTACAATCTACTCTTTCACCATTCGACATGAGGAGTCTTAGTTTAGGGTTTCTACTTGGATAATCTAGTCTTGTATAGAAGTCTTAGATGCTTTGGCCTTTCTTAGTGATCTTTACAAGCCATAACAACCTCTTGTGAATCCCCTTTGGCCAAGGGAGATATTAATTCTTGATGGGTTCATCTTCCACATAAGTATCTCTAACTTTGCTCCTCTCTTTAGTAGATAGAAGTAACATAAGTATTGGTTTTTTAATAATATTACTCTTCTTCTCCATGCATTAGGTCCTTACCTATACATAGATTAATTAGGATTCTCTTATGCATATTTAATTTCATTTATTTACTAACCCCCACTTTGTACCATAAGATTTGGTGAGCACTAGATTAGAATTATTTGCTTTACTTATTATTACTATAGTGAATATGAAAACATAGGACTTAGTTAGGGTTATGACATGGTTTTGATTGACTAGAGGCTTTAGAACCCTTATTAGTGATATTATTTTGATAAGAGATCCCCTAACTGGGTCTAGCATATCCACATATTGGTTATGTTCTTGATTATCTAATGTATCCCCAATTAGAAGTGTAAGTAGGATCTATCTTCTTTGAGATATGATTGATTTATAGATTTGATACATTTTTTATTGCATACATTTTGGTGAACCCAATGTGAATCTAACCCTTTCAATTTTTATTTCATGTTTTTCATTTTTTATCATTTTATTTATTATTTTTCTATATTTACGATACTAAGTCGATAGGGCTGGTATAGATTCTAACTTTCATGCGTAGCTTTAACACACAGTCACATCAAAAATGACTCTAGTATTTCTATATAATTCTTCATCAAATATAACATACTAAGTCAAATAGATTGACATAGTAATTTGACAAGCTTCTTAAAAACATACTAGGTCGACTAGGCTAGCACAATATTCTAGATAGGCTTATAGAAAACATACTAGGTTGACCATTCTGGTATAGTATTCTAGCCAGCTTCTAAAAAACATACTAGGTTGACCATATTGGTATAGTATTCTAGCCAGCTTCTGGAAAACATACTAGGATGACCAAGCCAGAATAGTCAACTTCATAGGCTTTAGTAAATAGGGAATTGTAGAACTATGCTAACCTAGTTGACACACTTGGTAGAATATGCAAGTAACATTCCATGCACTTTAATAGAATCTCACATTCATCTACATCTTCCAACCCACCAAGGTCCATTTCTCTCTTTCTATTTCATTTCAATTATTCTTTATAGTTTGCTTTTGCACATTTTTTAGTATTTAAAATTAACATCATATAGCAAACTAGGTCGACCTGGTCAACCTAGTTTCAACCTAGTTCTATATTCTATCTATTGTTTGAAAGGCTAGGTCTATCCTGTTGACATAGTTCTTAAAGGCCCTTGATTTTACAGTACATTAGTGACAATATCAAATTTTTTTGTGATTTTTGCATACATTATCATCTAAACCAACACTGTATTATGTTTCAAATTGGGAATTAACATCTATATGCTAGTAATTACTTCACACTTTCACTTTCAGTTGTTTACATGCTTAAAATAGATCACATAGTCTAATTAGGTGGTTTTTCAATATACCATTTAGTTTCATTATTTTTATTTTTATTTCACACACTATCAAATCACATAATTTAAAAATGCATTTAAACAATTATATACCAAAGTGTTAGGAATTAAAATAATTTAAACTAGATTTAAATCACCATAAAATCACATAACCAAATTTTAAATGTGTGAAAATCATATTTAATTTTACACTAACATGCATCATGGAAACAAATCTTGAAATCATAGTTAAATGTAAGCATAAATGGAGAGAACAAAACTAATAATAACACATAACACAAATTTACCATGGTTAACCCAATGTGGGCTACATCTATCAAGAAAGTCCTCAATAAAATTTGTAATGAAACATGATTACAAAGAACCTCTCACAAAGATAAAATATCTCCTCCAGAATTCACTAATAAATTCTCTGAATTTTGATCCAAATCTGAAATTTGTCAAAAATAATCTACAAATGCTCTACCACACCTGTACCTATATAAAAAAACATCCACAAGCTGTTAAACCACACCTTGAAAAAATATCTCACATATCATGTCCAGTCATATGCAAAACCTGTTATCCCTCTTAAGCCACATCTCCACCTGTATAAATATTAAATGATGAAAAAATCAACCCCACAAGGATAAACTGACCATCCTTATACAAGGAGGCCTTATCCACCTAGGAAACATGTAATTCCCTCCTAGTCTTGCTTATCTATGAGCCCCACTAAGAAGAAACATGTCATTCTCCTCCAAAATGCACAACTTCCAATGCAAAGAGATAACAATCAACTCATTGAAACAAGGAAGTCAATCCCCCACTCCCATAATACATCATAGAAATTATTAAATAAAACATTTAATAATTTTCTCCATAAAACATCATATAAATTATTAAATAAAACATTTAATAATTTCTCCCCCTATGGAAATTAAATATTTAACAATTAATTCCCTAAAACAAGGAAATCAATCCCACTTCAAATAAACATGGAAGTCAACATAAAAATTATTAAATAAACATTTAATAATATTCACACACATGAGGAGTAAATGCAAAATGCACTCCCCACATCCTTGGAGCTCACTAATCCCATAAAATGTACCATCATAGTCATGTGATAGCCCCAAAGGGCTCCATGCTTAAAAATATCCCACTTGGAAACCATTTCTCCTAAACATAATCTATCACTTTTCCATGATCATTAAGACCAACCAAATCTAAACATAGTCTCAACTTGTCCAATGTGACCACCTTGGTCATCATATCCGTAGGATTCTAGCTAGTATGAATCTTCTCTAGCTTCACCAAGTTCTCCTTCAAAGCTATCCTAATGAATTGATAATTTAAATGAATGTGTTTCATCCTCAAGTGGAAAGTGACGTTCTTTACCAAATAAATGGCACTCTGACTATCACTGTGTAGTCTCCCAACTTTTTACTCATGCCCCAACTCTTGAAATAACTCTTGTAACAAAATCATCTCCTTGCTATCCTTTATGGTAGAAACATACTCTACCTCTATGGTTGATAAAGCCACAACCTTTTATATCCTAAAAATCCAACTAACCATTGTATCTCCAAGAGTAACTATATATCATGTTATACTTCTCTTACTATCAATATCCCTTACCATATCCAAGTCCACATAACCACATAAAGTAGTATCAAATCCACCATAACATAATTCAAAATCCATGGTTCCTCTCAAATACTAAATAATCCATTTCATTTCTTGTCAATGCTCATAACTAGGATCACTCATATACTTTCTCACAACTCCCACTACTTGGGCAATATCTGACCTAGTACAAACCATGGCATATATCAAGCTACCAACTGTCGATGATTAAGGTACCTTAGACATCTTAAGATTTTTAGCTTTCATCTTGGGACACTGCTTCTTTGATAATCTAAAGTGTCCTACCAAAGGATTACCAACATATTTATCATCCAACATGATAAACCTTTCCAAGACTTTCATCACATACTCTAATTGTGATAAGATCAACTTCCTCTTCTTCTTGTCATGAGTAATCCTCATACCAAAGATTTGCTTTACAGCACCCAAATCCTTCATAGAAAAGGCATCACTAAGCTATTTTTGGAGTATATGAATATGTTGTATGTTTTTTCCTACAACTAACATGTCATCCACATACAAGCATAAAATAATAAAGGAATAGTCATTAAAATGTTTGATGTACACACAATGGTTAAAATTACACCTTTGATATTCTTTTTCTAACATAAAATAATTAAACTTATTATACCATTGCCATGGAGCTTATTTTAGGTCATACAAGCTCTTCTTTAGTCTGCACACATAGTTCTCCTTCCCTTTGACCTCATATTCTTATGGCTACTTCATATACAACTCTTCATCCAAATCACCATGAAGAAAAGTAGTTTTCACATCTAACTATTATAAGTGCAAATCCTCAATTGCAACTAAACCAAGAACAATCCTAATAGAAGTCATTTGCACAATAGGAGGAAAAATATCATCAAAATCAATACCTAATTTTTGTGCAAGCCTCTTGACCACCATCCTAGCCTTATACATTTTTCTCCCTTCATCTTCTTCTTTTATTCTAAAGATCCATTTGTTTGGAAATACACTCTTGCCCTTGGGTAGCCTTACCAAATCCCACATTTGGTTCTCTATGAGAGATATATGTTCCTCATCCATGGCTTGCTCTTATTTCACCCTAGAATCTACCTGCATTGCTTCCTCATAACACTCTGGTTCTTCATTGTCAATGAGTAACAAATAATTCAAAGAAGGAGAAAAACATTTAGGTGCTCTTCTTACCCTAGAATACTTTCTTACCATAGGAGTTTGGGGTCCTTGTGTAGAAGGTTCATGAATTGATTCATTAGATACTTTTCCATCTATAATGTCATCTAATATTGTGTACTCTTTCTATTCTTGTTCTTGTTCCTACAACTAATTTTTATACATGACTTTTTCATTAAAGACTACATCTCTAGACTAAAATATTTTCTTATCTTTAATGCTCCATAAATGGAAACTAAAGTCATCCTCACCATGACCAATAAATGTGCATTTATTTGATTTTGCCTCTAACTTGGTCCTATCCTCTTTCTCGATGAGATCAAAATCCTCACATCTAAAGACTCTAAGAAAAGAATAATCAACATTCTTACAAGACCAAGCTTGTTTAAGAATGCCTCCATCCAAAGGCATAGAAGATCCTCTATTAATTAGATATACTATCGTGTTAATTACTTCTACCCAAAACTATAAAGGCAACCCTACATATAACCTAAGACTCCTAACACATTCCATTATTATTCTGTTCATCCTTTTAGATAACCCATTTTGTTGTGGATTTCTTGGAACCATCCTTTGCCTATAGATTCTATTTTTAGAAAAATAATCAAAGAAATCATTACTGCAATACTCACCTCCATTATCTAATCTGAGACATTTCAATTGAGACCTGTTTCATTCTCAACCAAGGCTTTCCACTTCTTAAAAGTGTCAAATACATCAAATTTCTTTTTAATACAATAAACCCAAACTTTCCTAGTTGCATCACCAATAAAAGTGACATAATAATTGGAACCACCAATAGAAGATACCTGAGATGGTCTCCATACATATGAATAAACCAACTCTAACTTGTGCTCTTTATTTGTGGGTCCAAATTTTAGGAACTTAACCCACTTCTATTTACCATACACATAATTCTCACAGAAGTCTAGATCTATGTCTTTTAATCCAGGGAACTTGTCTTAAGATCTCCATGTCTTTATGGCTCATATAACCAACCCTGTAGTGCCACATAGGTTCATCTCCATCTGTAGATACTAAATCAAAAGAATCAACACTACTAATCAAATATAAAATACCAACTTGTTTACCTCTTAAAACCACAAGATCACCTTTGGTAACTTTTCAATAATATACAGTAAACATAACCAAACATCCCTCACTACCTAATTGCCCCATTGAACATAAATTCCATCTCAACAGAAGCATGTGTCTAACATCCTTAAATAGCCATGTGTTCCCATTCTACATTTTCACCTAAACACAACCTTTCCCTACTATCTCACATAGTTCATCATCACCAAGATAAACATGTCCTAAATTATCTTGAACATAATTAGTAAAATAATGCCTATGTGAGGTGGCATGAAAATAGCCCTAAATATAATACCCAAGACTCAAAAAAACTATCCATAAAAATAATTAAGGCATCCTAACCTGATTTACCTGATTTCAAATTTACCTCATTCATTTATTCTTTGTTGGCATTCTTATCCTGAAGTGACCAACAATCCTTCTTTAAGTGTCCATTCTTCCAATAATGGTAGCATATAATCTTAGATCTAGATCTAGATTTATATATACCCTTTGACTTTCCATGATTTCCTTTCTTCTTTTCCTTTTGCCTCCATCTAGTATCAATAGACAAAGTAGTACCTAAATATGATTCACCAATGCTTTTCCTTTGCATTTCCTTGCTAACAATCACACCTACAACATTCTCAAAATTTAAGCTTCCCTTGGCCAGGACTACATTACTCATAGGCATAACCAAACTATCCAAACTATCAAGCAAAGAACACAAAATCAATAAAGCTCTAACTTCATCATCAAACTTAATTCCAAGATAAGTGAGCATACTTACAACCGTATTAAAATCATTTAAATGACTATTAATTGAACCATTCTCAAACATTTTTATATTAAATAGTATTTTTATAAGAAAAAATTTATGTGAGGTTGAGGGTTTTTCATACAACTCCCAAGTTTATCCATAAGATCCTTTGTAGTTTTGTCATCTCAAATGTTAAATGCAACAGAAGATGTAAGGCATAACCGTATGTCTCCCAATGCCTTCTTGTCAAGTAATAACTAATCTACATCAATCATACTTACAGGTTATTCTGCTTTCCCTTCCAAAGGGAGATGAAGCTCCTTTTAATATAGGTAATCTTCCATCTGTATTTTATACAAACCAAAATTCTTACCATCAAATTTCTCAACCCTAAATTTGATCTCTTCTCCCATAGCTTCCACTCAAGCTAATAACCCTTCCTATGATTTACAACCAAAGATCTGATACTAGTTGTTAGGAATTAAAATAATTTAAACCAAATTTAAATCTCCATAAAATCACATAACTAGATTTTAAATGTGTGAAAATCAAATTTAATTATACACTAACATGCATCACGGAAATAATTCCTAAAATCACAGTTTAATGAAAGCATAAATGGAGAGAACAAAACCATCAATAACATATAATATGGATATACCATGGTTCACCCAATTTGGAATACATCCACCAAGAAAGTCCTTAATAAAATCGATAAAAAAATAAGATTACAAAGAACCTCTCACAAAGATAAAATATCTCCTCCAAAATTCACAAATGAAATCTCTAAATTGTTGATCCAAATCTGAAATCTATTAACAATAATCCAAAAATGCTCTACCACACTTGTACCTATATAAAACAAAAATCTACAAGCTGTTATACCACACCCTATAAAAATATCTCACATATCATGTCCAGTCGTATGTAAAACTTGTTATCCCTTTTAAACCACATCTCCACCTATATAAATATCAAATTATGAAGAAATCAATCCCATAAGGAGAAACTCAACATCCTTATATAAGGAGGCCTTATCCACCTAGGAAACATGTCATTCCCACCTAGTCATGCTTATCTACAAGCCCCACCAAGAAGGAACATGTCATTCTCCCCTAAAATGCATAACTTACAATGTAAAGAGATAACAATCAACTCCTTGAAACAAGGAAGTCAATCCCACTTCCATAATACATCATAGAAATTATTAAATAAAACATTTAATAATTTCTCCTCCTATGCAAATTAAATATTTAACAATTAAATCCCTAAAACAAGGAAATCAATCCCACTTCCAATAAACATGGAAGTCAACATGAAAATTATAAAATAAGCATTTAAAAATATTTGCATACATGAGGAGTAAATGCAAGATATGCTCTCCACATCCTTGGAGCTCTCTAAGTCCCTAAAACATACCATCATGGTCATGTGATAGCCCCAAAGGGCTCCACACTCAAAACCAAGGCCTACCTACTTGGATTTCATCACAAAGGGGGAAGTTGACTTGGTTTTTTGGCCAAGTATAAGCATGTGGTTAATGGTATATATTAGTAAAGCACCTAACACCCTTACTATTATGGGATTGTGAAGTGAGAGGGTAGGCCTCAATACCAATCTAGTACCATTACCAACATAGATCCCTTTTAGCCTACTCAGGATGACCACTTAGCATTTACTTTTCAAGTTGATCGCTTACTCTTTACTCATTGTATGTTGTATTGCAAAAAGTTACATTAGCCACTATTGGTGCAAGGTTTTGTCCTATGTGTCTCAATTGGCTCATTCTCATTGACCCAATTTCTTGTGTATTTACTTTCATTTCTTACTTCAAAGTTCATTGCAATATCTTTCCTTATTTTCGAGTACATTGTCATTCTATTCGACACAGTCTCTTATAGACTATTTTTCTCCCTCCCTACAGTACTAGGTCGACCTAATAGACCCAACATCTCTTTTACATGTTAGATAATAGTACTAGGTCAACTTAGTTGAGTTTATACTCTTATCAGGATCTATTTTCCCCAATTTGTAGTACTAGGTCGACCCAGTCAATTTTATACTCTTACTACCTATCCTATCTATCTAACTTAGTTTTTTTATTTTTCTTCCTTAGCAGTTTGTTAATTTCTCTCAAGTCATCATGAAATCCCCTATTAGAATTTTCTTAGACAACATGAATCCATTTAGATACTAAATGAATGTTCATTTCTCCCTTTCTTTTCCTCTCAAGAGAACCCTCACTCTTAGAGCACCTCTTCCCCTCCATCTTTGGCTTGTAACATGGCACAAATCACACCTCAAGATGAATTAGGTGGATCAGATCCTTTTTATCCCTATCAAGATAATCTCATCTTTAAACCCTTCAACATAATATGGGAGCAATTGACACAATTCTATCCAATAATCCCATTAATAATACATCTTCCAATAACCCTTCTCTTAATACCAATTCGAGGAGTTCTCTTACAAACACCAACCCACTAATTGATATGACTCAACTCCTTGCATAATTCATATTACAAATGAACATAATGCAAACTTCTAACACCTCTCAAATGATGCAATTACAGTATCATTTGATCAATATGGATAATCAACCTCTGACTATCCATCCTCAAGCCAATCCAAATCTCATTCCTCCACCTATTAGATATGCCTTAAGAAATGTTATTCATCAACCTATTATGAATGATAAAATGTTTCAAAATATCCAAAATGAGCATTTAGTTTCTTTCATCATGTATATTGATATTGGTAACATATCTCTAACTATCAAGTATGATGGGAGTAAAGACCTTGCATCCTTTCTTAAAGTCTTTGGCAATCTTTACAAAGAGTGGATCCAAATTAATAATTTCACCAAAACTAAAAATATAGTTAAAACCTTCACTAGTGATGTAGTGGAATAGTACAACCAACTTTCCTAGCATTATATTTAGTAAATTGAGGCTTTAGTCAATCCTTTAGTTAAAGAGTTTCAACATAATGATTTTCCTAAAAATTATCTTAGTCATTTCATTTATGCTAAGCAATCTATCAATGAATCAGATCATGATTTTATCAAAAGATGGAAATATCTAGACCATAAAATCAACCATAACGTGACTAATGCTAATTATTTTAAACCCTTAATCATTGCTTTAACTCCTCTTCAATATAAGGTTCAAACTTTTGTTCACCAAACACTTAATGAAGCTCTTAACCAAGCTAAACATTAAGACTTCCTCATGATGCAATTCAAACCTAATCCTAAATTCCTTAACATATATTTTCAAACTTATAATAATGTTATCACCATCAATACTCTACAAACAAAACTAGGAGTTGTCAAAGCCAACGCTCCCTCATCTTCTCAAACACCACTAACTATACAGAAAATGAAACAATTCTTACCGCCATCTAAACCCTTTACTTATCCCAATAATCCTCCTAAGTGGTATGACCATAATCAATTTTTTTGGTTCCACACTAACATTCATCATTCCCATAAATCTTACAGAGGGATTACTAAATTTACTATCTCCTACATGCTTGGTTATTTTTTTAATCATGAAGCCATGATCAACCTTCATCATCAAGAGTACAATACCACTTCTCAAAAATGATAGGTTTATAAAGCTTGTTCTTCCAATAACCAAAAGTATTTTTCCACAACTAATAATCAACAAAATACAAAGGATTTTTGTGCCATTTTTTGGGTGAATATTTTGTCACTCAGCTAACTGATAAGCAAAATAGTTCTATTCAACACAGCATAGGGAGATTAGTTAACTAGATGCATAGGTTTACAACATCAAAAGGGGACTAATCTCTCCTCTCATCAAGGGGAGGTTCCCTATTAAATATGAGGAGCTATATACTATATATTTATGCTGAAAACAACATCTGGGGTAGGACAACACCATCCATCTCTCTTTTTTTAGAGATGATGTTCAAGGATCAAGGGAAAAATCTTAAGAGTAATGACAGAGATGCACTCCTCTTCTTTCAGAAGTACTATTCAGCAAACAACAAGAATCTTCCTGATAGTAACTACAACAGGTAACCAAGGGCATAGTAGCACAAAAAGATGAAATGTAGCACAAAGACTCCACCTCAACTACCAAAGAGTGAGATACGAAGGATAATGAGGGCACAAAGTCATCCCAAGATCCTTTACACAGGAATAGAAAAGACAAACATACTAAAGGCAATTGTGTAGGCACAAAGTCTCTCTACAATTGACTTCAAGACACCTTCCTAACTACTTTCACTAATTCTGCTTATTTAATTAAAGGAATAGAAATTTATTAAGGAAACAGACATAAGAAAAATTTCCCTAACAACCAAGTTATTATAGCACAAAGTCTGAAAAGTCACTTGCTTTCTTATTCCAATAATAAAATATGATCAATAATTTGAGCTCAAAGTCTCAATAATGCCTTTCAATTTGGGCAAAATTTAGTTTCTGATAACCAAAAGATCTCCCTAAAATAATAAGAGAGAGTCCAATATATAGCTCTCCAAGAAATACTTGGGAGCAGTAACACATCATGTTGCATTCAATACATTTTAAATTTTGTCAAGAATATATGTTGGAATCGAGCATAGTTTCCCATTTGCTTTTCTCAATGCATAGAAATGGGTCACGCCATTGAATGTTCATGTTCTCCAATGTCTAGCTGGTGGACTACTTCACCTTCTAGAAACATATCCCATGCATGGGTAGTTCTGGTCCTTCTTCATCATTCCTCCATTTTTGGCTATGTTTTTATCCCTTTTCTGAGATCTCATGCTATCTCTTTGGCTGGTCGATGAACTTGCAATTGACACGTGGCACGTTCCACTATGAATAGACTAGGACACTTGGCAGTATCTACTAGAATCTGAGAGAGGCTTAAGAGAAGCTTAGAAACTAGTAAGAAACTTGAAACGTGGATACAGACACTTGTCATGCTCCACTGAGTTATAATGGGTCATGTGGCACGTTCATTTGTCTATAAAAGCTTTAGAAACATTTTTAAAAGTCCTACAGAAGAGGACATGTGGCAGTCTCCACTGAGCTTTGGTCATACTATAGAAACATTTAGGACTCATTTTAGATTCACTCAGATGCTGACACTTGTCAGCTTCTACCATGCTTTAGCTACCTTCAGAAAGTCCTCAGGACTCATATTAGTTTCTTATGGAAGATGACATGTGGTGGTCTCCACTGCACTCTAACTACCTTTAGAAAGTCCTACGGACTTATATTAGTTTCCTATGGAAGATGACATGTGGTGGCTTCCACTACTTTTTAGAGAAACATATTTAAACCTTTTACCATTGCCACTTGGAGCCTTCCACGTCCATTGAGAGATGCTTAGGAGAAACTACAGATGCAGACACATGTCACATTCTACTTACTTTACCAATTTACCTGGGGCCCACCACAGTTCTTACTTAATATCGAAACAAAAGGAAGAAACTATAGAGGTTGACACTTGGTAGCTTCCATCGAGCTTTACAAGGGACATGTGGCACATTTTGCTACTTTTTAGAGACAAATTATAATGTGTTTGAGAGACGACACCTGGCAGCTTCTGCTCTCAGGGTTTTTCCTTTCCTTAGCTGCTTGAATCGACCGATTGAACTAATCTTTGGTTCAACAGTTCAATGGTTCAATCTTTTATTCCACTCATTCAATTGACTATTTGAACCAACTGTGTCGAACCAAACTGCGTTGAACCTTTGAACCTTTGTCGAAGATGTTTGAAGCTTAAACCTGTTGAACCTTTGAACCTATTGAAACTTTGAACCAAAGTGGTTCAATGGTTCAACGGTTTAATGGTTCAAGCTTTTTTCTCTTTGATAACTATTTTGAAGCCATTGAACCTTGAAGCGGTTGAACTTTGAACCTTGACAAATGCGCTTAACTCTTGTTGATGATGTTGAACCTTTGAACCCATTGAACCTGTTGAACCAAAATGGTTCAAGGTTCAACAGTTCAATGGTTCAATAGTTTAAACACTGCATAGAAGCTTGCTGATGAACTTTTTTGGTTAAACCAAGGCATTGAACCAATCTTGAAAATGACTAAGTGTTGGAAACTTGTTCTTTTGATTTAAATCACATGTAGAAGCATTTTAACCTATTGAATCTGTTGATTTCAAGCATGTTGAGTTCATAGAAACATATCTACAAAGTTCATAGAAATCTAAAAAACTTGAAAAATGGAGAATTTGAATGTACAAAATAATTTTTGGGAAGGGAAGAGATAATTTTGGCCTGTGGGGCCAAAATAATTCAAAATAGTTCAATTTTTGTCTAAAAAATGATTGATATTTTTGGGGGACAACAGCTAGCTCCAGTTGGGGAACTTCCTTTAGTTGAAAAAAGAATTGAAGGGAGTAGAATCCAGAATCTCTAGTGCCTTGAAGTGTGCCATTGGACTATGGATTCATGTTATCCATAAATAAATGTGACAAAAACAAAAATGAAAGCACAAAAATATCACTAAAGACTATACAAATATACATATTATACAAGCAGATCTTATATGATACTTCACATATTGAATTGTTTCAGATGTTGCCCACTGTGAGGTAATGAAAAGGGTGTACCATCTTGATATTTTAGCAAGAAACTATTTTCACCATTGAGTTGATGAATAGTAAATGGGCCCCTCCAAAGGAAGTCAAACTTCCCATGCATCCCTTGTGGTTCTCTTCTCTTGTCCCACAGCAGGACTTGATCTCCAACCTGGAAATCATAATTTTTTGCTTTCTGATCGAATAATTTCTTCACCAAAATTTGATGGGTAGTAATTCGGTCCACCACCATAGTTATTTTTTCATCTAGCTCAATCAATCACATGATTCTCTTATTAAGGGGGCTTTCATATGTCTGATCTTCAATTGCCTTAGCCAATTTTAATGCTAGCAATTCCAAGGTTATGTTGAAAACTGATGTTGCATGTTCAGTGCATCCATCACTGTGTTTCATGAACAAATTTTGTTTTTAGTTTTTTTTTTGTAGAATAATCTGCATGATGGTTGTTTGATGCATGCACCATATTTTTGGTGGGATTAATTATAGTTTGTAAAAGTTAACTGATTGTCTCTACATTCAATGAATAATGCATGTTGAATGTTGTGATCTAGGCAGCAATGTAATTCTTTTATATATACATCATTAAAGACTATTATTTTCAGCCTGTAAATAAAGATTTTTTTGAGTGCTCTATTTTTTTTTTTTGAGTTTTATACTCTATTTTTTTTTGTTATCTCATAATCTGTGGGCGTATAAATTTGGTTTAGTTTTTTCAGATTTGGTTTAGTTTTTTTTTGGGTTAAAGATTTAGTAGTTGGAATTTTGCCAAAAATTTATCATGTCAAATTCTAACTCCTTGCCCATTCCAGAATTTGATGGAAATGAGTATGATTATTGGTGTATCAAAATGATGAATTTTTTGGTAGGAAAAGATTTGTGGGAGATTATTGAATCAGGTTATGCAGAGCCAGCTAATTGGAATGCCCTCACAGTAAATGATAAAATAGCTAAGAAGGAGGCTAAGAAGAAGAATGCTCAAGCCTTATTTCATATTCAAATAGCTCTAGATAAGAGCCTATTTTCATGAATTGTAGGAGCAAAGACAGCAGAGGATGCTTGGAAGACTCTAAAAGAAGCTTACCAAGGTAGTGATCAAGTCAAGTTTGTCAAGTTACAGACATTGAAGAGAGAATTTGAGAATTTAAAGATGCAAGAAGCTGAAAGTGTGAGTACCTATTGTGTCAGAGTAAAAGATGTGGTCAATAAGATGGCTACACTTGGTGAAATTGTGAACAATGAGGTTGTGATCAAAAAGGTGTTGAGGTCTCTCACACCAAGGTGGAACCATGTTGCCATAATCATAGAAGAAAGCAAGAATTTGTCTACCCTTCAATTTGATCATCTAGTTGGATCTTTGATGTCTCATGAAGAAAGATTGAAAGATTCATTTGGAAAAAGTGAAGAGAAAGCTTTTTCCTCCAAATTACAGATCACAAAGAGTGAAGATGCCAATAGTAGCATCAAAAGTAATCAAGGCCAAGGTAGAGGTCAAAATCAGAATTACTCAAGAGGAAATAGAGGTAGAGGTGGTTTCCAAGGAAGAGGTGGTTTCAGAGGAAGAGGTAGAGGCCGATTTGATAAAAGAAATATTCAATGTTATCATTGTAACAGGTATGGCCACTTTAATTATGAGTGTAGATTAAAAGAAGGTAATAATGATAAAAGTGTTCATTATGCTCAAGAAGGTGATGAGAATCCTCCAAATAATTTATTTTTATCTTATGACAAAGCTGAAAATGTTTCTAAAGATGTTTGGTATTTAGATTCAGGATGTTCTAACCACATGTCAAGGAATGAAAAACTTTTTTCTATAATGGATGAAAGTTTTAAATCCAAGATCAAGCTTGGTGATGACAAATCATTGGAGGTTGCTACAAAAGGAGCTATGGAAGTCCATACAAAATAAGGTATGAAGAGTGTTAAAGACATTTATTACACTCCAAATTTAAAGCATAATTTGTTGAGTGTTGGACAATTATGTGAGAAGAATTATAAAGTTGTATTTGAAAATCAACAATGTATAATTTATGATAAGAATCAAAGAAATAGGGTGGTAACAGTGGTGCCTATGATAAAGAAAAGGATGTTTCCATTAAAGTTTGGTGAACATAACAAGAACCTTGTCAATATGGCATATGAGGATACAAGTTGGTTGTGGCATCTCAGGTATGGGCATTTAAATTTTCATAGTATGAAGATTCTAACATCAAAAGCATTAGTTTCTAGTTTGCCTAAGGTTGAAGAGCACAAGGAAGTTTGTGAAGGATGTGCTAAAGGAAAACATGCAAGAGAGAAATTTCTAAAAGGCAATGCATGGAGGGCCCATTATCCACTCCAGTTAGTTCATTCAGACATTTGTGGTCCTATGCAGACAAAGAGTTTGGGTAAGTCATCATATTTCATTACTTTTATTGATTATTACTCACGATAGTGTTGGGTTTATTTTTTGAAGACCAAAGGTGAAGCTCTTGATACATTCAAGAGGTTTAGAGCCCTTGTAGAAAATGACAAAGGGTGCAAAATCAAATGCTTAAGGACTAATCGTGGAGGAGAATTTTTTTCAAAAGCCTTTTAAGGTTATTGTGATATGCATGGCATTAGAAGACAACTCACCACTGCATACACACCTCAACAAAATGGTGTAGCTGAAAGGAAGAATCGTACAGTGGTGGAGATGGCACGAAGCATGCTATAAACAAAGGGATTAAGTAATTCTTTTTGGGGAGATGCAATGGCTACAGTAGTATATATTCTCAATCAGAGTCCCACTAGTGCACTTGACAGGATGACTCTGTATGAAGCTTGGTATGAGAAAAAGCCAAATGTTAATTATTTTAAAGTTTTTGGTTGCTTAGCCTATGTTCATGTTCTTGATCAAAAGAGGCAAAAGTTAGATCCCAAAAGTGAGTCATGTATTTTTGTTGGATATAGTGAGGAAAGTAAGGCTTACAGGTTATATAATCCTCTCACTAATAAGCTTATTGTGTCGAGATGTGATTTTTGATGAAGAGAGAGTTTATGGTCATCAAAAAGGCCATATGGAAAAGTCAAAATCTATTTTAAATGAAGTTATTATGGATGATATTGATCATGGTCAGCCCACTAATATTTTTGTTCCAAGTGCTAAAAATCCACCAAGTAACCCCTCATCTAGTTGTTCAATTCCAAGTGTAAGTCCAGATTCAAGTCCTAGTTCTGCAAGGAAGGTAAGAATATTGAGTGACATTTATCAAAGGAGTTCAAATAAAGCACATGAAAAAAGTCCAAGAGTTGAGACACTGAATTTTGCTTTACTTACCAAGGCTGATTTTGAACCATCATGTTTTGAAGATGCATATACTAATGAGGTTTGGATGCAAGCAATGCAAGAAGAGATGGATTCTATTCATAGGAATGACACTTGGGAGCTTATCAAGCTTCCACATGACAAGAAGAAGATTGGCACCAAATGGGTCTACAAGACTAAGTGTAACAGTGATGGAAGTGTTGAAAGGCATAAGGAAAGATTAGTTGCTAAAGGCTTCACACAAAAGTATGGCATTGATTATGAAGAGACATTTGCAACAGTAGTAAGACAAGAGACCATTAGAATGCTGATTTCATTAACAGCTCAAAAGAATTGGAGCATCCATCATATGGATGTGAAAAGTGCCTTCTTGAATGGATACCTAGAAGAAGAAGTATATGTGGAACAACCACAAGGTTTTGAAGTGCAAGGAAAGGAAAATCATGTCTACAAGTTAAAGAAGGCTTTGTATGGCCTCAAACAAGCACCAAGATCATGGTATGCTAGGATTGATGGATATTTTCAAGAGAATGGCTTTCAAAGAAGTAAGAGTGAACCTACCCTTTTACTACAAACAAGAAGGTAATGATATTATAAGTTTGTATGTTGATGACTTGTTGTATATGGGTAGTAGTTCTATGATGAAGGATGAATTCAAAGTTTCCATGATGAATGAATTTGAGATGAAAGATTTAGGCCTCATGAAATATTTTTTAGGAATGGAGGTTTATCAAAGGGAAAATAAAAATTTTATTTTTCAAACAAAGTATGCTAAAGATATGTTGAAGAAATTTGATATGGCTGATTGTAAACCAGTCTCCACTCTAGTTGCTCATGGAGTTGTGTTGTGTAGAGATGATGGTGCTGAAAGAGTTGATGAGACAACTTATAGAAGTATTATTGGAAGTTTAATGTTTCTAACTCATACAAGCACTGATATTGCTTATTCAGTTTCACTTATTTCAAGGTACATGACAGAGCCATCAGAAATACCTATGAAGGCAGCCAAGAGAATTTTGAGGTATGTGAAAGGCACTCTAGATTTTGGTATTCATTACTACACTTCTAAAAGGTTCAATCTTGTTGGTTTTAGTGATTCTAATTGGGGAGGTAGTTTGGATGACCAAAAGTCAACATCTAGGAATTGTTTTTCTTTTGGTTCTGGTTTGATTACTTGGAGCTCAAAGAAACAAAGTATAGTTGCCCTTTCTTCTACAGAAGCAGAGTATGTTGTAATCACTTCAGTAGGTACACAAGCATTATGGATTAGAAAACTTCTTGAAGAAATTGGAGAGATTCAAGTTCAGCCCATAGTTATTTTTTGTGATAACATTAGTGCTATTAAATTGGCCAAGAATCCAATCCATCACAGTAGGACAAAACATTTTGATTTAAAGCATCATTTTATCTGAGATTTAGTGCAAATGAAGGTAATAGAATTAAAATACATCAACACTAAAGAACAGCTGGCAAATATCTTTACGAAAGCAGTTGCAACATATCAATTTTTGACACTCACAGATTAGATTGTAAGCCCTCTCAGCATCAAAGGGGAGTATGTTGAAAATTGATGCTACATGTTTAGTGCATCCATCACTGTGTTTCATGCATAGATTTTGTCTTTAGTTTTTTATTTTTTGTAGAATAATCTGCATGATGGTCATTTGATCCATGCACCATATTTTTAGTGGGATTAATTATAATTTGTGAAAGTTAACTGACTGTCTCTAAATTCAATGAATAATGCATGCTGAATGCTGTGATCTGGGCAGTAATGTAATTCTTTTATATATACATCATTAAAGACTGTTATTTTTAGCCTGCAAATAAAGATTTTTCTAAGTGCTCTATTTTTTTTCTTTTGAGTTTTATACTCTATTTTTCTATTGTTATCTCATAATCTATGGGCGTATAAATTTGGTTTAGTTTTTTTAGATTTGGTTTAGTTTTTCAAATTCTACATGTGATTAGTATCTCAGTATTGATACCATAAAGAAGTTGGAAAGGAGACATACCAATTTCCCTCTTTGGTTTAATTTTGTCTGCCCATAGAGCATCAACTAATGCTTTATGCCATGTCTTTTGGTTGTCATCCACCAGCTTCTTGATGATAGTTACCAAGTTCTTATTGCTTGATTTAGCTTATCCATTCCCTTGTAGAAAGTAATCAAAAGAATGGGAGAGAGTAATCCTATAATAGAAATAGAATTGAGTAATCTCCTGAGAAGAGAAACAAGTTGCATTATCAGTAACAATCTTGGTTGGGACCCCAAACCTGAAAATGATATTCTCTTTGAGGAAATTGCACACTACTTCTGAAGTAGCATGCTTGGTTGGGATAGCTTCCACCCACTTGGTGAAGTAGTCAGTTATTGTAAGGACATAATCATGTCTAGCACTTGAAGATGGGTTTACAGCTCCAATAAAATCAATTCCCCATTGCTAGAATAGTTCCTCTATGACCACTAGTTTGAGAGGCAGGGTAGCTAAGTTGGGTCTCCCAACAAACTATTGGCATAGTTTACATTTCCTTACCCACTTGTATGCATCTTGGAAAAGAGTTGGCCAATAATACCTGGCTCATAGAATCTTGTGGGTAGTTACAGGAGTAAAAAAATGTCCTCTATAGGCTAGATTTTGGAAGTATTTTAAAAGTTGGCTTTACTACTCTTTCTCCACGTAGCAAAGGAAAACTCCATCAATGTTTCTCTTATACAGGTCGTTGTCCTAGAGGACAAAATTGGTAGCTTTCAACTTGACAGTTCTCCTTTCTTTATGAGATAAGTGAGTAGGACAAATACCACTCATTCATGGTGGAGACAAAGAGGACTGTCAGTGTGTCTTCCACCTCTACTTCTTCATGCTTTGTTTCTTCTAGTTTATTATTAGCAATTAATTGGCATAGGCCTTTTCCCCATACCAGCTTTGTCGGTTTCATGTCTAGATCAAACCCCTAAATCTTTATAATCTAATTGCCTCTTTTCATCCCAAACTCCTACTGAGTTAATATGGATTTGACTATGGTGTCAGGGACTAAGGTAGTAGTACGTGAATTTAGGATGTAGAAGTGAAAATGCTTGACTACCTTCACCACTACATAAGCATGCTTCTCCATGTTCAAGTATTTTAGTTCATGAGCTTTGAGAGGGTAGTTCATGAAAGAAATGGGAGATTCCATCCTTCTTTATTCTTTTGAACTAGAATTGCTGAAAGTATGTGTTCAGAAGTGTAACTATATATGGTGAACTCTTTGTTGTAGTCTAGACAAACTAGAGTTTGGGTGTGGGCAATGGCAATCTTGATATCCCCAAATGCTGACTTGCCTTCTTCAATCAAGCTGAAAGTGACCTTTCCCTTCATCATGTTCACAATGTGTTGAGTTTTCGCAGCAAACTCAGGGATGAACCATCGTAAGAAATTCACCTTTTCGAAGAAAGAGTGAATAGCAATTTTACTTGTAGGCAAGGTAAGATCTTGGATAGACTTGACTCTATTTGAGTCAATATTTATGCCTTCTTTGGACATAATGTGTCTGAGAAGTTTCCCCTCTATTATTCCAAAAATAGACTTTTTGGGGTTCAAAGAAATACCATTATGGTGGCAGTGCTCCAGCACTTGTTGCAAATGGCATATATGATCAGAGTGATGCTTGGAAAAGATAGTCAAGTCATCAAGGTATACCATAATAAACTTATCCATATTATCCATTACTCTTTAAAAGGTGGTGCCAGCATTTATCAAGCCAAAAGGCATTTTTGTATATACAAATGTGCCCCAAGGTGTGGTGAAGGCAGTCTTGTGTTGGTCTGCTTCACCAACTTCAACCTGATTATATCTAAAGAAGTTATCTAGCATTGATAACATCTCCAAACCAGTCACTATTTGAAGCACTTGATCCATGATTGGCAAAGGATAGTAGTTATCCTTCAAAGATGACTGATTTAAATTTCTAAAATCCACAGAGGCAAATTTCACCATTCTTCTTCCTTATAGGCACTATGTTGGCAATCCATGTGGAATGATGGATTGGAAAATTATCCTAGCATTCAACATTTTTTATATCTCAAATAGAATAGTACCTGATATCTTTAGATTGTATTATCTAGATTTTTGCTTGTAAGGCATTGAGTTAGTCTTGAGAGGAATGTCATGGTAGATTTCATCAGCCCTGAGTGACTTCAGATCATCATAAGAATATGTTAGAACATCCATATATTAGTGGAGCAAAGTGGTAATATTGAGCTTCTCTTCTTGAGTACAGCACTTCCTAATATTCACCATCTTGGGATTTTCTTTGGTACTCAGATTTATTTGATCAAACCCCTGGGAGGAGCTTGAATCTGTTTGTTCTTATTTGATAAACCTATCATGCTTGTCAAATAGTTTCTCAAAGGAAATCAGGCCTTTTGGAATTTTATTCCCTTTAAGTTTTAGGAACTCTTCATTTTCACTTGAAATTGATTCATGGGCTGGTTCAGGCTTGTGAGGTTCACTACCTTCAAAGTGCAACCATTCAAAGCTATCCTTTTATTCTAGGAAGGCAATGATTTTATGATCACTATTGAATATTTGTCAATGATCAACATTATTAGGCACACTTGGTCAAAAAATTAGTTTAATGGTGTACTTATCTTCTTTGAAGTCTGAGTGAGGAACTAAAAGAGTCGCTAACATAGTGAGTGCATCAACTCAGTCATTGACTTCTCTGGATATGGTAGAGATGTTGAAAGCATCAAAGCTTTCAATTTGATCCCAGACTAGGTTGTAGTAATGGCACAATCTCTTATTTTTAGTTTGATATAGGTTCTTTACCTAACAAACCACCAGTTCAGCATCTCCTTTGGCATGGAGTTTGATGCCTTTATCTCTAACAGACTTTAATCTAAGCAATAGAGATTCGTACTCAGTTGTGTTGTTGGTGTTGTTAAATTGTAACTTATATGAGTAAGGGAAAATATCTCCTTGAGGAGATATCAACACAATCCCAACTCTTGAGTCGGTAGGGGAGTAGCTACCATCAAATTCCAGAATCCATACCTTATCAGACACTGATTTTTCTTTAGATTTTTCTTCATTAGAGAATGAAAATCCTTCTCCATCTGTACTGCAATCTACCAGTTCTTCTGATGTATAGTCTGAGTCAAACCCTAGGTCACATTTAGGGACTTTAGTAAGCACCTCATGAACTTCTTCGGTGGATAAAAAGTAATTACCCATGCCTGAAGACTCAAACAGAATTTGAGCTTCAGGTGTTGATGTTTGAGTGACCACATATTTTGCTTCTTTTTCAGGGAGTAGCCTTTGCATAACACCTTTAATAGGGATCCTTTCTTTGGATAGGTCCATGCTCAATTATCCACCAACATCTTTGCAGAAATTTTGCCCAAGAAGAATGCCATATGATGCTGGGACATCAGCCACTAGGACAGTCATCTTGATTCTCTTTTCTGGAAAGTTGGTAAATGCAATGGGGCATCCTTGATTTGTCTTAGTAGTGGCACTTATTTATTTTTTATGGAGTAACATCTCCCAAATGTTTTGATCAGTGTGAGACCAAGAGATTCTACCACCTTAGCAGGCATGATGTTATCAAATGCACCTGAGTCTATAATATAGTTGCTCAACTTGTGACCATTTATTAACAGGGAAACATAGAAAGGCTCTATTTTTGTAAGGGTAGTAGGAGGAGTAATGACAAGATTATTTGGGATGGACATGTTCTTTGGGGGATCATGAGTTACTTTTTTAACATCTTATCCTATAGGGATGGCCTTATTCTTCACACACTTAACTAACCTATCCAACTACTCATGATTTGGATTGTAAATATTTAAACTCGGTCATTTGAATTTTGGTCTTCTTGACATGATCAATTATGTCAAATGACTGAATTGGACTAGAAATAAAGGAAGGCAATTCAACCTTCTAGTTTGTAGGGGAGGAGGACTGATTTGCAAAATTAAAGTTGAAGGTGAAGGCAAACTTGATGTACTTACCTTTTTATTACTCACTGGGTCCTTTGAATGGAAAGGTAGAGAAGTTCCTCATTTGACAATTGAGATTGCAGTTTGAGAACTTTCCCCTATTTTTATTTTATCATCTTGCTAGGATGACTGGTTTTGGGACCAGGTGAGTATAACATATGATCCATCAACTACTTCTTCTTTACCTCTAGGTTTATCCTGGCAATTTAGGAAACCAATATTGGAGTTGCCAGTTGATTTTTCTTGACCTTTTATTAGGAGATCAACATCATTTTTTTGGTTTAATTTAGGCTGGAAAGAGAAATCAAATTCTATTTCAAGATATCACATCGCTAAATTGGTTGGGGGTGCTTCAATGGCAAGTTTCCCCTATGGGGGAGGAAGATGATTTAGCTGCCCTTGATTCCTGACAGCATTACCCTGGTAGGACTGATTTGGAAATGTCCTCCTTGGCATATCTCTATATGAAGGAGCAGAAGACATTCCTTGTGCCATTTGATTTTTGAGAGCAAGCAACTCATTTGCCAACTTCTACACCATTAGATCAGTGGTGCCTATAGATGGATATTCAGAAGATGATGAGGGTCTATTTTTATTAGGGTCTCTCCTTATCTTTTCAACCAAGATAAGGTCATATTCTACCTTAGTGGCCAAATCTTGAGCTTCAACAAGGTCTATTTGGCTACCCCGTCTTAGCAAAAAACTCACTTCAGGTAGCTGCGAGTTGATGAAGTATTTGACATTTTCAGGTGTTGGCTGAGCAATTGCAGGAATCCTATTCCTTAGCTTATCAAACTTGGCTATGAAGTCCCTCATTGGTTCATGAGGCTCCTTCTTCATCTGTGTGAGCTGGGCCAGAAGGGCATGTGCATCTTTTATAGGTTTGAATCTAGCTTTAAACTTGGCTTTGAGGGTGTTCCAGTCAATCACTGACCAATCCTACAGATGGTAGAACCAATCTGCAGTAACACCTTATAATGTCTCTACAAATAGTTTGACTACTACATCTTCAAATTCCACCCCTATTACACCACATGCTATGCTAAAAGTTGCAATATATTCATTAGGATGAACTCTCCAATCACCAAAGAATTTGGGGAAATTCATCCTTGAACTGCATGGTAGCTCATGTAGATGTGGAGTTAAATTGAGTGGGCCAAAAGAGTTACCCCAAGGGCCTTGAACTGCCATTATATGACTATGGAAAAGAGGAATAAATCTTAAAGAGGTAAGTATTGGCAAAGCTTTATTAATAATATAAGTGGATGATTTGCCTGGTTCATCGGAGGTGAGATGGTGAAGGAAATAGATCAAAATTACTTTGTTGTAAGAGGAAAGCTCGTGGTTCATCGGAGGTGAGATGGTGAAGGAAATAGATCAAAATTACTTTGTTGTACCAACTCGAATATAGGGTCAACAATACCTTTAGACCTCTGGCTTCTTGTATAGCGTGGAGTTGCTAGATTGTAGAACAAAAATGGAAAAAAATTGGCACTACTTCAGCTTGAAGCTTGAGGCTTCAGATTGCGTGTCCTTCCCCAACGGAGTCACCAAAAATTGTTGGGTGAATATTTTGTCACTCAGCTAACTGATAAGCAAAATAGTTCTGTTCACCACAGCATAGGGAGATTGGTTAGCCAGATGTGTAGGTTTACCACATCAAAAGGGGACTAATCTCTCCTCTCATTAAGGGGAGGTTCCCTATTAAATATGAGGAGCTATATACTATATATCTATGCTAAAAATAACATCTGGGGTAGGACAACACCATCCATCTCTCTTTTCTTAGAGATGATGTTCAAGGATCAAGGGAGAAATCTTAAAAGTAATGACAGAAAGCACTCCTCTTCTTTCAGAAGTACTATTTAACAAACAACAAGAATCTTCTTGATAGTAACTGCAACAGGTAACCAAGGGCATAGTAACACAAAAAGATGAAATGTAGCACAAAGACTCCACCTCAACTGCCAAAGAGTGAGATACGAAGGATAATGAGGGCACAAAGTCATCCCAAGATCCTTTACACAGGAACAGAAAAGACAAACATACTAAAGGAAATTGTGTAGGCACAAAGTCTCTCTACAATTGACTTCAAGACACCTTCCTGACTACTTTCACTAATTCTACTTATTTAATTAAAGGAAAAGAAATCATATTAAGGAAATAGATATAAAAACAATTTCCCTAACAACCAAGTTATTACAACACAAAGTTTGAAAAGTCACTTTCTTTCTTATTCCAATAACAAAATATGATCAACAATCTAAGCTTAAAGTCTCAATAAATCCTTTCAATTTGGGCAAGATTTAGTTTTTGATAACCAAAAGATCTCCCTAAAACAATACGAGAGAGTCCAATATATAGCTCTTTAAGAAAGACTTGGGAGCAATAACACATCATGTTACATTCAATACATTTTAAATTTTGTCAAGAAGATATGCTAGAATCAGGGGTAGTTGCCCATTTGCTTTTCTCAATGCAGAGAAATGGGTCACGCCATTGAATGTTCATGTTCTCCAATGTCCATTTGGTGGACTACTTCACCTTTTAGAAATATATCCCATGCATGGGTATTTTTGGTCCTTCTTCATCATTTCTCCTTTTTTATCTATGTTTTTATCCCTTTTCTAAGATCTCAGGCTATCTCTTTGGCTGGTCACTAAACTTGTAATTGATGCATGGCACGTTTCACTATGAAACAGACCAAGACACTTGGTAGTATCCACTGAAATCTGAGGGAGGCTTAAGAGAAACTTAGAAACTAGTAGGAAACTTGAAACGTGGATATAGACACTTGTCATGCTCCGCTGAGTCATAACAGAAAACGTGGCACATTCATTTGTCTATAGAATCTTTAGAAACATTTTTGAAAGTCATGTGGAAGAGGACATGTGGCAGTCTCCGCTGAGCTTTGGCTATACTATAGAAACATTTGGGAGTCATTTTAGATTCACTCAGATGCTGACACTTGTTGACTTCCAACACACTTTAGCAGCCTTTAGAAAGTCCTCGGGACTCATATTAGTTTCTTGTGGAAGATGACACATAGCAGTCTCTACTACGCTCTAGCTACCTTCAAAAAGTCCTATGGACTTATATTAATTTCTTGTGAAAGATGACACATGGCAGCTTCTACTGCTTTTTAGAGAAACATATTGAAACCTTTTGCCATTACCACTTGGCATCTTTTGCGTGCACTGAGAGATGCTTAGGAGAAACTGTGGATGCAGACACATGTCACGTTCTACTTACTTTACCAATTTACCTAGGGCCCACCATAGTTCTTACTTAATATTGAAACAAAAGGAAGAAACTATAGAGGTTGACACTTGGTAGCTTTTGTCAAGCTTTATAAGGGACACATGGCACATTCCACTAATTTTTAGAGATGAAGTATAATGTGTATGGGAGATGACACCTGGCAGCTTCCACTCTTGGCCTTTTTTCTTTCCTTAGCCACTTGAACCGACCAATTGAACTGATCTTTGGTTCAATGGTTCAATCTTTTGTTCCACTCATTCAATTGACCGTTTGAACCAACTATGTCGAACCAAACCACGTTAAACCTTTGAACCTTTGACAAAGATGTTTAAACCTTGAACCCATTGAACCTTTGATCCCATTGAACCTTTGAACCAAACTAGTTCAATGGTTCAACAGTTCAATGGTTCAAGCCTTTTTCTCTTTGATAAGTGTTTTGAAGTCGTTGAACCTTGAAGCGGTTGAACTTCGAACCTTGACAAATGCGCTTAACTCTTGTTGATGGCATTGAACCTTTGAACCCATTGAACCTGTTAAACCAAAATGGTTCAAGGTTTAATGGTTCAATGGTTCAATGGTTCAAACATTGCATAAAAGCTTACCGATGAACTCCTTTGGTTAAACCAAGGCATTGAACCAATCCTGAAAATGACTAAATGTTGGAAACTTGCTCTTTTGATTGAACTCACCTGTATAAACCTTTGAACCTATTGAACCTACTAATTTTAAGCATGTTGAATTTGTAGAAACATATTTGTAGAGTTCTTAGAAATCTGAAAAACTTGAAAAATGGAGAATTTGAATACACAAAACAATTTTCGAGAAGGGAAGAGATAATTTTGGCCTGTGGGGCCAAAATAATTTAAAATAGTTCAAATGTTGTCCAAAAAATGACTGATATTTTTGGGGGACAACACCATTAATGTTGACTATGACCAATATTATAATAATTCTCAATATGTTAACACTGCCAAGGTTAATTATCATCTCAAACCAACTCACAAAGATCCTGTCAACAAACCTAAGAAACCATCTCTAGAAGAACAACTTCTCAAAGATACTACAACCATAAATCTAGATTTGGAAGCCCATGAGGACCCACCTCCTCTTTTATAACCCCCAATAACTTCCATTCCTTCAAAATATACTTTACCTTCCAAAACTTACACTGGTTCTTCCTCTAAATCCCATTGGAACTTTATCAAAGAACTTAACTCCATGCCTTGTAAGATTCCACTTTGGATTTAGTTCATGATTCCCCTTATCATCACAAGTTCCTTATGAATGATTATAATAAATTGAAGATCCATCTTCTATAGATGAAGAACCACCTTCTATTGAACCTCAAACTACCAATATACATATCATTAAAATTGTGTGTCCTTCCAAACTATATATTAAATTTCTTAAATAAGACATAATTAATGATGAGATCCTTTTTTGCACTGATGATCCACCACTATTCATTAAAATAGCAATTAATACTACCCTTATCTATAAATTTTTATTTTATGAAGGCTATTGTATTAATGTGACATCTCTGTGGCTTATCCAATAACTTGGATACAATAAGGATCATCTCAAGCAAACTTGTCTTACCTATCATGGATTTGATAAAACTAATCAAAATCCACTTGGTTGTATTTGGCTTCCTCTAACAATCAAACCTAAGACCATTCAAATTAGACTTATGGTCCTTGATTTGCCCCTATCTTATAACATACTCCTTGGTCACCCATGGACTCATAGAATGAGGGCCATCACTTCTTCTAGTAGCCAATGCATCAAATTATTACATAATGGCAAATGGTATAAGCATGAGTTTGATCTCAACCCTTGGTGTATTCAACTTCCTAATCCAAAATCTCAATATCACATCCCTACCATTCTTATCATCAATAGTGTTCCCTTACCTAAGTTTATCCACATCAATTCTAACTTGCAAGTAACTCTTGATGATTTGGATGATGATGAATCTAATGATTTGTAACATACTTGCAATAATACTAAACTACCTCCTTATATCTCAAAGTGGATTCCTCCTTTATTACCTCATGATTGCATTATTCTTCTCATTGATGAGATCACTAACTTTCCCCCTCCGTGCAATGCTCAAGATCCTTATTTACCAAAAGATGCCTTCACTTGCAATTATTATGGAGTGGTCAAATTATTTCAAGATCCTCTCATCATGTCTTCACATAAAATCAGTAATATTTAGATTTTACCTTCTAAAACTCCCCCTAAATCTCAATCATGTACAATCTCTCCAACCTATGATGATAACTACATAATGGCCCAAGCTCAATATCAAGACTTGGATGTTCAACATTATCAAAAAACCTTAGCCCAAATACATTATTTCAACTAGGATGTCCATACCATTTCCATGAATCATGAAATAGATCCTTAAGGTAATGTACCTCTTATTAATTCTCTACTTCTTGATACTCCTTGGGTAGTAGAACAAATCATACCTTGTAAACCTCCAAAAATTCTATAATCAAAGTACTTAGATGTTCACACAGACTAATTTTATATTGCACAGAATAAGCAAATATGAGAGATCACACAACAATAATTGATAGTAGAGTAGAATACTAGATAATATAACAAATCCACTTCGAGGGGGAAACCTCCACAATAATGCACTAATAATAGAATACTTAACATAAATAAATAAAGACTAACCACTACCTCCTATATTTAGTCTACTTAGCCAAGGTTATTCCATAGGCTGACCTATCTAAAAACATAGAGAAATGTAACAAGTATATAAAAGAGGTATGTAAGCCACAAGTCGACCACACATATCCCTAGACACACCAATGATTAAGGGCATAACAAGCCCTTCCCCTTAAAAAAAATGTTGTCCTCAATGCTATGGCAACTATGGATGTTGCTTCACAAATGCTTCATCCTCCTAAGTGGCATCTTCATATGGTAGATTCTTACATTTTATCAAGGACTCTGTAATCACTCTAAAATGCAGTTGCTTAATGCATATGTGAAGGATTGCCTCAATATCAAGAACAACATTGCCTTCCTCATCCAATTTTGGTAATTTTTTTAATGGAAACTCTATGTCCAATGACTTTCTTCAGGCATGATACATGAAATACTAGATGTATGCAAGTGGATGAAGGAAATTCTAACTTGTAGGCCACACTGCCAATTTTTTGCAAGATCTAATAAGGCTCATAATACTTAAGGGATAACTTGTTATCCTTTTTTTATTGCTTTAATGACATCTACTTATATGGTTGTAAGCAAACAAAGACACAATCACCAATGTCAAAATGCCTCTCACTTCTATGTTGATCTACTTGTTGCTTCATGCAATTCTGGGCCATAGCTAAATTTTCATGCAAACTTGCAAGGACCTCCTATTGATGGTGAATATGTTCTTCAACTACACAAACCTTAGGATGGACCTTCAAGGTCGAAGTGATGGATGGAGGGTGGTATCCATATAGTGCCAAAAAGGGAGACATTTTGGAAGAAATATGAACATAAGTATTATACCACCATTCAACAAGTGGTAACCAATGAATCCATGTATCTTGTTTAACAAAAATAAAATAATAGAGATATCCTTCTCAACATTTTTTGACTACATCAGTGTGTCCATCATATTGAGGATGATAGGATGAAATATGAGCCAACTGGGTGCCCAAACATGTAAATAACTTAGTCCAAAAATTATTATTAAAAATGGGATCTCTATCACTGGCAATGATCTTAGGGGTCCCATGCATTTTTCGAATAGTATTAAGAAATGAAGTAGCTACTGTACTATCAACAAATGGTTGTGATAAGAAAAAAAATGAGCATACTTATTGAGATGATCCACAACAACCATGATAACATTTTCACCATCAAATCCTAGTAACCTTGTAATGAAATCCATAGATATCTCATCCCAACACTGGCTAGGGATGGATAAAGGTTGTACAAGATCTAGGTTTTTGATGTTTTTGCTTTTGTTTTGTTGACAAATCATACATTCAACCACATATTTTTGGACATCCCTCTTGAGTCCTTCCCAAAAAAATCCTACTTGATTCTGTGATAGGTTTTCAATAATCCTAAATGACCCCCAATTGGAGTTGCATGATGTTCCTGAAGGATTTTTAATTTAATAAGAGAATCCTTACATAGATATAATCTATCTTTATACCATATGGCATTACCCTTCCATGTGAATTTTTCAAATCCACCTAAACCTTGCTGAATATTTTGAATCAAATCATGGGTAGCACTATCATGTTCCCATTCTAATCATGCTTCATCTAGCCAATCTACTTGTAAAATGGTTATGGCACATAGCAATGCCTCAATTGATTCATCCTTTCTAGATAGTGTATCAACCACCACATTGTCCTTTCTTATTTTTTAGACTATTTCAAAATCATATCCTAACATCTTAGTTACCCATTTTTATTATTCTTCAGATGATAACCATTGTTCCAAAAAATATTTGAGACTATCATGATTAGTCTTTACTTGAAAGTGATGACCCATCAAATAAGGTCTCCATTGTTTGACTGCATGCAAAATGGCCATCATTTCCTTCTCATAGATGGGCTTGTGTTAATTTTTACCCTTTAATTGATGACTTTAAAATACAAGTGGTTTGCCTTCTTGCATGAGCATAGCACCCATACCATACCTAGATGCATCACATTCAACCACAAAAGTCTTGGAAAAATTAGGAGTGGTCAATACTGGAGTAGCACACAGCCAATTTTAATTTTTCAAATGCCCAGATAACTACATCAATCCACTAAAATGAGTCTTTCTTCAACAAAGAGGTGAGTGGGGCTGCAATACTACCATAATTTTTGACAAACCTATGATAGTAACCAGTTAGCCTCAAAAATCCACATAGTTACTTGAGTGTCTTAGGAATTGGCCAATCCACCATTGCTTGGATTTTTTCAAGATCCACTTTCACTCCTTCATAAGAAACCAAATGACCCAAATTTTCAACCTCACAAGCCCCAAAAATACATTTGGAAGGTTTGGCATACAATTGATGTTGTTCCAAAATAGAGAGTACCTATTTCACATATTGGAAATTATCTTCCCAATTTGTACTGTAAATGAGGATATCATCAAAGAATACTAGAACAAATTTCTTTAAAAATAGCCTAAAAATAGTATTCATCAAACTCTAAAAACTAGATGGTGCATTTTTTAGACCAAAAGGTATAACCAAAAACTCATAATGGCCCTCATGAGTCCTAAAAGCTATTTTGGGTATGTCTTCATTATGGATCTAGATTTGATGATACCTAGAATGCAGGTCTAACTTGATAAAATAAAAAGCACCATTCAATTCATCTAGCAAATTATTATGATAGGAATAGGAAATTTATCTTTGATGGTGTACTTATTGAGTACTTTGCAGTCAGAGCACATCCTTCAGGTGTCATCTTTCTTTCTCACCATGAAAACTAGTGAAGAATATTCACTTTGGTTGTGGTGAATGATTCCTGCATCCAACATCTCCTGTACCATATTTTCAATTTCACTTTTCTCAGCATAGGGATACTTGTATGGCCTAATGTTGGGTTATGTACTGCTAGGAATAAGTTTGATAGCATGATCATTCATTTGGCTAGGTAGAAGTCCTTTTGGCATGTCACCAAAAATAATAGAATGGGCATCAATCACTTGTTATAGAACAAGAGGTGGATATGGTTGAGTTGGTTGTAATTCCATGGAAAATAAGTGAGCTATAAAGCCTTCAGCACCCTTATGAAGAATCTTTTTCATTTGATGGGAGCTAACAAGTTGTGGATATTTAGCCCTTAATCCCCTTAACTCAAATATCCTTTGTTTAGAATGAAAACACATGAATAATTCTTAGAAATTCATCTCAATAGTGCCCAAAGTGGTGATCCACTGTACTCCCAGAATAATATCATCTCCACCCATGGGAATAAAAAACATAGGAGAATCCAATAAGTAGTCTTTCATGGCCAACTTAATACTATGACATTTTATTCATCTGATAGTACCACCATCTTCAATCATAACCCAAAATTTTGGAGATGGATAAATGAAACAATTAAAATGAGAAGCCAACTTACTATTGATGAAGTTGTGTGTGCTTTTAAAATCAATCAAGACAGTGACCTTCTATTTCTTAAGGAAACCCATCACCTTAAGAATTTGGGGAGTACTAATACTTGAAAGGGCATGACAAGAAATAGTAGGTTGAAGGTCTTTAGATTCCTCTTCAAGAATTCTACATCCTCACCATGTACTTCTTCATCATCATTAGCACCTTTAATGTAAAATAGCTTTTTTTTAGCACAATAATGGTCTTTACTCCATTTTATATCACAACCATAACACAACACTTTGGCTCATTTCTCCTTAATTTTTCATTATGTTAATTTGATGGGCTATGGAAATGATAGTGTTGGAAAGGTGTGATCATGACCAGTAGTGAAAGTTTTCCTTTTGACCATCTCTTTTTCTTCTACCATATGTGCCCTAGGAATAACTTCTGATACTGATGTTGGGTTAAACATTTAAACCTCAAATTTGATGTTATCTTTGAGGCCACCCAAAAACAGATCAGTCAAATTTTACTCAATGATATCTTTCACTTGTACAGAGAGATTTTGAAACTGATGAATATAATCCTTCACAGTTCCTAATTACCATAGTTTGGCTAATTGGCTGAAATAGTTCTCTGAGACATTATTCTAATAATGAGCCAACTCCTTAGTGAAAATAGACTATGTAACAAGAGCACCATTCTTTTTCTTTTGAGCATATAACCAATGATACCAAATGAATTACTCAGGTTCCAGATATAGAGATGTCAATATCACCTTTTGAGATGTAGCTCAGATAAATTCTCATTTTGGGTAATCTAAGTGAGAGGATACTTGCCATCAAACTTATGCCTTTCCACTTTTGTAAATATTGGTTTCATACTAGCATGGGAGTTATTAGTGTTGAGAGGAGGATTTGAATGTTGAAGTGGAGTGTTGTTGGGTTGTAACTAAGATGTAAGGGTATAAAATTACGTAGTGATATGATGCAACTCATTATGAACCCCATTAATCTCTCTGCACATCCTTGAAACATCAACTTGGACTACAACAAATTATCATGCCTCATGAAGTTCTTTATGTCTACCTAAAACTAAGAAATAGCTAGATTTGAAGTTCTAAATTCCATGTCATCAGTAGGAGTCTTAGGAGTTTCTTTCCCCCCTTTTCTTCCCCTAGTATTATTACCTACCATATACAGACCGTAGGAGGGTTTTTACCCCAAAAAAGTGTACCAGGAGATGGTACCATTGTGATCACCTTGCCAAGATGAATCCAATGACTGCCTTTGTGCACTAGGGTAAAAATTTTGACACTAAAAAAGTGTACCGATAACATATACCATTATGATCATCTCATTAAGATGAATCCAATGACTACAATTGTGCAAAGGGAAAAAATTCCAATTTTTTTTTTTTCAAAAAAGCATTTCGAGCAATACTGTACTGATGGAAAAAATTAATTCTTCCTAGATTACAAGTTATGTTTTTTTGCTCCCACCACTCCCAAAATCCATGCCTTGCCGAATCAAAAAATATTCCAATGGAAACTTACCCAAATAAAATCTCTAATACCACTAGTAATGAAATTAATTATATGTTTGCATAGAATGATTTTATATCACATAGATTAAGCAAATATGAGATATCACACAATAATAATTGATAGCAAAGCAGAATATTAGATAATATAGCAAAACTGCTTTGAGGGGGAAACCTCCACAACAATGACTAACCACTACCTCCTATATATAGTCTACTTAGCCAAGGTTATTCCATAGTCTGACCTATCTAAGAACATAGAGAAATGTAACAAGTATATAAAAGAGGTATGTAAACCACAAGTTGACCACACATATCCATAGACACACCAATGGTTAAGGGTATAAAAAATTCTTGCATCTTCTCTACCACCTATAGATCCCATCACTATATCTAATTCTTCCCTCATCAAAGAAACTAATGATATACCAATCCCATTCAATCCATCTACTTCTCATACTCCATAGATTACATTAGATGCTAAGGCCATATATGTCCATCAGATACATTTTGATTATGATCACCATGGTAATAAAACTCTATATTTTGAATTAGATATTGAGTATTATAGTCCTTTCCCACTTTTCCTAGTGATAAAGCTATTCTTGAAATAGTTCATGCCTGAGAACCTCATCTTCCTTAACAACATCACAAACTTGGGAATTTCAAAAACAAAACCCCTTGTTTCAATAAATTCATCTCTATAATTGATCCTAAAACTAATCTAATTTCCTCTTTACATAATGCAATATACCGTTTCTAAGATGGCAATGTTATCTTTATTGAAGAAACTACTTGCATTAAATATGGTACTCTATCATGCCCTAGACTAATTATAGTTTCTCTTAAACTCTCACCTACTGATCATTAAAACTTTAGTTTATTTTTCAATAAATATAATGAGATATTTGCCTAGTTCTATGAGGAAATGATTGGTATTAACCCTAGTATTGTGGTGCACAATATCATCACTTATCCTAATCACAAACTTGTGCATCAAAAGCAATATAAATTTCCCCCTAAAGTTTCCACTTTATGTCACAAAAACTTATCAATGCTAAATTCATCAAACTAGTGGATTATTTTGAATGGGTTTATAATATAGTTCCCATTCATAAAAAGGTCACTATGGTCATTCGCATCTACATTGATTTCCATAATCTTAATATTTCTTATCCCAAAGATAATTTCCCTTTACCTTCAATATATGTCATTATTGATTTCATAGTTGGATATGAAATTTTATCTCTTATGAATGGATTCTTAGGTTACAATCAAATTCACATTTCTCTCGAGGACCAACATAAGACCACTTTCACCATGAAATGGGGCACCTATTACTATGTTAAAATTTCCTTCGGCCTTAAAAATGCTACAGCCACTTATAAATGAGCAATTACTTATATCTTTCATGATATTATTCATAAAATTGTAGAAAACTATGTGGATGACCTCATTGCTAAATCTAAAAATCATAAGACTCATCTTTTTAATCTTTCCATCATCTTCTGCCATCTCCTCAAATACCAAGTTACACTAAATATTTAAAAATGTGTCTTTAGTGTCACATCTAGAAAATTTTTAGGATTTGTAGTCTCTCTCCATAGCATCAATGTTGAACCTACTAAAATTAGTGATATCATCAACATGCCCATTCCTTGTTCTATTCTAAACATTCACACTTATCTTAGTGAACTTGGAGCAATTAGACAATTCATCCCTCAAATGACTTACCACGTCTACTTCATCAATTCTCTTTTTAAGAAAGGTAATGATTTAGAATGGATGGATCCTTGCAAAAAATCCTTTGATAACATGAAATAATCATTATTTCACCCACCTAAACTTCATCCTCCTTCAAATGATCAATCTCTAATAATCTATACTTCTTACACACCCATATCAGTTTGGGTAATGCTTTCTCAACAAGATGATACCATAAGAGATTATGTCATTTACTATATCATTCAAGGCCTCATTGATTATGATAAATTTTATACAAAAATCAAATGTAATTTCCTTGCCATATATTTTTTAGTTAAAAAGCTTCGACATTACATGCTTTATTAGACCACTTATGTCATCATTCATTTTGATCCCCTTTGTCAATTCTTCTCCAAAGCCTTTCTTCCTAGATATAGAATTGGCAAGTAGATGGTCTTCCTTATGTAATTTGATCTCTAAATTATTAATCAAAAAGTTATTAAAGGATAAATCATAGTTGATTAACTTGTCATAGCTCTTGTGCCAGCTATCGATCACCTTCAAGATAGTCTTCTTGATAGTAACATTCTCTATATTGAATATCTCAACCATGTTATACTTACATAACTTCACTATTTATCTTGAAGAAAGTAATCTCAATGACTCCACTATCCTCCTTGATACTACTAAACCAAAAGTAGGTATCAAAAAACTTCTTGAAATTAATATTGAATTGCACGAGGATACTTGGACCTTTTACTTTGATGGTGTTAAATGCCTTCAAGGAGTTAGGGTAGGTTTCATTCTTACAAGTCCTCTTGAAAAAATCATCCTTTTATATTTTTTCTTAATATTTGATGTCACTAACATTATGGCAGAGTACGAAACTCTAATCTTAGGCATGAGAGTTTATCTTGATTTAAATATCCAATACATGCATGCTTTAGGTGATTCTCAACTCATTTAATGCCAAGTCAATGGTGATTACCAATGCCAAAGCACAAATCTCATTACTTATCATCAAATTTCAACCACTATCATCAAATATTTCATATCTTTCACTATTTAATCTATCCCTCGATATCAATATTCTATTGTTGATTCCCTTGCTTCTTCAGCATCTCTTTTCATCCACACCAAGTTCTTTTTGATCCCATTTTTCTTATCCAAATAAGAAAATATTTTTCCTCTATTAAAACACAAGATTCACTTATCTACCACATTAATACTTTCACCATTTGACAAATCCCATGGTACAAAGACATCATTTAATTTTTGGAACACCAAACTTATCCTCCCAACTTATATTCCCACAAAAAGACTCACATTCATAAACAAGATTTTAAATATGTATTTTGATATAACATCCTTTATTATTGTAATGTTTAAGGTACCTTGCTCCATTATATTATGCAATATGAGGTTCCTTTTCTTCTTGAAAAAGCACATGGGGGCATTTGTGGTGGCCACTGTAGTGGACATGCTACAGCCCAAAAATACCTATGTATGGGATACTTTTGGCTCACTCTTAAAATGAATGCCATTGAATTTTCTAAAAGAGTAATCCTTGCCAACTTTATGATAATTTAATTCATTCATCTCTAGTAGAGCTTCAAGCTATCGAATCTCCTTGGCCATTCTCCATGTGTCGATTAGATCTCATTGGAAAACTACCTCGATCTCAAGATGCTCATGTATTTATTAGCATAGCCAAAAAATATTTCACCAAGTGGGTCAAGGTTACGACCCTTGTTAATGTCACCAGTACCACCACCTTTAAATTCATCTTTAATCAAATCATTTTTTACTTTGCTATCCCTCATTGTATCATTTTAGATAATGGTGGTAATTTAAAAATATATATGCCAAACAACTTTGTGCTAAAGTTAAAATCAATCATAAATTTTCCACACCCTATCACCCATAATGTAATGGCCAAACTAAGGCCACCAAAAAAATTCTTAATAAAATTGTCCAAAATGCAATTTATGAAACCTGCATAAATTGGTACCTTCATCTTTATCCTGCTCTTTGGGCCTATCAGACTAGAATATGTACTGCCACTAGGGTAATGCCATTCTTTCTAGTCTATGGTTTTGATTCAGTCCTTCCATTAGAACTTGAGTTTCCCTCACTTCTTATATCTCTTCATGGTATCATATCTAATGAATAATTACATGAATCTCACCTTCATTCCCTTGATCTCTTTGATGAACATCATCTTTTTACTTTACAACACAATTGCCACTATAAGGCCCTTATTGCCAAACAACATAACAAATGTGTGAAAGTTCACACATTTAATGTTGGTGATATTGTCATTAAATTAGATTACACTCATGATAAAGAAGGTAAATACACCCAAAAATTATGGGTGGCCTATTTATTCAAAGATATTCTTAGTCTAAGTACCTATCACCTTCAAACCAATGAAGGCCATATTTTCAAAGAGCCCACCAATGTACAATTCTTCAATAAGTATTTTGCCCAAGTCTCTCCCTTCCTTTTCATTCTTTGTATATTATATCTATCTAACATTTTTTGTAGGTTACTTACACAAGTCTCACCCTTTTTAGCAATTCTCTACTTTCACATACCTTAGTCCTTCCTTTTGGTCTTTTGGTTTTCCCTTTTTCTCATGAGTTGCATTGTAAACCCATGGATAGGACCTGGTCTTCCTCATGAAGTACTTTTATCCTCTTTATTTCCATATTTTTTACACACTTTTTGGTACCCCTTGGTTTTCTCTTTTATGAGTTGTAGTGTAAGACCATGGATAGGACCTAGCCTTCCTCACAAATACCATATTTTTCTTATCTAATTTAGTTTTCCAATACTTTTTGGCACCTTCATGGGTTTCTCTTTTATGATTTTTAGTGTAAGACCATGGATAGAACTTGGCCTTCCTCATAAAATCACCATCTTATCACTCCTTATCTAGAATGTGTTTTGTAATGGTTACAAGTTCTTGATCTTTATTCTCAACTTTAGCCTTTGCTTCTTTTCGTAGATGAAATTTGCACAATAATCTATATTATCATGTTTTCCTCCATTTCCCTCATTCTTATGATAAGGAATCACACTTTAATATCATTGCATCCTTTCTTCCCTTTTTCACCCTTTGTCATATTTTTTTATGATTTGAAGTAATTAAAAAAAAATCGTGTTTCATTCTTCTTAATTTCCTTTCCTTCCACTCCACATTGGATAAAATAAGGTCAAAGTCAAGATATAACTTTTATTTCACCTATATTTATGAGACTCTTAGACACCATACTCTTTTATTTCTCTCTCTTAACAACCAAGTCCCAAGTATTTAAATGAAAGTCATCTTTAACACCCATGTTTGGTTTTCCAAATCCATATGGAGGAGGAATAGAAAAACACATAAAAAAAATTACAAGCCAAATCACTTGAAACAAAAGGCAATGATATATAAAAATCAACATACAAATCTTAAAATTCAAAATCACACCAAAAAGACGTGATTACAAGCACATATCCTATCTCCAATCGAATCTCAAACTCTACAGTTGGCCTCACACTAGAGGTCCATTGGGGTATGATGGTCCAGTAGATTAGAATTAGAGAATTCAAAAAACTCTATGATGCTACTTACTTTCTCATTCAAATACCTAATCTTCATAATAGATTGATAGCTCTTTAAGAGGTCTTGAGAAATGGGGAACATGTTATGGGAAGGTAGGTCCATTTTAATTTTCATGCATATAGTCGTCATGGGATGATCTACATACTTCATTTGTTTACCTAAGACTTGTGTAGTTAAGAGAAGTTCTTCAGAGTCCTTAAGGTTGAAAGTCCTCTTGTTTTGAAAAATCTAATTTGAATGTCTTAAATTCAATAAAGAGTTCCTCTACCTTAGTTTTTCCTTCATTATCTTCTCTACCCATTTCATTTCCCCCTTGATAGACAAATTTTCATTCTAAATATTTTTCCCTCTTCTATACTTCTTCTTCACATCTTAAAAACATGTTAGCACTACTTTGTTTTAATTTTATCTATCCTTAGAATAAGACAATATACTTGAATAACTATGTATTACTTTTTTTACACCATGGCTCTATATTTCTAGACATGCCTTGATTTCTTTTTACCATTTGTTATTGTTGTACTACCCTTTTTATGAACACCTGAGTTCATTTCTACTTTCATGTTCTTTTTCTATTATTGGCTGAGGTTGTCTTGTTACTTCTCACTCATCAATGTTGTTTTCAATTTTATGCACCTTTTTCCATTGATGATTGAGTAAATATTGTTACTACTCACTCATCAATGTTGTTTTACCATTTTTGCTTGCCCATCTTTTTTTAAGGATTGTTACTACTTTTACATTGATGTTTAATTACCATCCTTTTCGACATGTATCCTTAGTTTGACTTGGTGATTTTGCCTTTCTTACTTAAGGTTTAACTGTTTGAGTTTCTCGATATTTAGTATCCTTTGCTTTTTGGTCATTTGGTCTAACATAGCACTTGTCACCCTAGCTTTATAAATTTCTAATTACATCCCATCCCATAGAAATAATTATCTTGGCTTTCCTGTGTTTGTTTTTTTTTCCTCTTTAGTTTTGTAATCTTAGGTTTGTTGAAAGCAATCTCTATGCCCTCCACAATCAAAACTACAAACATAGTAGACAACCATCTAGCCATAAAGATAACTTAAGGTACGCATACATTTAATTTTTAGTTATTTCCATTTTTGTCATTTAATTTTAGTTATTTTTGCTTTAAAATATTGTAACTTCTTTTAGCCTCAACATTGTGTGTTACTATGTTCTTTCTCAAAGCACCATCTTTTGTTTCACCTAAATGACACATGATGAGATTTGAGTGGGGAATATAAATACGCATAATATTTTCAAACTTTATCAATTACTAATGTTTTATATCTTGAAGAAACCCAACGAGTCTCAATCTCTTTGATGTACACCCTAAGGGGTGCACCAGGAAAGGGGTGGGTAGACCATTGGTGCTTTGCAGGATTTTGGTCCTCTTTTTCTACTTATTACCAATCTAATTAGATCCTAAAACCATTCCCTAACCTATTACTCCTCTTTTGCACACTCTTACAGTCTTTTACCACTTTTTGTACCCCTTTTCCTAACCTAAAACCCCTTTTGCTAGTTTATAGTACTAGGTTGACTGGGTTGATATTTTACTCTTATTGGTGAAATTCATTTAGGGTCTAGGTCAGCTCTTGGCTGACCTAACCTATGACCTATTGAGTTTTTGTCAATAAAAATACTAGGTTGACTGGATTGACCCTGTCAGCCAAAACTTTTATAAGGTCTTAGGGTTAAATCCACCTATATATATATAAGATCATTTCATCATTCTTATAGAGACATCAATAGTTATTATTAATTTTTTCTTCTTTATAATTTGTTCTTCCACCATTCTACTTGAGGAGTCTTAGCTTAGGGTTTCTACTTGGAAAATCTAGTCTTGTGGACAAGTCTTGGATGCTTTGGCCTTTCTTAGTGATCTTTACAAACCACAAAAACCTCTTGATAATCCCCTTTGTCTAAGGGAGAGATTGAATCTTGATGGGTTTGTCTTCTAGGTAAGTATCTCTAACTTTTCTCCTCCCTTTAGTAAATAGAAGTAGCATAAGTATTGGCTTTTGAATAATATTACTCTTCTTCTCCATGCATTAGGGTCTTACCTATACATAAATTAATTAGGATTCTTTTAAGCATGTTTACTTTTGGTTATTTACTAACCCCCACTTTATGTCACAATCTTTGGTGAGCACTATATTAGATTTCTTTGTTTTACTTATTATTAGTATAGTGAATATGAAAACATAGGACTTAGGGTTATTGCATGGTTTTTGCTTGACTGAAGGCCTTGGAACCCTCCCTAGTAATATTATTATGATAATATATCCCCTGATTGGTCTATTAGATCCACATATTGGTCATCTTCCTGATTATCTAATGTATCCCCAATCAAAAGTGTAAGTAGGATATATCTTCTCTGAGCTAAGATTGATTTATAGATCTGATGCCTTTTTTATTACATACATATAGTGTCAAAAATAGGATATGGAATCCATGTGAGGTTTTTATAAATGAGGTGATACCTCATGATATGATTAATGGACCACCAAAAATTCTTAATCATTGGTTCTTTGGTCCACATGAGATAATTAATGAAGACTTGAGATCAAAGCATGATGATATGCAGAGTCATGTGAACAAGCATGATGTGATTCTTGTTGGTAATCCTACTAGAAGACTCCCCAATAAATAATATATGATTAAGGTTATAGGTAAAGTTTTCCCATGGTGTATGATCACAATAAGACTTCATCATTATATGTATCTCAAAACCTCCTCTATATATCTTCTCATATGAGAGAAAGGTACGTAGTGTTTTAGATTTTGTTATAGAATATCTATATGATAAAACTTGATCTATGTTGCATCATAATTGCATAGCATCTAAACTTAAATGTTTGAGTTTACCAATTAATTATAATAATCAATACCATGGTAAGTTAAAGAGCTGTGTTGAGTATCTTTTTCTCTATAAGAAAGTCATCACGAATATCAAAATGGCAAAGTATAAGCATGTGGGTAACATTTCAATATTTAGTTTTCATGTAAGAGAGCATCAACTGATGGTGTTAGAAGTTGGAAATGAAAATAATAATGTTTCATAGTGGTTTACAAGTTTGAATTTCATTATTAATGTAGTTGTTTTGATATATTCCAGCCAACAATAAGTTATATTTGAGTACTTACAGGTGTTATGACAGATATTTATGGATGAGGGAAAGAGCACCTTTCAAATGGTGACTGGTTGTGATGATTTTCCATCCGTAGCAAAATAAATTTTCATTATTTTATTGCTTCCATTATCCATACATATAAAAAATAAACTATTTTTATAGTAGTGGTGCTAGTTTTGAGTTGTTGTTTTTAATGAAACTAGACAAAGAGTTGTTATTTTAATTTTGGATCAAATGCAAGAATAATTATCTTAAGGATACTAAATCATGGAAGTTTTTGTGTGAAGGGATTTAGATGAAGGAATTAGGATCCGTAATGATTTTTTTCATTACCATGTTTACTTGTTAAACAGATTAGTTTTTTTGATACCTAGGATCATGATTGACAATGGGTTTTAAGGTGGTGTCTACATTGGGACATTTTGGAATGAGGTGTTCTATTTATCAGAGTATGAATCCATATATTTCAAGTATATCAGCTTGGTTTAGCATGGTAACTATTATTTTAGGCTATGAGAAATGAAAATAGAGATTTTGCACACTAAATTTCCAAATTATATTAGAGTGGTACAACAGACATGTGGTAAAGAGTTTTTGATATTGATTTAGGATTTTGGTAAAATTCAAAATATAAGAGTTAGTACATTTGTATTTTCATTACTTGACCTAAGTCAAAGATGGGAAAATATAATCATGAATCACATCATTAATCTTCTAAAGGTTTGGATTTATGATGTTCAAACTTTGGGGTAGCATATTGCATGCTCCATAGATTTGTCATCTTTGGATGAGGAGGAGAAATTGATCCTAATTCATGAAGAAATGATAGATACTAGGGTTAAGAGATCAATAAAGAGATACCTCACTGAATATTTGATTCATTGGAAGAGTTAGCCAATTGAGGATACCATTTGGAAAGGTTTAGAGATTTTAAATCATCTAAGTTTGAATTGCTTGAGGATAAGTAATTTTGAGGAGGGAAGACTTGTCATGTCCATTTTTCTAATCAATTCTCACTTAATAATCAAATTATCTAATTTCTAATTATGAGAGAATAAGGGGGAAATAAATTAGATCAAGTATGTAATTAAGTGTTCACTAGGAATTAGAAAGGTTGAACAAATCAACAGAGATGAGGATAAATATTAATTTATTAATATTTTTATTAGCTAAATTAGGGCATGGTTTTCTAGAAGAGGATAATGATGAATTTTTAAGGAAACTTACCAATTAGGGCATGGATTTATAGGAGAGAATAATGATAGGGTTCCAAGGAAACTTGCTATTTTATTATTGCATTCTTATCATCTAGATAATTGGGTCAAATTTGGGAAAGTTTATATTACCCATGTTGGAGATAGAATATGGAAAATTTCTATTACCCATGTTGGAGATAGAATATGGAAAGTTTTTACTACCCATGATTGGAGATATAATATGTAAATATTATATTATTATTATTATTTGTTGATAATTTTTGACTTTGGGATTGGTGCCCCAAATCGTATTTAAGATAAGCAACCTCATCAATGTGGGATCTCTTGTCATTTCATTAAATTCTTAGACTTTACAGTTTAACTGTGCATCTGAGGATGAGAACCTTCAAGTGAAGAGATAAATGGATGAAAACCCATTGTATTAAAGAGTCATATGACATATCCCCTTTAATTAATAGACATTATTCCATATATATATATATATATATATATATATATATATATATATATATATATATATAACATTGGAGATGATTGGTATTGTTTATGTAGATTTTGGTGAGTGGTTTACATATTTTCAAGTGTCTTTTGGTGTGGTTTGATTTCTAGATTTTTGCTAATATGTTTGTTACTATTATAATGGATTTATATAAGTTTTTTTATTTATTAAAAATTTCTGATATTTTACCTTTGATATTTATGTGAAGTTTGATGTAAGTTGGTGCCAAAATTACCAAATCTAAGGTGTTAGAAGCATCTCATTTCTTGTAATTGTGTGGAGTTATGGATTATAATTTTTAGGGGTGTAATATGGTGGTTGTATTGGATGTGTATGATTAATTTTATAATCCTTAATACATCAATTTCATTTATATAAAATTTTATAATTCATATTTCTATTCGAAGCATAATATAGTCACTATTGTGGTGTTTTGTGAGTTTCTTGTGAGGAACAATTCAGAGTTAAATTTAGTTTATGTTTGTTTTTGTATATTTTGTTCATTTAAAACTATTTTCCATTTTAAAATCATATTACATGACTAAAAATTATATTTCATTAGTAGGAAAAGATTCAAATGTTTTTGTACAAAAATTATTGAATTCAAGTTCTAGCTTATGAAGAAATTATTATTCCTGTGTGGTTATCTAGTTATATTATCCCAAATTATGTGGAAAGGGTTTGAAAGTTATTTTATGCTTCAAATTTTATGTATTAGACATAAAATTTCAAATTATTTATTTTGGTAACATGACATTAAGTTTGGTGCATCACCTCCCATTTACTTATGTTCAATCATTTCTATCCATTTTCCTAGCAAGCAATAGGTTTAGTAGTGATTCAAGGTGAAACATCAAGAGAGATATCCCTATCTATATATTCACCTCATTCATTAGGACACCCATAGACTATAGGTGTCTCCATGCTATCACCTAAATGATGAAGGCTTGAAAAACCTCCTCAAGGGTGAAATTTAGTGTGATAATAGATACTAGACCTTTAAATGGAAATATTATTCAAAGAAATAATTATAAAGGAAGATAAATTGCTCCATTGTAAGATCATCACAAATAAAAAAGGAAATCCTAATAAACAATAAGATAATCTATAAAATCTAAAAGTGGATATAGAAGAAGTTAAAAAAGAGCTTATTAAGACTAATGAATAAAAAAATTGATAAATCTATCAACCACTCAAAAAAATCATAGTGACAAATGAGATCAAAAAATACCAAGATAAGGAACTATTGAGTAGAGGAATAAATTAATGAATTGATGGAACCACCAAGATATTATGAATACTTATTCCAAAGAAAATTCACACAATTGAAGGGTATAAAAGAAGAAGCTATCCAAATAAAAATCTAAATTAATGAAGATTTGAAACAAATAAAAAAGAGACTCCACCCCTTAATCCAAATGTGAAAATAAAAATAAAAAAGGAATTAGATAAAATGTTCATAGGTGGTATTATCACAAGTATAAAACACTGTGACTAGATTGAGACAAACCTCCTGTAGCAGATTACTTACTACAATAGATTTAATCAAAATATGCAAAAATAAAATAACTCTTACGAATAACAAAAACACAGAAAGCTAATGTTGATCGTAGGCCACTTCGATGGGGCAACCTCCTTTGAGTAAGCTCAATATAATAAATTTTTGGATGCCTTCATTGGGCCTCAACACTTACTTATATACTAACTCTATTCTAACAACTACTACTTCCCTTGTATGTGGGATAATTCAAATATGCTCTGAGGGATGACTTACAAAGCATATGCATCCATAGCAATTATTACACTAATATTTTAAAGAGAAGGGTAAGGCATGGGTTCCTAACATCCCCTCCCCCTTAGAAAAAGCTTTGCCCTCAAAGCTTCAGATGTGGGAATTGTTGTTGAATCTGGAAGAGTGATTCCCATGTTGCATCTTCTAGTTGCATGCCATGCCATTTGATTAAGACCTCTATGATGGATCAGGATCAAAGCTGGCAGGTACACCTATCTAGGATTACTTCTAGATCGAGAAGGATGGAGCCTTCATTATCAAGTGCTAGTAAAACTGTCTGCACTCAGATGTTGGATCCAAAAACTTGCTTCAAACAGGAGACATGAAAGATGGGATGAACTTGGGAGGAAGGTGGAAGCTCTAACTTGTAAGCAACTGACCCAATCTTCTGGAGAACCTTATATGGCCCATAAAACTTTGGAGCAAGCTTTTAGCACCCTTTTAGTTTCAGTGATGATTGCTTGTATCGATGTAGATAAAGAAAGACTATATCACCAAGTTGAAAGGTACACTTAGAGCGGTGCTGATCAAGCTACTGCTTCATTCAATTATGTGCCATGTGGAGATTGTCCTGCAAGGTGTAGAGAATCTGATCCTAGTTTAGAGAGTAGTGTCAACTGCTTAAACCGGTGAGCTGCCAGGATTATATGGAAGAAGTGGTGGTGGTGCTTGACCATAAACTGCTTCATAGGGAGTCATTTTGGTGGAAGTGTGGTATAAGGTATTGTACCACCATTCAACTAGGGGAATCCATTTGGCCCATTGATGTCATTGTTCTAAAGCAAAGCAATGAAGGAAGGTCTCCAAGCATTTGTTGACTATTTCTATTTGGCCATCTGTTTGTGGGTGGTACCCAGAGCTCATTCTCAACTGTGTGCCTATGCGATGAAATAGTTCCATCTAAAAATGGCTAATCACAATCTAAGACAATTGAAGAATAAATGCCATGAAGACAAAATATTTGATCCAAGAAAACTTGTGCAACTGTGGAGGCTGTGTATGGGTGGCTGAGTGCACAAAAATGACTATATTTGGAGAGGCGGTCAACTATGACTATGATCACTATCTTTCCCCCAAATTTAGGGAGGCCCTCAATGAAATCCATGGAAATATCTATCCAGATCCTAGTAGGAATGAGCAAAGGCTCAAGCAAACTGGGAGTCAATGTGGTTTCACCTTTGTTTCATTGGCAGGTATCACATTCAGCCACCATCTATATAATTTCAGCTTTCATACCTTTTCAAAAGAAGTGTCGACGTGCCTGCTCATAGGTTTTGAGAAATCCTAAGTGCCCTACTGAGGGGGAAGCATAGATTTCATAGAATATGGCCTGATGCAGGTTTGTACTTTGGGAAAGCACTAGACAACCCTTGTATCATAGAGAAGCACCATCCCATGAATAATTTGGTACTATAGATGTTAGGTTGTGGAGCTAAAAGCTTCACTGATGCAGACATTGGAGGAGGTTGCTGAGTGTCATAATCATCAGCATCGATCAGGCCAACCGACGTCGGTCAGGTGTAGATAAGAAGCTGCCAACATCGATCAGGGATAGGCTGATGTCGGTCATCTCCAGGCAGACAGGGACCGATGTCGGTCTCCTGTGCAGTTCCAAACTGTGAGTTCATGAATAGTTTAATGAACTAGTTGTTTACATGTAAAAGGCTAATTTTAGTCTTGGAGCTGTGGATCTAATTATTGTAATTGGATGTCTAATTATTTTTTGCATGGGATCTATATAATAGACTCATGGGCTATATTGTAAAGTGTGAGGGATCAAAGCAGGGATTCCCCAAGTGCTAGATAGAGAGAGCAAGCTTGGATCCTCATAGTGCCATAGTGCCAAGTGTGTATGATCAGGTAGATCTACGAGAGAGCAAGGTCTAGTAGAAGATCCACAGGGGTGCTAATTTGGAGGACAAGGGTTCTTCATGATATGTAAGATCAAGTTGGTTTGTAAGTTGTTACAAGATCAAGTAAAGATCTACATGTGGTAAGTAAGGTCAGTTGATTTGCAAGTGTGTGTGTGCGAGGTCAAAGGAGATATGTGGGGTAGCAAGATCAAAGGTGACAGTAACACATTAAGGAGCAAGATCAAGTGAGATCTACTTGGAGTATGTTGCGTACTTGTTTGTACTGGTAGTATTGTTACTGACCGATGGACTGGCAGTATTGTTACTAGCTGGTGGAGGTGAACAATAACTATGTGTTTGAGTTGTTTGTTGTGATCGTAATTGAGAGAGAACTCTTGATTGAGAATTACTGGGAGCACTAGAGGTGTGGGAAGTGTCATAGGTGTGGGAAGAGTGTGGCATCTTCTTGATTGTATTTTCTTTCTGGATGAGTTGAATACAAGATTGTATTATCTCTCAAATTATGTGTTATTTCTAGTTTCTAGTTACTTATTGCTTCTGGTTTAATTCCATGGTTAGTTGCTTGTATATGGTAATCAATTTTGCTTCCTAGGTACTTGTTGGGGATCAACCAACAAACTTGATTACTTTTATGTAAGCAACTAAACATGAAATTAAACCAGAATAATAAGTAACTAGAATCAGAAACAGCAAAGAATAAGAGATACAAGAAACCACCCTGAAAACTTGTATTAAACTCTTCCAGAAGGAAATACAATGAATAAAATCACACTTTCTTCTCACACCTCTCAGATGTATAGATCTCTTTCCCTCAAGAGTTTTCTCTCTCAATTACAATCAATTCCAACAACCTGGATTGATACACATATACAAAATGTATTCTAATTCTACACAAGCTATGAAGATCTATCCCTATTATATAGAATTAGGAATCATGAGCTATGCATTCTCAACCATTAGATACACCTCCTAATTAAAGGCTTAAAATAGTCCTACCAAAAATAGAAATTCAAACTTACAACTAACAGCTAAACTTATCATGCAAACAATCTATTCTATCCACACAAATAGACTTTCTAGACGCACAGGTGACCGACGTCAGTCCCTAAATGCCTACACATGACTGACATTAACCGATGCATAATCGACACTGGCAGCTACTGGTTGACTCCTTACCATCATCAGCAACTGTGTAAATCTAGCAACTTCAACATCTACTCATCTGGTGAAGCTTTTAGCTCCACAACTCAATAGTAGAAGGGGTAGTGGCCAATTGATGGATGAGGTGGCATAAGGAGGGATCATTTACATACCCTTATTAGACAAATTCCAATTAATTCAGAATGGGCATGGAGATGGCAGAGAGGGAAGGCTAGTCCTCGAAGGTTATTGAGAGAGCATCAGCCACAACATTGTCTTTTCCCTTCTTATAGGTGATCTCATAATCATAACCCATGAGTTTGTTGACCCACTTCTACTAAGCTAGGGATGATACCCGCTATTCCAAGAAATATTTCAAACTTTGATGATCATTTTTGATGCAAAAATGATTTCCTAGTAAGTAGGGTCTCTATTTTTGTACTACATGTAAAATTTCCATCATTTCCTTTTCATATGTAGACAAAGCTAAATTACGGCTAGAAAGGGCTTTGCTAATGAAGGCAATTGGTCAGCCCTCTTGGAAAAGAACAACACCCAAGCTGATGCCACTAGCATCACTTTCGATGGTGAAGGTTTTGGTGAAGTTTGGCAGTGCCAAAACTGGTGTGCTACACATAGCCTATTTGAGTTTGATGAATGCCTGATCAGTTATTGCACCCTGGGTGAAAGCATCCTTCTTCAATAAGGAATTCAAAGGAGCTATGATCTTTCCATAATCTTTGATGAACTTGTGATAGTATTCTATCAGGCTTAGGAAACCATGAAGGCTTTTGAGGGTGGTTGGTCGAGGCCAATTCTGCATAGCACTGATTTTTTCTAGGTCCATGCAAACCCCATTAGCTAAAACAATGTGCCCCAAATAGTTGATTTCTTCTTGACCGAATGAACACTTGGATTACTTGGCACATAATTGATTATCTACTAATAGTTGTAATTCCCTGTCAATATGTTGTAGATGTTCGGCCCATGTGTGGTTGTAGATCAAAATGTCATCAAAGAAAACTAAAATAAATTGATGGAGAAAAGGCCGAAAGATTTTATTCATGAGTGCTTGAAAAGTGGAAGGGCATTTGTAAGGCTAAATGGCATGACAAGGAACTCATAGTGAACTTCATGTGTATGAAAGGTTATCTTGGGAATGTCATCAGGATGCACTCAAATTTGATGATAGCCAGAATATAGATCCAACTTGGAGAAGAATTTGGCCCCATGGAGCTCATCAAGAAGCTCATCGATGACATGAATTGGGAATTTATCCTTGATAGTGAGGTGGTTAAGGGCTCAGAAGTCAATGCAAAGGTGCCATGACCCATCTTTTTTGTGGACAAGAAGTACTAGGGAGGAATATGGGCTGGTGTTGGGGTGAATAACTCCAGACTTGAGGAGTTCTTGAACTAAGTTCTCAATTTTAGTCTTTTACAAATGGGGGTAACGATATGGCTGGATGTTGGGTGGGATACTTCCTGGAAGGAGAGGAATGCAATTATATTCAAGGCATGAAGGGGGAAAACCTACTAGTTCTAAAAAAATGGTTGCATGCTTATCGAGTACAGCTTGTAAATTTGTAGGGTGGTTAGTAGCAGTGGGGGGCTAGAGTTGAATGGAATGTAGCTGTGCAATGACCCCATGTGAGCCTTTCTTCAAAACTTTTTCCATGCAATGAGAACTGATGATGCTAGCAAATCCTGAAAATAACCCTTTTAAGGTGTGCTTCTAACCATTATCTATGAACTGCATCCAAAGCTCAGAGAAGTCCCATAAAATAGGTCTTAATGTGTGAAGCCACTGTGCCCCTAAAACCACATCACACCCTCCTAAAGGTAGGGCAAACATATTAGAGTGAAACTTATAATCACCCATTTCAATATGCACATTTTGACACTTACCTTTACATGGAAATGTGCCCCTATTAGCAATCATGACTTCAAAGCTAGAACAAGTGTATACAAAGTAGTTTGCTACCTTAGCAATGAGAGGATCAATGAAATTGTGAGTACTACCCAAGTCAATGAGGATTATGAGAGGGATCTTTTTGAAGCACCCTTTGACCTTTGTGGTTTGGGAAGTGGTGACACTTGATAGTGCATGCACTGAGATCTCAAGTTGAGTCTCTTGAACCACTGGGTCCTCTTCAGTGTTGGGTTCTTCTTGAGCATCTTGAAATTCTAAAATATCATGCTCGTTGTCCTGCTCTAGTGGTGACTCCACATCTAGCAAGTAAAGTTTTTGTTGGATGCACCTATGACCCCTAACCCATTTATCATCACAGTTGTAACATAATCCATTCTCTTTGTGAGCCCACATCTTTACCTCAGTCAGGCACTTGATTGGTGTGGTTATGGTTGTCCGTTGATTCACTATGTTCTTTGTTGGTGGAAAGGTGGGAGGTCGACACTGTGTGGAGAGTTTATCTTCTGCTAACTTAGCCAGACCCAAAGTGTCAATCATATTTTTAGGTCAAAACATTTTTACCTCTAAGTGGATCAGTTCTTTGAGGCCACTAACAAAGCAGCTTTTGATGAAATCATCTAACAACCCTTCAGTGTGATTAACAAATTTTTCAAATTCAATTTGATATTCATGAATAGTACCTATTTGACAGATTTTGGTGAGAGCTCCTATGAAATCCTTGAATGTCAAGGGACCAAACTTGCCTAGAATTAAGGATACAAAATTTTACCAATCGGGTTCATCATGTGACTTGAGATACTAATGATACCACTAAAGTGCTTCTTGTTCCAGATGAAAAGAAGCAATTGGGACTTTGTTTACAGAATAAGTATTGTGGAGGTTGAAGAATAGCTCATCTCAATATATCCATCCTATAAGATATGTTCCATTGAACCATGGAAAGTCTAGCTTAGGTCCACATGAGAAGTTGGAAGCAAAGGAGTGATGCTCTGAAGAAGATTCCTTCTGCACTCTGTTGAGCAAGATGTTATTATGTTGATTCAAGCCATGCATCATATCTGTTAACTCTGTAACTTGAGATTTTAATGTGGTGATTTTTTCCTCCATGATTTGTGTGCCTGCATGAGTGGTGACCATAACTAGTTGTTAATAACCAGGGATCCTTCATGTTCCCTATCGCGATGTAAGGCGGGGTTCAAGGCAGCGCCCTAAAATTTTATTTTATTTTTAATTTTTGTTGCTATTTTTTTTTTTTTTTACTTTTTTACTGCTGCTTTAGAAATGGATTTTCTGCAACTGTGTGGTTGGAAATATCCTCAACTATGGATACGTTGTTGTTTTCTCTCTAAACCTGATAAGTTGGATATGGACCCCAAGTTTGTTTGGCTGCCTAAAGGATTTTTTAAAATTCTCTCTAGCCACCAAAGCTATCTAATCGAGTACCACTCTTCAAAAATTTCTAGCCATGGTTTTACCCCTTAACGACAGCTTTTGGTTTACCTCATAGGTGGGAACTAGTCAATCGGGATGGGGCCATTGCCCTTTTCGTTGGTAGGTCCTCTCAATGGGTGAGCTACTTCAGGGTTCCTATGGTACTCCTCACAATGGGTTTTAGGGCTTATGCCCAAACACTTCCCATAGTTAAGTAGATGGGTATTTACCCAATCTAAAATGACAGAACCTATAATGAGAAAAAAATCTTGCCAAAAATGGCGTAGCTCCTAGAAATCCCTACTTCAAAAAAATTGCTCCAAATCTACCCACAAATCTAAGAAAGTGCTCTGATACAAGATGAGAAGAACCTCCTGTAGTAGATTGCTTCCTACAATAGATTTAATCAAAATATGTGAAAATAAAATAACTCTTATGAATAACAAAAACATAGAAAGCTTATATTGATCGCAAGCCACTTCGAGGGGGCAACCTCCTTTGAGCAAACTCAATACAATAAATTTTTGGATGCCTTCATTAGGCCTTAACACTTACTTATATACTAACTCTATTCTAACAACTACTACTTCCCTTGTATATGGAATAATTCAAATATGCTCTAAGGGATGACTTACAAAGCATATGCATCCATAGCAATTATTACACTAATACTACAAAGATAAGGGTAAGGCACGGGTTCCTAACATAGATAATCTCCATCATGATTCAAAACAAGAAAATATATGAGATAATAATTTACATTGACTACAAAGAATTGAACAAAGCATGCATTCCTGACCCATTCCCTACACCCTTAACTAAATAAGTTTTATAGAATGTATTGGGAGTGAAATTTACTGATTCACCAATAGTTTTTAGGATATCACTAGGTGAGAATAACACCAGAAGACAAACTAGAAAAACATTTGTGATATAATGTGGATCATTTATGTATGTAGTTATGCCATTTGGACTAAGAAATACATCAGAAGTATTCAACCACATAATGGTTAATGTTTTTCAAAATTTCATCCATGAATTGCTAGAATAATACTTAGATTATTAGATGGTATGGACTTTTGAATATCATATTTAAGAACTATCAGAGTTGTTGCCAAAATCTGGATAATGTGAGTGCAATGGAGACGTGATCACACAAGTTGAAGCAAGTGCACACCACATAGATGCTAAAGCAATTTGAAAACAACACAATAAGATAAATTGCACAAGACAAAATAGAGAAAACTAAAATCTGATTAGCATGAGATGGTCAAAGTGAGGAATACATATAAGAGAGTACATAAGTAACTCCTCCACAAAAGGTGGACAAGGCATCCCAAGAATACACTGTAAATCCTCCATGAAAGGTGGTGACAAGGTGCTAAGAATAGAGAAGTAACTCCCATCAAGGGAGTTACTTATGGCATTCTTATGACACCTATGACACATCTATGACACACACCTCCACATAAGCTAGCCTATCCCACAAATGTAGGAAAACTCCATGTATGCACAAGAAATACAATTTCCCTAATTAATAAATAGGTAAAAATAAAAACCTACACTAATACCCCCCCATAAGCGTAGCTTAGGTGGGTAGTGTGGAAATATAAAATGGGTCCCGGCAATTAGGCCTGATGAGGTACCCATGTATAAATGCAATCTCCCATAAGATAGAGAAAAGGAGAAAACTCGTAGGAAAAAACTCCCCCCCCCCCAAAAGAGAGACAAAAGAAAGAAGAGGCTAGAAGGCCCCCCCTAAAGATGATGTTGCTACAGATGTGGACCACACCCCAAGAAGAGCTCGTAGATGAATGAACTTGCTCTCAGTGAAAATTTTGGTGAAGATGTCTACAACCTACTCTGAAGACTATTGTCAAGATCTTGCTCCATCAAAAGAGCACAATATGATTACCAAACCAAGCAACTTAATATGCGGAAATTAACCAGATTCACCGAGTAACTAGAATTCAGAATAACACAAGATATGAGAGACAATACACAACTTGTATTACCACTTTAGACAGAAAAGAGTACAATAAAGAAGATGCCACTTCTTCTCCACCACCTTACAGAGGTTTCCCACACCTCAAGTGAGCAGTAAATCTTCTCCCCAAAGCTCTCCCTCTCAGGTCCCAACACCCAACTCAAATACAGAGTTGGTGTTCACCTCTTGTGCTCCATGCACACCACAAGTGCTCCACACACTCAAACAAGTACTCCACATACTTCAAGTAGATCTCCCATGAACCTGCAACAACCTGCAATTCAATAGACCATACTTATGGAAGGAACTCCCTTGCCTTCCTCTTTGCTCTATCCGAGTACACACCTGTACTCCAAGTAGATCCTGCCTGATACTGCTCCCTGTTGTGTTGCTATCTATATGATCCTACACACCTGCAAATCAAACACGGTTCTGCTCACCTGTGAACCTTGACCTTGCACACACATACACCTGCAAATCAACGATCTTACTTACCATGTAGATCTCCTATATAGGCCATACCCCTGTGACCAAGATCCTACATACATGAAGAACCCTGCTGATTCTCCAATCCAGCACCTACACCTGGTACTGTGGAACTAGGAGGAACACCCTTGCTCACCTCACACACAGAAGGAACAAACTTTGCTCAACTCAAACTAGAACACCTTTCCAATACAACCATGAGTCTATTATATAGATCTCATCCAAACAATAATTAGACATCTAATTACCATAATTAGATTCGTAGCTCTCAGTCTAAAAATAGATCTAATCATGCAAACACTTGGTTCGTTAGCTAACTACCCATAATAAGCTCGCAGTCGAACCACACAGGCGACCGACGTCGGTCCCTATCCGCCTGGGGGTCGCTGACGCCGGCTGATCAATGACCGACGTCGGTTGCTTCCTTATCTAATACTGCCGACGTCGGTTGGCCAGACCAAACGCCAGTCTCCGTGACACTCAGCAACTCATCCTGCAACCTCCTCCATGTCTGCATCAGTGAAGCTTTTAGCTCCACACCCTAACAATCTCCCACTTGGAGATAAATAGCTGCACTGTACCTATACTTGTACCCCATCTAATCTGTCTCCTAGTTTGTATCCCTCTTCAAGATCAATCCTGAAGATAACCCACCACACATCCCGTGGTGTACCCCCTGTCATCCGAGTACCCTGCCACATCCGAACCTACAAATACATGTAGTGAAGTCCTGACCCTGCATAGCATGAATCCCTACTGCTGGTCCCTCTCAAATACCTGAGAACCCACTTCCCCGAATTGGCTCCTAACTCTCTGACAGCTCCCACTGCATGGGAATACTCAGGTCTATACCAGACCTCATGTGATTTCGGACATTGTACCTGTCCAGCCCTTAGTGTGCACCGGCTCTGCATCCTGAACCTTGCCAACACCTGATTCACATCAGCTCCCACTCGAGACAAAATCAACCTGTGATCTCCATGTCTCCCATGTCAAAGAATTTCGCTGCTCCAAACTCCTCCTGACATGCCACTGAACTAATCTTACCCTTAGCTCAGCAAAACCCTGTATGTACACCCCTGCTAGCTAGCATACTATCCACATACAGCAACAGAATGATGTCATGACTCATCATCCACCTGGTAAGGCAAACCACAGTAGTTACCTGACATTGACTGAAGCCATGCTTCATCCTCCACTTGTCAAAACGTGTACCACTATCCTGCAACTCCTCAAGACCATATACCTGGTCTTCCGTCTCACGTATCTATTTTCTCTATTCTTCAACTAAGGAATCCATTCATCTCTGTGCTTTTCTCACCTGCTGGCAACCCTACCAAAACACACCTATTTGGTTCTCCTCCAAGGAATCACATCCTCATCCATGCCAAGCTCACACCTATTTCCTGGATCCTTCCTGCTCTACAATCAGCAACATGTATAAAGAAGAGGAACAATGAATTTGAGGGCCTACTTACGTCTTCAGTCCTCCGTATGGGTATTTGAGACTCCTTGACAGCGTGTTGTCCACCCAAAATCTGTTACAGTGATCAACCTCGGTCACTCCACAGTCTGCATCCGACCGACGTCGGTTCCCATGCATCTGTCCCTGACTACCGACCCTGCAGATATCGGTGTCCCTTCTGCCGACGTCGGTCCTCTGGACCGACATCGGTCTTACCTACTGCCGATGTCGGTCCCATGACCGACGTCGGTCTTAACCTGCCTGACATCGTCGGCTTCGGTCTGCACATGACCGACATCGGCACCTGTCTATTCAACGCCGGTTCCTCCTGACCGATGCCGGTATCTGTGTTCGCCTGTGAGTAATGACTTTTTACCCGTGAGCTTCTTTGAATCAAAACCCATGTCCAAACTGCTCTGCTCAGAAGTATCCAGCACCAGCCACTGGGTTCTGTCTGCCATCTCCTCCATAAACACCAAGGCTTTCCAGTTCTTAAACCTGTCAAATATATCTATCTTCAGCTTAAGAACGTGCATCTCCTTCCTGCTCATGTGACCAAGCCTATGAAGCCACGTCTCCACAACAAAAGAAGAATCAGTAATATAAACAAGTAGATAAAGAATACCTATTTTCTTACCACCAGATAATTCAAGTGCATCCGCTGTGAGAGTTCTTGTGCATCTCTCATCACCCAATCTTTCTGAAGAAATTAGCCATATCTCCAAACTTGGGACCTGCATGACCTTCATCAACACCTGTGTGTTGGCCGCTTGCAATTTCAGCTTCACTTCCCCTTTGCCAATTCTTTGGCAAGGCTTACCAGCTCCTCTACTTGGGGCTGCATGGAAAGAGGCAACCGAATCTTTTATCCAAGATTCAACTTTATCCAAGAAACCTCCCAGAGCATCCTGTGCAACAACCCCTGCTACATCTGCTTCTTCAGTTTCTTCATGCTGATCTGCTACCAACCAACAATATTCTTTTACCTGCTCTTTCTTTCCATAGGACCGTGAGTAACCATCTGTGATTTTCAACTCCTCCATTCTTAGCTTACCTTCATCTGCCATTGCTCTACACCCACTCAATCATAAACCCCCGAGAGTGACCTGTAATCAAAACACACTACCCAAATCTAAACCAATCTGTTAGTATCCCAACCAAAAGCTCGGATACCACTTGTCAGTGGTATCAAGCTATGAGCCAACAACCTTGCTCTGATACCACTTGTCAGGATCTTGCTCCATCAAAAGAGCACAATATGATTACCAAACCAAGCAACTTAATATGCGGAAATTAACCAGATTCACCAAGTAACTAGAATTCAGAATAACACAAGATATGAGAGACAATACACAACTTGTATTAACACTTTATATAGAAAAGAGTACAATAAAGAAGATGCCACTTCTTCTCCACCACCTTACAGAGGTTTCCCACACCTCAAGTGAACAGTAAATCTTCTCCCCAAAGCTATCCCTCTGAGGTCCCAACACCCAACTCAAATACAGAGTTGGTGTTCACCTCCTGTGCTCCACGCACACCACAAGTGCTCCACACACTCAAACAAGTACTCCACGTACTTCAAGTAGATCTCCCATGAACCTGAAACAACCTGCAATTCAACAGACCATACTTATGGAAGGAACTCCCTTGCCTTCCTCTTTGCTCTATCCGAGTACACACCTGTACTCCAAGTAGATCCTGCCTGATACTGCTCCCTGTTGTGTTGCTGTCTATATGATCCTGCACACCTACAAATCAAACACGGTTCTGCTCACCTGTGAACCTTAACCTTACACACACATACACCTGCAGATCAACAATCTTACTTACCATGTAGATCTCCTATATAGGCCATACCCCTGTGACCAAGATCCTACATACATGAAGAACCCTGCTGATTCTCCAATCCAGCACCTACACCTGGTACTGTGGAACTAGGAGGAACACCCTTGCTCACCTCACACACAGAAGGAACAAACTTTGCTCAACTCAAACTAGAACACCTTTCCAATACAACCATGAGTCTATTATATATATCTCATCCAAACAATAATTAGACATCTAATTACCATAATTAGATTCGTAGCTCTCAGTCTAAAAATAGATCTAATCATGCAAACACTTGGTTCGTTAGCTAACTGCCCGTAATAAGCTCGCAGTCGAACCACACAGGCGATCGACGTCGGTCCCTGTCCGCCTGGGGGTCGCCGACGCCAGCCGATCAATGACCGACGTCGGTTGCTTCCTTGTCTAATACTGCCGACGTCGGTTGGCCAGACCAAACGCCAGTCTCCGTGACACTCAGCAACTCATCCTGCAACCTCCTCCATGTCTGCATCAGTGAAGCTTTTAGCTCCACACCCTAACAACTATCAAAATATCAAGTCAATGACCTGATTATGAATAAGCTCCCAAATGAAATGCATGTGAATCTCTATGTTCTTAGTCCACTGGTGCTGAACTAGATTCCTGTAAATCTGAATGGTACTCTGGTTGTCATAATAAATGATGGTGGGCTGCCTGATAGGAATGCCAAACTTAGAAAGTATCCCCTAAAGCCAAATAGCCTCAGTAGCTACATTAACAGCTCCCCTGTACTCTGCCTCTATGGATGATATAGCAATAGCATTTTGCTTCTTTCTAGACCAACTGATAGGACCAAAACCTAGAGAGAAACTATAACCAAAAGTGGACTTGCGAGTTTGTGAATCGCCAGCCTAGTCTGAATCTATATATCCAACCAAGTCAACCTCTATGCCAAATCTATAATGAATCCCATATCTATGTGAACCCTATATGTAATGCAATATCCTCTTAGCTACTTTCCAATGCAGCTCATGAGGTTCTTGCATGAATTTGGATACAAGTCCCATTGTCTATGATATATCAGGCCTAGTGTGAGTCAAGTAGATGAGACTACCAACAAGTTGTCGATATCGAGTGGCATCAACCAATGGTGAAGAACAATGAACCTCAAGATTGACTCTTGATAGAAAGGGAGTCAGAGATGGCTTGCAATCAGCCATGTGAAACTGAGCCAATAAGTCAAGAGCATACTTAGGCTATGCAAGAGAAATCTTTGAATCTGATTATGAGATCTTGATGCCAAGGAAGTAGTGCAACAAACCCAAGTCTGTCATGTCAAATCTATCCTGAAGAGATGCCTTCACCACTGCAATAGCTGATGAAGAACTCCTAGTGATCAAAAGGTCATCAACACATAGAACCAAAATTAGGAGCAAATCATCTTGCCGCAAAAAGTAGACATTGGGATCAAAATGGCACCTAGTGAAACCCACTATGAGAAGGAAGGAATCCATCTTGGCATACCAAACCTGAGGGGCCTATTTGAGGCCATAGATAGATTTCTTAAGTCTGCATACTAAGGAATAATCCTAAACAAATCCTAGCGGTTGCTCCATGTAGATCTCCTCCTCTAGGTCTCTGTGAAGAAAGGCACTCTTCATATCCATCTAATGCACATCCCAACCATGTGTTGCAGCAATACCCAAGGTGAGTCAGATAGAAGTCATCTTTGCAATGGGTGCAAAGGTCTCTGAGTAGTCAATGCTTGCCACCTGTGAGAAACCCTTGGCAACCAATCATGACTTATACTTATCAACTGACCCATCTACTACAAACTTGGTTCGATATATCCAACTACATTGAACCAACTTTCTTCCCTTAGGAAGTGAAGTCAAATCCCAAGTGTGATTTTTGATTAAGGAAGAATATTCTTCCTCCATAGCATTATCCCACTTAGGTACCCCCGATGCCTCTCAAAAAGTCTGTGGATACAAAACTATAGCAAAGAAGGCATGTGGATCTCTCTGAAAATCCCCCCTAATATGTCTGTCATCTATGGGATCTCCTACCTAGGTGCCATCACTCTCAAGTGTCTATCTAGCCCAAAGTGGCCTGAAAGTGGGTGAGTTAGGTGCTAACTCCTCATCCTCTAACTAACTAGAGGTGGATGACTCTGCATCACTATCCTCACTGTCTGAACTCGAAGAAGAAGATGATGTCTCTGGCTCAAGAACCTGTTGTGGCTGATTTGAATCTGATGAGGAATCATCATGAAGAAGTAGATCCGATGAGGGAGAAGAAGTGTCAAGTGTTGAGTCTCTAAGACTCTCCTAAAAATGGACACTTCTCTCGATGAACAACTCATGAGTGACTGGATCTAGAAGGCGATATCCCTTAATACCATCCAGATATCCTACAAAGATGTAAGGCTTGGACTGTCATTCCATAGCTTTGCATTTTTTCTTCAAAATGTAGGCCATGGCTGGGGATCCAAAAACCCTGAGGTGCTCAACATTAGGTTTCTTTTTATGCCAAGCTTCAAAGGGTGTTATCCCTTTCAAAGCTTTGTGAGGAACCCTGTTTTGAATGTAGTAAGCACAATTGATGGCTTCGGCCCAGTAATGTGGTGTTAAGGATTTGGAGTGAATCATACAGCTACCCATCTCTTTCAAGAACCTATTCTTGCATTTTGCAACCCCATTCTGTGAAGGACTGTAAGTGACTGTGCGCTACAAATCAATCCCCTCTATAGTGCAAAACTACTCAAACTTGATGCTGACATACTCCCCTCCATTATCAGTTCAAAGAACCTTAATGGATTTCTCACTCTGTTTCTCAACAAGAGCCTTGAAGTCTAGTAAATTTTCAAACTTTTGTTTGAGAAAATATATCCAAGTGTACCTAGAGAAATCATCAATGAAAGTGAGGATGTACTTGGCCCTTGTGAAAGATGGTTTGGAAAAGGGTCCCGATACATCACTATGGACTAACTCTAAAGGTTGTGAATCCCTCCAAGCTTTGCCTTTGTCAAATTTTGATTTGGGATGCTTCCCAAGGGAGCACCCCTCGCAAAGTTCTTTTGAGAATTGGACACAAGGCAAGCTAATGACCATGTCATTTTTGCAAACTTGCTCAAGATAGCGGTAGTTAAGGTGGCCAAACCACTCATGCCACAATTTCCTAACTCCATCTGAATGAATTAGCAATGATATTGGAGAAGAATTTGATGCAAAATGTGAGGTGTATAACCTGGCTTGGTGATCTACTCTACCCACTGCCACTGTAGTATCACTATGCAACTCCCTAATAGCCACTAAATCTAGTGAAAACTCAACTCTCATACCCTGACCAATGTGAGTGATTTGGTACACTGATAGGAGATTGGTTGAAAGAGAAGGAACACTTAGAAAATTGTTGAATGTTCCTCCTTCCATTTCAACTGACCCTCTCCCTGCAACGGAAATTGATGTGTCATCACCCAAACTAATTGAAGTCATGCTACAAGGCTCTAAAGATGAAAACTCAACTAGTGAAGAGCCCATGTGGTGAGAAGCACTCGATTCGATGACCCATGAAGATGTAGAAGCTATTATAGCTACAAGGGCCTTGCCCTTTTCTTTCTCCTTACCCTTGCCTTTTGCCTTGGTAGAATCTTGGGTAGATGAATTCTGCTTGATGGACTCTGGAACACCTATGTTGTTCTTCTCTAGAAGATGAGTTAGGTGATCTATTTATTTCTTCATGCACTTGTGTTCATCATGCCTTGTCTTTTAAAAATATACACACTTAACCTTCTCCTTCATAGGTTTAGCATTGGAAGAGGAAGTCTCAGTGTTATTTCTGGCAGGATTGTTATTTTCTTTCTTCTTCTCCTGGTCCTTGTTCTTTTTCTTCTTCTCCTTTGTTGAAGTCTTGTCCTTACCATTTCCAGCTATCAAATCTTGGGGTTGAGTAGATTTTACTATGCCCATTTGAATTAGCTTATCTTGCTCCCTAGTCAAGTCGGTAATGAATGAATCTAAAGAAGGCATTTTCCATGTAGTGCCAAGGGCACTTTTTATGGCATGGAAAGTGGAGACAAAGACTGAATAGCTAGGACCTAACTTTCTGAGAATAGAAAGTATGAGTTGATCATCTTTCTTCTCTATCCCGCATTATTTCAATTACAATCTAAGGGCCTTAAACTTAGTGAAGAAGTCCTGTAGGGTGTCAAAGTTGCTAGGACTTAGACTTATGAGTTCATTTTCAAGCTCATGACCTCTCATCTCATCAAGTTTTCCAAATAACTTTTCTAAGGTGTTCCATATGTCATTGGGAGTTTGGGAGGATTCTAGATGGAAGAGAAGTTTTGGAGACACAGACAAGCTTAGTAATCCATAGGCTTCATCACTACGGTTGTACCACTTGACCTTTTCAGCATCAGTGTTGGGTTCTACTTCAGTACCCATGGTGATCCTATACAACCCCTTGCTTCTAAGAATGATTGACATTTTAACCTTCCATTCATGATAGTTAAAGGGTGTTAGGGGTTTAAGTTGAAAAGAATCCATTTTTTAGCTGAATTTAGGTGAAGTTGTGTTGATTTCAAGTTGTGAAATTATGCAGAAAGGAGAATGAAAGCAAAGATTTGCAAGTTGTGAAAAGCAATCACACCCCCCCTCAAAATATTGAGCCCCCCCCCCAAAATATGCAAGCGCATGTTCAAAATACGTCAAACTCATTTGAGAATGCGTCTTAGAGCAATCAGTGCAAGACTAAAGCAAACAAGACGTCTGACTCACTCGAAAAGGTGTCTCGAGAGACCCAAATTTTTGGCACTTTATAAACTAGTGCATTTTTGACAAATAAAAAGCCTACACTATGGAGAATTGAATTATAAACATTTTTGCAAAAAAATGGCACCCAAATCCAAGCTACTATTTGCAAGATATTAAAGGTTCAATTTTCCCGTAAACTAGTGTTTTTGCAAAAAAAAGCACTAAAATATTTTTAAAATGCCTATTATGAGAGAGAAAGTGGCCTTCCAACCACTCATTGGATTCAGCACAGAATAAGGAATCTAAAGGAGGTTTGTGTGAGGGGGAATTGGCCTCCCGCCAACCTAGGTCTCACCCTTCGTCTTCGACAGGTGAAGATACAAGTTTAAAATGAAAACCCCCAAATTACAAAACTATCTATAAAGCTGAATATTCAGCCAAATTGACTGATTTTTGTTTTATCAAGTCAATTTTAACTAAAAAAATGAAGCATAGACAGAAATGAATAACTGGCCAAGCATCTAAGGGTCCACATGGGACGCCAAGTAAGGAAGGGGCGCCCAAAAAAGAACAGTCCAAAATTTAACAGTAGAAAAGACAAAAAAATGAATGTTCAGACCTATTGGACGCACCGTATGGCCAGATGACGCCTTGCTGGTAGAAAGGACTATGGTGTGGACCAGAAGAAGGAGTTGCAGAAGTCGGCAGACTTGCAGACTGCTGACCAAAAGTGCGCGTCGTATGCCCTATGGCAAATGTGAAGACCAAAGGCTAGGCATTGTTGAAGGCCCTTACAAATGGAAAACTAGTCAAAAAAAGGATGTCGTACGGCCTGTTGAAGGCACCTTGCTGCTGCTTGGTGTGCAGAGTGAAGGCAGGCACAGAAGCTTGGCTAGAAGGACTATTGTTTGGAGTTGCTGCTCCTCCCTCTGCTACTCCACACAACAATGGCACCCAAGAAGAGAAATAGATGAACTAGCCCCTGAAGTGAAGACAGCCAAGACACCCAAAGGCCAAGGATTTCCAAGATGCAAGAAATGATACCAAAAATGATATTTTTTTTATTTTAGACCAAATCTAGAAAATAAAAAAATAAAGAGAGCTCCACTCCTCTTGATTTCAAAATGAACTAAAAGCATAACCGAACACACGATTACTGTTCTTTCTCTGATACCATATCAGAGTTGTTTCCAGAATTTGGATAATGCGAGTGCAATGGAGACTTGATCACACAAGTTGAAGCAAGTGCACACCACATAGATGCTAAAGCAATTTTAAAAAACACAATAAGATAAATTTCACAAGACAAAATGGAGAAAACCAAAATTTGATTAGCATGAGATGGCCAAAGTGAGGAATACATATAGGATAGTACGTAAGTAACTCCTCCACAAAAGGCGGACAAGGCACCCCAATAATACACTGTAACTCCTCCATGAAAGGTGGTGACAAGGTGCTAAGAATAGAGAAGTAACTCCCATCAAGAGAGTTACTTATGACATTCTTATGATACTTATGACACATCTATGACACACACCTCCACATAAGCTAGCCTATCTCACAAATGTAGGAAAACTCCATGTATGCACAAGAAATATAATTTCCCTAATCAATAAATAGGGAAAAAGAAAAACCTACACTAATAAGAACTAGTAATGATGCTTGAGATATATAGATGACTTAATATCTTGTTGAATCTAAATAAATTTGCCTTTAAAACACTGTCTGGGTCATTGATAGTCCATATAATATGTTAATAATGATTAATGGTGGATCCTATAAAAACTAGTATAGTCATTATTCTATCACTGCCAAGAGTTGAGAAGATTGTAAGAACATTATTGGGTTATATAGGATATCCCCATATGTTCATAAGGAATATGCAAATAACGACTAATGGTGGATGCCATAAAAACTAGTATAGTCATTATTCTATCACTACCAAGAGTTGAGAATATTGTAAGAACATTATTGGGTTATATAGGATATCACCGCATGTTCATAAGGAATATGCAATATTGAGTGTACCCATAAAAGAGTTGTTAAAGATTAAAAACAACAAAGTAATATGGTGGATTCCATAAGGTAAATTTTAAGATCCCTTATTGTAAATCCCCTTGGATTTCATTGATGAATCTATAGATATGTGTATAATAGTCATGGCAAATTTTTAGTTGTGTTGGTGAATTATTATGTGTAAGACCTTGCTTGCCTAAACTTGTAGGTTGTGGCATAAAGAAAAAAAAAACTTATCTAAACCTAAATATTATTTCATATTTGTATTATTCTCTAAGATCTATGTAATTTTAAAAAAAATCATCTCAATCTGAATTTTTATGCAAAAGTTACAGCTTTGGGAAGTTGGCAATCGGTTGCACATAGTGACATCCTGAATTATACCAATATACAAAATCATATTTAGTATATATATAGGTGAAAGGAGAATATTTTTTCTTAGAGGTATTTTAAATATTTGGTGACCTGACCTAGAAAATAAATTACACTCCAATTTTTTAGGCAACCTAGTTCTATGTACTAGTCCTCTAAAATCATCAAAATTAAATTCCCAAAAATTGAATATTCGTGAATTAACAAATATTCACTACTAAAATTTACCCTGAGATGCCATAATGTCAAGATAAATTTTATACTTTTAAAAATAAATTGTTAACATATCCATATTAGTCTTTCTAAACTATAAGATACCATTTCATGTGCACCTTGATGCATTAAGGCTACCTATAGCAAAATATAGATGAAACATACACTACCCTATTTCATTTACAAGGAAGAATTTTGAAAGAGAAAAAATTAAACTATGCAACCATATAAAGAGAATTATTATTGATGGTATATTCCTTAAAATAATTTAGACACTACCTTAAGGCTACTTCCTTTGTGTTTTACATAGATCATGAGCTTTGGAAATATTTTATAAATAGACTAATGATTTAGGGTAGTATATGTAGATCATTTATTTTTTTTCAAGAGTTTGAAATTAATATTTTGGTAAAATTTAGTAGGACCAATAGTGGGCTAGATTATTTATCAAGAATCCATACGATGGAATATAAGTGATCAATTGATGATGAGGTTCTTGATGCCTATCTATTTTGCATAGAAACAATACCTTAAGAGATGGGAAATATATAGCAACAAGGAAATTTTTGGATGGATATGGTAAAAAAAAATGAAAAATATTATTATTTCAAGCATTCCCATTCACATTTATTGATGGGGTCTTGTATAAAAAAGGAATAGATTAAATATTGAGAAGAGTAGTCTTTTACCATGAGAAAGCTCAGATACTCAGAGAAGCTCATGTTGGAATAGCTAGTAGTCATAATTCTAAGGATGGGATTGCAAATATGATCTAACTTGTATGATTATGGTGGCTCATAATATTTTAATATGCACATAAATATAAAAGGCCTAAGACACATGACAAATGGTATGCAAAACCAATGCAAGGGATGAAATGTCCTTAAGACTTGTATTATCATTAGATCCATTCAAATATTAGGCTATTGAAATTATACGATCGATAAAACATGTTACAAATAAGAGAAACACGAGATTCATAATTATTAACATGAGATTGCATAATAAAAATTGTAGTTAAGTTTCTATATGAAAACAACATAACTAGATTTGGGTGTCCACTAAGTATCACAAGTGATCAAAGAAAATACTTTGTGAATGAAAAATCTAAGAAATTACTATAATTTTTTTCATACACACACAACATGAGTACATTATACCACCCAAAGGCCAGTGGTACCATAGAAACTTTTAATAATGTGTTAGAGAAGGTATTAACTAAAATTATTAACATAGAGATGACAAATTAAGATATTAATATACATACAGTATTGTGTGATTATTTTATAATGTACAAATGACTCACAAAGTATTGTCCTTTTTAATTATTATATGGGTTGGAAGCTACAGTACCCATGGAGTTAATTGTTCCAGGTTTGTGGTTAATAGTGAGATCCATGATCAATTAAAGTGACTAACTTAAGGAGATATTGATAGATCTATATAAACTGGATGAGAAAATATTAATTATAGTGTATAATTAGATATAAAAAAATGAGATAAAAAGCATGGTATGATTACCATATAAAATTTATAAAAATAAATAAATAGAAAGTAAGGTTTTGTTGTATGTTAGCAAATACAAAAAGTCATTTAAACTAAAAACTAGATGGTTAGATTCACATATGGTGGAGTAAATGTTGGAATCAAGAGCTGTTATGCTCCACAATTTATCTAGAGTACTTAGAAAGGGATACATTATTAGGTCTAGGATAAAAGCCTATAGTTCAAAATAATAGAAGAAACATACATACATAACCCTAAAGAAAAAAAATGAAAAGTAAAAAAATAGAATGGAGAGAAAAATTAATAATAATCATATAAATCAATTTTAGAAAAAATGATAAAAAGATAAAACAAATATAGAAAAGGATAAAAAGATAAAATAATTTTAGAAAAAAAATCATAAAAAGATAAACAATTTTAGGAAAAAAAAAGGAAAAGACAAAACAATCTATTAAATATATATAAAAGGAAAAACCTGGTAAAAATTATATATATATATATATATATATATATATATATATATATATATATATATATATATATAACATTAAATAAATCCCTAGAAGGAAAAAAAGAAACATAAGAAAAAGAGAAAAAATAAAACCACCACTAATGCTAAAAAATAGAAAATGGTGGCTTAGGGAAGAAAGGATATGAAAACTTGTGGCTATGTTTGTCTCCTCCCATACTCAAAACTTGTGGCTTGGTTGAAACATTTAAAGGACAAATATGAAAACTAATGGGTGGTTAGTGGGAGATCAGCTTTCAAATACATTGAGATAATGTATGAAGGAAAGAAATAAGAATGGCTTGAAGGCGGAAAAAACACAAGACATGAGAAAAGATAACAAATAACAAGTAAAAAGAGGTTAAAACTAAGGAAAAAATAAGAAAAAAGAAATAAAAGTAAGTCAAAATGGATAAAAATATTAAATGAAACTAAAAGTATCTATTACCAAAAGGTAAAAAATGGTAAAAATAATTAACTATAAATGAGAAGAAGACACTACAATAAAAACATATCTTTTTTTAAAGTAGTAAAGTTATTCAAAACAAAAAATGATTATTACACACTAAGATATCTATTGAAAAAATGAAGAGAGGTTTGTGATATGTGGAGCTTCTACAAGTCATCTCATTCAAATAAATCAAGATTCCCAAAATTTAGAAGCATTCAATGAAAATCAAACATCTCGACCTACAAAGAGCATTTTGACTTGTCCCAACATTGGTGTCACACTATCAAAACACATAAAATGCATACACTTCAAACTATGTGAAATTAATCACACTCTAATGGTGCCAAAAAGGTTAGATATTTTGTAAAAAAACCCTCAAACACAAGCTCTAGAGTACCAAATACACTATAGTATCATGGAAAATATGAAATTGTACTTTTGGATTGGGTTCCCATATTTTTCTTGGTCAACCTAAATAATAAAAATAATTTTGAGTTGCACGTATGAGAACATGATATATCTAGATGAACCTTAGTGTATTTAGTAACTGTGATACACATAATAATAGGGCTCATGAAATATGGGTAAAAATACCATAACTATGAAGAAACAAAGTTTGTTAGCACAAAAATATTTGTCACACTGACTGGAACACATTTCAACTAGAGAACACTTTCCATCCAACATATTATCGACCATAGATTTTGGTTGTTATAAAGGCCATCACATGGGAAGTATATTACACAAATAATGAAGATTATGCAACAATAAAAACATCCAAATAGCATGGGACATGACCTAATAACATTAACATAGTATGATCTCTATGTTTCACTATTGTAGCATTTCCTTGAAAACCTCATGAAAATAAATATAGGTATGTTAGAGTGGACGTGTTCACAATGGCTAGTGGTTTGAGCTTTTACCAAACTAGTTTTGTTTCTAGATGTGTTCACACTTACTTAGGATTTAAGCTTGTTTTGGGAGTTTGTTATTTGGTTTGTTGTGATAAATATTTGAACAAACCATTTTTTGGTTGTGCAAAATATTTTATTCCACCTATTGTTAACTTATGCAACAAATTATTTGTTACACATAACAAACCTTCCTTGCCTATTTATTAGGCACTCCTTATGCTTCTCCTTTAAAATGATGATGTGATTTTTTATTGGGGGATTGTTGATGCTCATTTTATTGTTCTTTGTCCTCCTTTTTGCTACTTTTACTCACAAAATGCATTTTTGGTGGTAACTGATGTCTTTTGTAGAGGCTCTCTTTTGTTTGCATTTCACTATTTTATGCCACTATTGGTTTTTCATGACTCTAAGTATGGATTCCCATATGATTTAACCCCTTAGTTCCTCAAACTACACCATTTGGAATACCAAAATGTAGATGCATTTGTAGATTAAGGGATTTTAAAGGGTTGTTATTGGTAAATTTCCCATATTTACAAATGAGGATGATATTGTAGGGCTTGCATCCTTGCAAAAGGAGTCACTTTGTTTATTCTCTTCCATGTTTTTGGCAGTTTGAAAAGTCATATTAAGCATGCCACATCACCTAAAAGAGATTGGGACATTCTTTTAACATTGTTTGATGAGGTCATTTCACCTCCACATATTCCTCCTCTTTCTTCCTCTCAAAGTGAGGATTTTTATGTTGGTGACATTATTTCTCCACCATCTTCTCCCTTTTGTATGGGTGTAATTCTTGATGGTTGTTTGTATGAGAACTCTTTGGCATCTCAATCTCCTCCTATTAGTTATTGTCCTCTTTCCATTATTAGTGAGGACACATTTTCTGAGGATGAGACACTTATACCACCTCGTCCTACTACTCATGATGTAGATTTGATTATTGGTGGTCACTTGGATGAGGTACCTTCACCTTATCCACCTATTTATGCACATTATGATATAGTGGTTATTTTTCCTATTTTTTATTTTTTCTATGATTATTTATAGTACCCTACCAAACCCTAATCCACCCATTGATCCTATGTCCTCTTTCTTATCACTTCAAGAAGAAAATAGGAAACTCATGATGTAGAATTATATTTTACACTCCTTGATTCATGGAAAGGATGTCCTCATTTGTTCTCTAAAAATAAACTTGTTGGCATATAACATCATTTTAATATCCCATCATGTTGTGTTATTGAATATAGCATACATCCACTTGATGCACTTATACAGTGTGATCTACCAAATTTTGAGTAGCCCATTATTCATGTTTCTCCTATTTTTATATATGATACTTCTATGCCTAATATTATTGCACACTCTACACATCCCATTCTAGTTTTACCTACACATATGCTTATTTCTTTTGAGTAGCATACCACTAGCTTTGGCTCCTGCATACTTTGTTCCATGGGTCATACTACAAGACTTGTAGGCATTAGGAAGCATCTATAAGGCATTGCTCACCCTAACCATCCTATTATGTGGATTTCTCAGAATGGCATTGGTTATGATGTAGGTGCATCATCTTCATTGGGATCTATTCGAAGCTCTCAACATGGAACCAGTCCCTAAGGACTTGGTAGATAATGAGTCCTCAGTAAATAAGGTCTATTATGATAATAAAATCTATGCTCAACCCCTTTCAGTAGTAAGGTGGTCTATTCCTAAATCTTTCTCTTTAATGGATAGAACCACCAATGTGATAAATAGAACACTTATATGGCTCATAAGTAAAGGGTTCCAAGTAACTAAAGAGATAGTAAGCATTAGTGAAAAACTACTAAAACTCAAGGAGAAGGGAGTAGCACCATCAATAGAAGGTTCTAGTAGTGGATCACTCTTAGAATAACTAGTAGGTCAGTGATCTCCCACAAGATAAAGAAGAAATCAAAGGCCAAGAAGGGACAATCAAGCAATTAGGGAGCAGTAGCAAATTAAATTATAGTGATTTCATCTGAGGACATAGCTATAGTTGAAGCAACAAAAATTTCAACCCCCATATCAATTATAGTTTCAAATCCCATCTCTGTGATACTCCCTCTACCTATTTCTATAATTAATTTAGCTTTAACTCCTCCCATTTCCACTCCATCTCAAGTGACTCAATCCTCCATTCACACTAGTTTACTTGTGTCAATAAGTCCATTTCCAATAGTTTAATTAATTCAAGTGGACACTCAGTTATCCCCATCATTGGACACTCAAGTTTATGTTTTACTTCCCTCTTCCACAAATTCACTTCCCCCTTCCATAATTCCTTCTATCTCATCTACAATTCCTTCCATTCCATTAATTACCAACATTACATAGCAATACATAGACATGGATTCAGTCATTCTAACTACAATCCTACTAGCCATCCCAACCCCTGGCATAAGTATTACTCCATATTAATCTCCCTTAAACTTTCCCACTTCATCAAACCTGAGTGTCCCTACAAATATAATTGATTCGTTCAAGGATTTGGACTCCACACTTCCATAGGTTCCTTAATTCCAACTCCCTATGTCTATTCCCCCATTGGTATCACTTCCATCTCCCACACCCCGAATAGACACATTCATTTCCATTTCTTCCACCTTCATAGTAACCCCAACCCCTACAAATGAGATATAGATGGATCAAGTCATTGATGCAAATGTGGACCTTCAACCCATAGATGAGGAAGAAGTTCCAAAGACATCTTCTGAATAATCAGTGGTAATATCAGTGAAGGATATAACACTTATCACCATGCCTACTAGTATAACATCTTTAACTCTAGATTCTCAAGTGAAATTATCATCACAATAGGATGATACTCCTAGTTGGTTAGTACAGATAGTGGGGAAGAAATGCAAGTAGATGGTGTCCTTGAATACATTGGATTTTGGCCTCATAGATGCACATAAGAAATTTAAGACAACTCCCTAGACCATTTCAAAGATTTTGTATGATTCAATAGGGAAATTTTATGTAGATATTTTAGCCCCCTAGAAATAATATCTAGTAGTGGGGGATTACCAAGTATCAAAATTTCACCTTGGATGTCCTTCAAGAGAGGGATTGAAGCATGATGTTCAATCCAACATTAACTCTATTTTTGAGAAAATGTATAGTGACAAGGTCACTAAGGATGAGCTAAAGAACAAGGTTGAAAAATTAATGACTGCATTAAATAATTTCATTGAGCCCACTAATCAACCTGTTACTTAGATCATAGATCAAGAATCACTTGATGTAGTGATATAAATTGGCAGCATGAGAAGGGTCACAAAGGAATGGGTAGAAGAACTCATCTCAAAGGGCAACAAAGTTATTGAATTAGTAAGGGACCATTATACAATTCTAAAAGAGAGAAGAGTCACCTTGAGAGAGAAAATAAATAAGTATCAAAAAGAGGTAGAAATATTGAATCTTTTCTATCCAAAATTGATAGTTGTGGACTCCATTGATGTTGACAACCTCCTTGTAGAAAAGATACTAAAAATGATGTAGAGAAAGAGGAGTTAGATAGAGCAACTCAATTCAGAATAAATATACTTACAGATAATGCCAATAAAGCTAAGGTTACACATGATAAGGCCATTGATATTGTATATGACATTGAATATTTTTTGAATAAATTGTCATGTCAAGCAACAGATAAACAAAACTAGGTCCTTTCAGTGTAGGGAGTTCAAAATAAATTCAAAAAAGTGGTCAAAGGATAATTGGCAAGAGATACAACTTTTAGCTTAAGATCTATCCACTATTTCATCAAGTACCATAACACATTAGATCAAATGGCAAAAGAGACTCAAGAATATAGAGCCTTCATAAGGGAAATCTATGAAATAATATCAAAATACATGATAAGCCACCTTTACTCTTTTGGTCTTGATGAAGATAGAATCTTGGAGATCTTCAAGAGTTTTGACGTGTATATTGAGAAGATACAGGCCAAGAAAGATAAAGAGTCATCAGATGTTTTTATTGTAGATTAATTATTCCTATCAAAAAAATATTCTTGTATATTAAATTTTAATTATTGTAAAAATATTGTAAAGTCTCATATTGTCAATTTTTAGCCTTTAGTGGTTAGTAGGTCAAGTTCATAGATGGTGGTTCTGGTGGGATTTCCTCTAGTGCACCAAGGCTAGGAAAAGGTAGTTGGGTTAGATTTAGGTAGGGTAGGGTAGGTTTGATAGTTTTTATGGGTTAATTTTGGTTTGCGTGGTTAGGTAGGTTGGTTATGGTTGAGTGAAAAGGCATGTTGATTATGGTTTATTGATTTGGGGTAGAGGTTGGTTTGACTGGTTAAGAGAGGTAAGATAAATGGTTGAGTTGGTTTATTGGTTTTTGGTTTAATTTTTTGGTTTGGTTGGTGAGGTAAGCTTAGGTGGATGGTTATAGGTAATCTTAGGTCAATGGTAATTTTGGTTAGGCTAATGGTCAATTTGGTTTGGTTGATAGTTGCTAAGGTTAGATTGATAGGTTCCACAGAAGTGGTAAGTGGAAAAGGTAGGTTGGTTGGTTCCACATGGTTGAGTGGAAAAGGGTGGTTGGTTGGTTCCAAAAAGGTAATTGGAATATTTTGGTTGGTTGGTTCCATAAAGGTGAGTGGAATAGTTTGGTTGGTTGGTTCCTTGAATGCATTTTCAAAATAAATTTGAAAAGAGTCCACTTGGTTGACAAGTAGTTCAATTGAGGGTTGGACCATGCTTTCCTCAACAATGAGCAAAGGAAGAGGTTTGATGATTGATTTTTTTATGATATTTAAGGCTAGGTTGGAAGGAACATAGAGAATTTCCTTTGAAACCTCCTTGTGATCGATAAGTTTTTGGATGAGCATCTTAAAAGAGCCATATATGTCTATCCCATGTTTGTGTGTGTGATGATAGGCACAAAATTCATCTTCTATAAACCAAATTGGTTTTGAAAGAAAATTATTGATGGGTTTGATTGGAGGAAGGTTAATGATATAGGCCTCTAAGAGTTTATCCAAGATCAAGGCATACGATTCCCCCAGTAGGGTGTACTACCTAGGAAGAGGGTGCACTAATGGCTCTTGAGTTTTTGAGCTAAATGGTAGATTTGATGAGATTTTTTGGTATAATAGGTTTAATGAGATGGGTTGGTTTGGTGGGTTTAATAGTTTAGGTAGGTTTGGTGGGTAGTTGTTGATTGATTTTGATAAGATTGATCAGGGTGATAAGGTTGATAAAGTTGATTAGGTGGGTAAGTTGAATAGGTTAGATCGATCGAGTAAGTTTGGTTGATAGTTGGGTAGGATTGGTTGATAAGGGTTGGGTTGATATTTGTTGGGTTGATTTGATAAAATTGGTTGGTTCAAAAAAAATTATTGGTAGTTAATGGTTTGATTTGGTAAGGTTAGTTGAATAGGTGGAATGGTACTTGACGAAATAGTAGCAAGTAAAAACGTAGTAAGAGATAACATCGCTAACATATGTTCACAAGTTATAACATTTTTGGTATATATCATAGTTTGTTAATAATATAGTATTACAAATCATCACCATTCACCATGTAGTTTAAGTGCAAAAATAAATCTTTTTTCTAATTTATTCAATATGGTATATGTAAAAAATTTAGTGTTTTACAGTTTTAGAATCAGAAACTTTATACAAAGATGTATCAAAGATGAAACAAATTTTATATAAGTACGCAATGTGGAGACCATACAAATTCAACAAAGTTTATACGAGTATGCAGCAGAGAGCATAAAAAATGCAACAAAGTTTATAGAAGTCTATAGAATTTTAGCTTTTTCCAGTTTACAAAAACACATCCCAATTTATTAAAAATGCAATCCTCTTTTATAGAAACTAAATATATGGTTATTTATATCTATATGGTTATTAAACACATCTTTAAATTACATATATATCTAAAATGTTAAACTACTAAAACTATATATATATAGTTACTATATATGGTTATTAATTACTATCGATATATATGGTTAATAACTATATATAACCATATAAATAACTATATATATCTAATTACTATATCGTTATTAAATTTATATCAGTTTTATAATTGTTTATATAAATTTCTAGTTATTTAGATTTATATGGTTACTAAACATAGCTTTAAAACTATATATGGTAAACGCAACTTTCAATTACAACTCTAAATTCATGAAATTTTTTTTATCTGTATATTTTTTGCAAATTTGGTTTATTATGATTCTCGCTACATTTGTGCTACATTCTTAATTTTTCTATGTTTTTTACTTGCTACATTTTCTCCTACAATGTTATGTCTCCACTACATTTTCTCCCACCACGTTTTCTCTCGTTATGTTTTCTTCTACTATGTTTTCACTGCTACATTATCACATAGAGCTGGTGGATTTGATGGGTTAGGTGAGGTTGATAAGATTGTTTGTTTGGGTAAAGTTGATAAGGTAGGTTGATAGTGGTTGGTTAATAGATTTATAGGTTGATAGGTTTATTGAATGATTTGTTTGGTTAAAGTTGATAAAGTTGGTTGGGTTGATAAGTGGGTTAAGGTAATTGACATAATGGAAGGGGTAGATGGCCCAAGTTTTGACAAGGTTGGAGTGATAGATGTGGTAGATGTTAATAGGTTATTGGTTGAGTAAGGTAATGGTTAAAGGGTCACTGATAGGTTTTTGGTTGGTTGAAGTTGAAATTTGATTGGTTGCAGGTAAGGGTTGATTGGTCATGGCTACCAGAAATAGATAACTCTAATTTGTTTATCCAGTCCATTAACATTATAACCAGTTCAGGTGGTAGTTGATAGTTTGGGGGTTGATTATGGTTGAATTTTTATGGGTGATGGGTAGATTTGGGTTGATTATAGGTAAGGTAGGGAACATAGCTAGCTTGAGATGCCAAGTAATGCTCAGATGTAAGAGGGTTGTGGTCTGAGATTCTAGCAAAGATAGGATATATAGAAAATGTTACAGAAGGGCTCTCCATTTGAATAAGGTAATGGAGATGAGGGTAAATGAGGTCAAAATTATGGAAGTTTGATGGTAGAAGGTTGATTCCTCACAACTAAAATAAAGAGCAAACAAGAAAAAAGTCTAAAAAGCAATGCATACACTAAGTTCATTAGCTCTTGGGATAACTTTTATCTTGTGTTGGCTTATGCCTTAGTTAAAAATATGTAAGGGTAGTTTGGCTTGAAAATTAGGTAATAGATAAGAAATCTAAGGGTGGTTTTAGGTTGAGTTATGGTGCTCAAAAAAATTTGTACTAGATCAGGTATGTGGTCTGGTACTGAGGGCTTGCTCCCCTCACATCACAATCCTGAAGTTGAGCTAGGTTGCTTAGCTAGTATACCATCTATCTAGGGATTATACTCTACCAAAGAATAGATTGGGCTCTCCCCTTGGTGATGAAATACAAGTGGGATTACCAAGTAGGGTAAGGTTATCCATTGGGTGGTGAAATCCTAATTGGGCCTTGTCTCAAGTATGTTATGGTGTGTTGATTGATTATGTGGTTTAGGTTTTGTGTGTGATATAAGATTGAAGCTACAATAGATTACTTACCTTTTTAAGTTACTAGGTGAACCAAAGTAGCATGAAAATAATGGATGCAAGGCTTGTTCTAATCCCAAATGGAAAATTTTATATTTATTTGGATAAGCAAGCAATAGAGAGAGAGAGAGAGAAAGCAAATAATGCTAACTAAGAAAAAAAAGGTGGTGGGTCCCACCGAGCGTGTAAAGATGTTTTTCTCAATTTTTTTCCTTGTTTCTTAGTTTATTAAAGTAGAAGTAAAACTACAAGAAAGGGGTGTGTAAGGGTACCTAGTTGAAAGTGTGTACGTTGATATCCAAATGAAGTGGAGACTCTTCTTTAGCTAGGGAAGAATACATGTAGTAAGAAAGCACTAAATAGAATTTTTTGGTTAGATAAAAAGATGGAGGGATTGCCTAGCTTATGCTAGATCCAAGAAAGCAATAGCTCACTAGGATGGCTATCAATACCCTTTCTGATAAAAGGTTGGATAAAAAGAGATGATACTTGTAGTAAATAACATAAAGATAAATGTTATCTAATACAAGAAAGGTAAAATGCTTGTTTAAATAAAATAATTAATTGTAGAAAAAAGTTGATTAATGCTTATGCTAAGGTAGTTGGGGGTCTGATTATGTTTTGGGTCTGTCAAGTGACAGGGCCATAGAAAACAAAATGTTGGTTGAGATCTGGTTGTTGATTTGGTTGGTCTGGGTGAAGATAGATAACCAGTGCTGGCTAAGGTAACCGTCAGTGGTTGAACTAACCATCAATGGTTGGGATGATTGTCTGTGGTTGCCTATCAAATTCTAGGAATGCCATAGAAAAAGGGTTGCAAGTTGGGTAAAAGGTCATAAAGAGGTTTGCAAATGAATTTAGGTCTAGCCAAGGTCTAATATGGATCTAAGATAATAAGAAAAAAATGCAAATAGAATTTGACCAATTTGTTAGACTTTAGAAAAGAAATAACAGAAATGAATGACAAATAGAAAATACCTGTTATCTAATTATTGAAGAATGGTATAAGGTTGAAAAAAATTTACTAGCATGATAGTGCTTTGGGCATTCAGATGTGATGTAGATAGAGTTTTAATAAATGTTGAATCTTGCAAGAAGATTTTGGCAACATATACTTATGGATTTTCTCATCCATTCTCCTTCTTGTAGCTCTCCTTTTATAGGAAGAACTTTCCAATTGTAAGTGTGTTGTCCCCAAAAAATGTCACTCATTTTTGGGACAGCATATGAACTATTTTGGTCCTACAAGACCAAGAAATTGTCTCTTCCCTTTTCAAAATTTATTCTAAGCATTCAATTTTCTCATTTTCCAAGCTTTTTCAGTAAAGGGATTAGTAGGTTCAACAAGTTCAAAGGCTTTTGCAGGCGAATTCCTTTAGAATAGCAAGTTTCCAACACTTAGTCATTTTCAAGATTGGTTCAATGACTTGGTTCAATCAAAAATGTCCATCGACGAGCTTCTAAGCAAGGATTGAACTGATTGAACTGTTGAACCGTTAAACCTTGAACCAAATGGTTCAACGCATTTGGTTCAAAAGATCAAAAGGACTTAGCCAAATAAAAAGAATGAACCAATTGAACCGTTGAACCTTGAACCAAATGGTTTAACGAGTTCACAGGTTCAAAGGTTTAACCAGTGCGATGAAGATCAAAGAGCTTAGAAAGAACAAGGAAGTGACAGGCAAAGGATGAACCAATGAACTAATTAAACCTTGAATTGAAAGACTTCAAAGTTCAATGGTTCATGGGTTCAAAGGTTCAAGGGGCTGCCCCAAAGCCAAAGGAACAAATGCCCTTGTGGAGGGCAGTGAACGAGAGGCAAGTGCCCTTGCGGAGGGTAGGCAACAATGGTTCAAGGGTCAAAGAGAAGACAAAAAAGATAGAATTCCTTTGGATTTTTTCAAAGGCTAACAGGAAACATTTCCTTCAAACTTTTTGTCTAAAGAAAATTATTAAGTGAAAGAGTCATTATAATTCTTTCGAAAGTATTTTCATGGGAAAATGACCAAGGCAAAGCCCAAAGGAATTCCTTCAAACTTTTATTTGAAGGAAATAAGCTTGACCAAAGGAATGACCGAAAGGAAAAAAGCTCAAGAGCGGAGTGCTCCAAGTGTCATCATCCGTGTGATTGCTAGATTATGCGAAACATGCCACATGTCCCTTGAAAAGCTCCATGGCAACTGCCAAGTGTCAACATCTGTAGTCTCTCCCTTTCATTTCATAAAGACTATGATGGGCCCCAAGTGAGTTGATAAAGTAAGCAAATGTTGACACGTGTCCTCACCTATTTCATAGTGGAACATGCCATGTGTCACTTATTGAGATTAGCAGAAAGCAGCCAAAGCAAGCAAGAAAGACATGAAGGAATTGCTAAAGAGGATGATGGACTCAAATGCATTTAAAGGTCAAAATGCCAAAGGGAATAACCATTAATGGAAGAGCATAAAGAGATAGCAAGGCTGATATAGCCTTGAGAGCTCAAATGCCAAGAAAAGACAAAACCAAAAAGGGGAAAAGATAGCCTAAGGGCTCAAATCATAGCAGAAAGAGGGAAAGGCCAAAATATCTTCAAGGGAGTTATTTCTAGTAGGTGAAACAGTGGATCAATTGGATTTTTGAAGCTCATCAAATCAAGGATGTGGCCTATTTTTCTTCCTAGAAGTAAAGACAAATTGGACAACTGTGCAGACATCAGGGAAATGATTAGACAGTCCATACCAAGGAAGAGACATATTAGAGGAATGGACACCCCATAGTTATGGCAATGCACTGTTCCTAGCATGGTCCCTTCAGATAGAACTGAAGGCACATTAAAGGCATTCAATTTAGCATGGGCCTTTTTCATGAAAACAAGCACTCAAGTCTTTCTTAGAGTGCTATTTATTGTAATCTATTTTATTATTTTAAGGAGATCTTTTTTATCACAGAAGTAAAACTCTGCCCAAATTGAAAGGCAAATATTGAGACTTTGAGCTCAAATTGTATTTCATATTATTTTATCTGAATGAGAAATCAAGTTACTTGTAGACTTTGTGCTGTTATAGTTTGTGCCATTTTAGGAGATTGTTCTTATGTCTGTCTTCTAGACACATTCTTGTTTATTTAATCTAACAAGTAGAATTAGTGGAAATGATAAGAAAGATGTCCTAAAGCCAGTTACTTTCAGACTTTGTGTTTTTATAGTTGTCTTCAGTGTGTGTTTATTTTCTATTTCTATGTTGAGGATTCTGGGACGACTTTGTGCCCCCATTATCCTTTGTATCTCACTCTTTGGGCAACTGAAGTGGAGACTTTGTGCTACACTTCATTCTGTCAATTATTGCACCTTATTACCAGTCACTTGTCACTACCTAAAAGAACTCTTGTTGTCCCCTGCAAGAACACTTCTAAAAGAAGAGAAGTGCCTTCAGTGTTTTCACCAAGATCTTCTCCTTTGTTTGTGAACATCATCTCTAAAAAAAGAGAGATGGATGGTATATCCTACCCTTGAGTGTTATTTTCAACTTATATATATATATATATATATATATATATATATATATATATATATATATATATATATATATATATATATATATATATATATATATATATATATATATTGCCTTTATACCTATAGGGAACCTCCCCTTGATGAGAGGAGAGATTTTTCCCCTTTGGATGTGGTAAACCTATAACTTTGGATGACCAATCTCTGTATGCTATGGTTGTAGAGACCTATTTTGCTCACTAGTTAGCTGGTTGACAAAATAGTCACCCAACAGTTTTTGGCAACTCTATTGGGGACACAGTAATTTTGTGCAATTTTGAAGCCTCAAGCTTTAGATTGAAACATCACATGTGTCTTACCCATTATCATTATAGCCTTATCCATTTACTCCATTGAGGAAGAGCACGTAATTTGAAGTCTCAAGCTTCAAGCTGAAACAGACCCTACTCCTTTCTATTTTGGTTCTATAATCTGGCAACTCCACCCTATATCAGAAGCCAAAAATCTCAAGGTGTTGTTGACCCTACTTTTGAGTTGGTGCAGCAAAGTAATTTTGAGTTGTTTCCTCCACAACCTCACCTTCAACGAACTAGGAGTCTTCCTCCTACCCCTACCAGGTCACTAACACAAGGTAGAGCTTCTTTTTCTGCTGCTAGCAGAGCTTTGCCTATCCATACTCCACCCAAATTTGTGATCCCACTTCTACATAATCAAATCATGGCTCAAGGCCCCTGGGGTAACTCTTTTGATCCACTTAATTTGACCCCACCCCTACATGAGCTTCCACATAGTTCAAGGAAGAATTTTCCCAAATTCTTTGGTGATGGGAGAGTTCACCCTAATGAACACATTGTAGCCTTCAACATAGCCTGTGGCATAATAAGAGTGGAATTTGAGAACATTGCAATCAGGCTTTTCATGGAGACACTACAAGGCACTACTGTAGACTAGTTGTACCACCTGTAGGCTAGATCAGTGACCAATTGGGATACACTCAAAGCTAAATTTGAAGCCAAGTTCAAACTTGTAGAAGATGTGCATGCCTTATTGGCTCAGCTCACACAGATGAAGAAGGAACCCCATAAACCTATGAGGGACTTCATTGCCAAGTTCAACAAGCTGAGGCATAGGATTCCCATGATTGCCTAGTCGACACCTCAGAATCTCAAGTATTTCTTCATCAACTCATAGCTACCTGAAGTGAGTTTTCTATTGAGACAGGCTAGACACATACACCTTGAGGCTGCTCAAAACTTGGCTACTGAGCTAGAAGATGACCTAATCTTGGCAAGAAAGATAAGGAGAGACCCAAACAGAGGTAAACCCTCTTCATCTTCTAAATACTCACCTGCAGCCACCACTGACCCAATGGTGGAAAAGCTAGCAAATGAACTGCTAGCCTTAAAAAGACAAGTGGCCCAAGGTATGTCTGCTCCTCCTTATCAGGATATGCCAAGGAGGACATTTCAGAACTAGTCATATCAAGGCAATGCTGCCAGGAATCAAGGGTAGCCAAATCATCTTCCTTCCCCATAGAGAAACCTTGCCCTTGAAGCACCCCCAACCAACTCAACAGTTGGATATCTGGAAATTGAACATGATTTCTCTTTTCAACCTGAGTTTGAGTAATAAAATGATGATGATCTCTTCATAGAGGACCAAGAATAATTAGCTGGTAACTCCAACATTGGTTTCCTGAAGTACCAAGATGAACCTAAAAGTAAAGGTGAAGTAGTTAAGGGATCATACGATGTGTTCACCTAGTCTAAGAATTAGTCAGCCCAGCAAGCTAATAAAGAGAAGATAGAGGAGTGACCTCAACCATCAATTTTAATTGCTAAGCCTGGAACCACTCTGCCTTTCTAGCCAAAGGACTCGGTGGTTGCTAAAAAATTAAGTACCCTAAACATTTCTACACCTTCAACCTCAAATTTGCAAACCAATTCTCCCCCTCCTAAAAACCAAAAGGATGAACTCCCATCCTCTCTTCCTAGTGCATTTTAGTCATTTGACATAGTCGACCATGTCAAGAAAACTAAAATCCAAATGACTGAATTTGAATTCCTATAAGCCAATCTTGAGCAATTGGATAGGTTGGTAGAGTGTGTGAAGAATACAGCCATCCCTATAGGATAAGAAGCTAATAAGGTAACTCATGTTCCCCCAAGGAACATGTCTATCCCAAACAACCTTGTCATTACTCCTCCTGCTATCTTTAGGAAAATAGAACCTTTCTATGTTTCCCTGTTGATAAATGGTCACAAACTGAGTAACTACATCATTGATTCTAGTGCATCTGACAATGTCATGCCTGCTAAAGTGGTAGAATCCCTTGGTCTCACATTGACCAAGACATTTGGTAGATGCTTCTCCATGGAGAACAAGAAAGTACCTCTGCTGAGACAAATCAAGGATGTTCAATTTGCATTTGCAGCCTTTCCAGACAAAAGAATCAAGATGACAGTCCTGGTGGTCGACGTCCCAGCCTCATACGGCATTATGTTGGGATGAAATTTCTGTAAGGATGTGGGCAAAGAGTTGAGAATGGACCTATATGAGGCAAGGATCCTGTTAAACGTGTAATGAAGAGATTACTCCCTAAAAAGGAGGCAAAATACGTGGTCACCCAAACATTAGCCCCTGTAGCTCAAATTTTGTTTGAGTCTTCAAGCAGGGGTAATTACTTCTTGACCACAGAGGGTATTCATGTTTTTCTAGATGAAAGTCTTGTAGGTGAAAATCTAAAAATCACTTCAAACAAGACATCAAAAGAATTGGTAGGGCATAGTACAAATGAAAAAGCATCTCCCACTTCTAATGAAGAGAAATCTAATAAAAGATCAGTTTCTAATGATTTTTGGATCTAAGAATTTGATGGTAGTAATTCCTCTACTAGTGCTAGAGCCAAGATGGTGTTGATATCTCCTCAAGGAGATATTTTTCCTCCTTCACACAAGTTGCAGTTCAGCAACACCAATAACACTGCTGAGTATGAATCTCTGTTACTCATATTGAAGGTTGCTCAGGATGAAGATGTCAAACTCCATGTCAAAGGACATGCTAAACTAATGGTTTGTCAGGAGTTTGATGCTAACAATCAAAACATGTGTTAGACTGAACCAGCAGAATAGCAAGCTATGATAGTGGACCATACTACTGTACTCTGAAGTCAGCAAAAGGAACTCTTTGCCAAGAGATCAAAGATTTATGGTTTTTAGATTAAAGACCATGTCTTGCCATGGGGCAAGAAGAAAGAGCCAAAAGGAGTGCACAAAAAATGTGATTCTTGGTGGAGAGTTCTATTCGCCTATCACTGATTCTGGGGACAAAATGGTTTTCTATTGGTTTATCAGGACAGAATGCCATTTTCATTATCTCACAATGGATAGCATCTGAATCACTTCAATTCTTGAAGTATCAAATAAGTTCACCTGTACATATGTACATTTGTATAGTATTTAGTTCTATTTTGTGATTTTCATTTTCATTTTTTGGAGCCTTTCTTTTTGAGTAGCATGACTCCATAGCCTAATGGCATACATCAAGGCACTGGAGATTCTGGTTTCTACTCCCCTCAGGTGTTTCAAGTTTTCAACTGAAGGAAGTTCCCCAACTGGAGCCAGCTATTGTCCCCAAAAAATGTCACTCATTTTTGAGACAACATATGAACTATTTTGGTCATGCAAGACCAAAAAATTGTCTCTTCCCTTTTCAAAATTTGTTTAGAGCATTCAATTTCCTCATTTTCCAAGCTTTTTTAGTAAAGGGATTAGTAGGTTCAACAGGTTCAAAGGCGTATGCAGGTGAATTCCTTTAGAAGAGCAAGTTTCCAACACTTAAGTCATTTTCAAGATTGGTTCAATGACTTGGTTCAATCAAAAATGTCCATCCCGATTGAACCATTGATCCTTAAACCAAATGGTTCAATGTGTTTGGTTTAAAAGATCAAAAGGACTTAGCCAAATAAAAAGAATGAACTGATTGAACCATTGAAAATGAACAAAAAGGTTCAACGAGTTCACAGGTTCAAAGGTCCAACCAGTGCAATGAAGATCAAAGAGCTTATAAAGAACAAGGAAGTGATGGATAAAGGATGAACCAATGAATCGATTAAACCTTAAACCAAAAGACTTCAAAGTTCAATGGTTCATGGGTTCAAAGGTTTAAGGGGCTGCCCCAAAGCCAAAGGAACAAATGCCCTTGTGGAGGGCAGTGAACTAGAGGCAAGTGCCCTTGTGGAGGGCAGGCAACATTGGTTCAAGGGTCAAAGAGAAAACAAAAAAGATAGAATTCCTTCAGATTTATTCAAAGGCTGATAGGGAACATTTCCTTCAAATTTTTTGTCTGAAGGAAATTATTAAGTGAAAGAGCCATTATAATTCTTTCAAAATTATTTTCTGCAGGAAAATGACTAACGCAAAGCCCGAAGGAATTCCTTCAGACTTTTGTCCAAAGGAAACAAGCCCGACCAAAGGAATGCCTGAAGGGAAAAAGCCTGAGAGCAGAGCACTCCAAGTGTCATCATACATGTGATTGCTAGATTACATGGAACATGCCACATGTCCCTTGAAAAGCTTGATGGTAGTCACCAAGTGTCAACATCTACAGTCTCTCCCTTTCATTTTGTAAAGACTGTGGTGGGCCCCGGGTGAGTTGATAAAGTAAGCGGATGTTGCCACATGTCCTTGCCTGTTTCATAGTGGAACACACCATGTTTCAATTGTTGAGATCAGTGAAAAGTAGCCAAAGCAAGTGGAAAAGACATGAAGGAATTTCTAAAGAGGATGACAGACTCGAATGCATTTAAAGGTGAAAATGCCAAAGGGAAGAACAGCTAATGGAAGAGCATAAAGAGCCAGCAAGGCTGAGGATATAGCCTTGAGAGCTCAAATGCCAAGAAAAGACAAAATTAGAAAGGGGAAAAGATAGCCCGAGGGCTCAAATCATAATAGAATGAGGGAAAGGCCAAAATATCTTCAAGGGAGTTATTTCTAGTAGGTGAAATAGTGGATCAATTAGATTTTTGAAGCACATCAAATCAAGGATGTGGCCTATTTTTCTTCTTGGAAGTAAAGACAAATTGGATAGCTAGGTAGAATTCAGGGAAAGGACCAGACAGTCCATACCAAGGAAGATACATATTAGAGGAATGGGCACACCATAGTTATGGCAATGCATTGTTCCCAGCATGGTCCCTCCAAACAGAATTGAAAGTGCATTGAAGGTATTCAATTCATCATGGGCCTTTTTCATGAAAACAAGCGCTCAATTATTTCTTGGAGCGCTATTTATTGTAATCTATTTTATTGTTTTAAGGAGATCTTTTTGATCATAGAAGCAAAACTCTGCCCAAATTGAAAGGTGAATACTGAGACTTTGAGCTCAGATTGTATTTCATATTATTTTATTTGAATGAGAAAGCAAGTTATTACAGACTTTGTACTGTTATAGCTTGTGCCATTTTAGGAGATTGTTCTTATGTCTATCTTATAGATGCATTCTTGTTTATTTAATCTAACAAGCAAAATTAGTGGAAGTGATAAGGAAGATGTCCTAAAGTTAGTTACTTTCAGACTTTGTGCTGTTATAGTTGTCTTCAGTGTGTGTTTATTTTTTGTTTTTGTGTTGAGGATTCTAGGATGACTTTATGCCCCCATTATCCTTTGTATCTCACTCTTTGGGCAGCTGAAGTGGAGACTTTATGCTACACTTCATTTTGTCAGTTATTGCACCCTATTATAGTCACTTGTCACTACCTGAAAGAACTCATGTTTTCCCTTGCAAGAACACTTTTGAAAGAAGAGAAGTGCCTTTACTATTTTCACCAAGATCTTCTCCTTTGTTTGTGAACATCATCTCTAAAAAAAGAGATATGGATGGTATATCCTACCCCTGAGTGTTATTTTAAGATTTTATATATATATAGTGCCTTTATACCTATAAGGAACCTCCCCTTGATGAGAGGAGAGATTTGTCCCCTTTGGATGTGGTAAACCTGCAACTTTGGATGACAAATCTCCCTATGTAGTTGTTAAAGAGACCTATTTTGCTCACCAGTTAGCTGGTTGACAAATTATTCACCCAACAAAGTGGAATAAGTTGCTAAATGTTCAAGAGGAAGTTGATAATTAGATAGGTGGATAAAGATGCTAATATAGACACCAAAAAGCTGATCTGTACCACTAAATGAAAGGTTGCTAAGTTAGATGCAAAGCTGATTTTGTACCTAGCTGAAAATTGCTTTGATATAGGTTGGGGAACCTAACCATCGATGATCAAGGTCTGAGAGGAAAATGGGTGAAAAATTGTTAAAAAGAAGTGGGTTAAAAAGGTTAAGTTAGCAAGATAAAAAGTGGGCTAGGTTAACTAGGTGGTTAACTATCTCCAATGTGGGGTAAGGGTCAAAAGGTGTTTTGACATCAAAAATAGGGTAGTTTTTTAGTGTCTACACATAAGAAATATACATGTGAGTGTTTTCCAGAATGGAAACTTAGCTTATCATTTTCTCATGCAATTATTACCTTGGTATTCATGATTATGTTGTATTGTTACCCTTGATTAATTATGTGATCACAGTATCCTATCCTTCAATAATACCCTCAGCAAATTGCATGCAATCATGATGACATACAAAGGATTAGAGTAGTGGTCTTAATTGGTATGAGAGACTATTTCCATCCTTCCACAAGGTGGTTACTATAGATCTTTGTTTGTTATCCAAGTCAGATCCTTTATGAACATAGAAGAGGGTGGGTGATGGCATTTATTGCTCTTGATCTCATTTGTATGAGCATGTTGATGGCTTGTTTCTTTTCTATCTTACTCCTAGTGAATGATGATGTTTGCTAATAGAATGTTTATTTAGTGAACTTTTAATTTGGTAATCATTTGGTTTATCAAAGTTGGGACCTATACTCAAGAAAAGATCTCAGATCTCTCTTATTTACATAGTGAAACTATTTTCAATGAAGCGACCAGAAGCTGATAATGGTTCTTTTGTGTCCCTGTAGCCATAAATTTTGGTCTGTAACACTCTAAATAGAGATTGGAATTATATGCCTTTATTATATCACTTAGGGGTATGGTCATTCCTTAGTAATGCTTGAAGTTTTTTCTCTAACCTTCCTTCACTCTTCCTCTAGCTTGTCTGGTGTCTTCCATGAATTCTCAATAGCCCATAGTCAAAGCCATAGCTCATAGTTTGTGAGGAATTAACCTGTAGCTACTAAATAAGTGTATATAGGGGTTAGGATGTACTTGTAGAAACTATAGGTTGAGCCCATAGTCACTACAAATTTATGCCCAATGATGATAAAAGTGCCTGCAGCAACTTCAAAATAGCCCATAGCAACTAGAGGAATTTTTTGTCAGGGAAACCACAGAACAATAAACATGCTCTGATCCCTACTTAGTCAAGATCTTGCTCTACCAATTAGAGCACATATGATTACTTCTTGTATTAGCAACTAATCATGAAATTTAACCAGAAATATAAAGTAACTAGAAATATGAAACAACACAGGAATTGAGAGACAATACACAATTGTATTAATAATCACTCAGAAGAATATACAATAAGTAAGATGCCACTTCTTCCTCCACCTCAAAGGTTTGCCACTCCTCAAGACCTTCTTCCCTCTCTCTCTTGGTCACAACAATCAATTCCAATACAGAATTGATGTTCACCTCTCCAAACAGTCAGTAACACGCTGCCAATTTACCAAGTACACAACTGTACTTCAAGTAGATCCCCTGCTCTCTGCTGCTACCTAAAAATAACTAGATCATACTCACCATGTAGATGTCTTTCTACACACCTGAAGAACCCTTGTCCTTGCCTCACCAAGTCCTTATGATTCTTCAACCAGTAGCCCGGTGGATCTTCTCCAAGAACTTGCACAACCTGCAACTCTCTCTAATCATACACTCTTAGTACCCCTATTTGGTAACTAAGAGGAACTACACTAGCTCTCTCTACAAGCCCAATGGCTTTCTAGCACAAGTTTACAATACAGCCCATGAGTCCATATATAGATCTCATGCTTACAATAATTAGACTAACCTAATTACAATAATTAGATGCGCAACTCAAGACTACAACTAGCCTTTGACATGCAAACAATCAGTCTAAAAATAGACTCTTCGGGATCAACATGCGAACTACCTGTTCTTGCACAGGCTGCCGACGTCAGCTCCTCCATGACCAATATCAGCCGACTAGTGACCGACACTGATTGCTTCCTCTTTGCTCTCTAATCAATGTCGGTTGATCAGACCGACGTCAGTTTCCTTGCAACTAATTCTGCAACTCCTGTAACTCTGCATCCTCCGTAACTTCTCCTATTTGCATCCTGGTGAAGCTTTTAGCTCCACAACTTAACAATCTCCCACTTGGAGATAAATAGTTGCACCTGTACCTATACCTGTACACTATCTAAATTATTCCTTGGCTTGTATTCCTCTTCAAGATCAACATTGAAGACTAACCACCACACAACCTGTGATGTTACACTTGTCATTCAAGTAACCTACCACATCCAAACCTACATATCCATGTAGTGAAGAACTTGACCCTGCATAACAAGAATCCCTACTGCTAGTCCCACTAAACTGCCCTCCAGTACTCCTTCCCTGAATTGGCTCCATACTTTCTGACAACCCCCACTAATTGGGAAAACTCAGGTCTACACTAGACCTCATGTGATTTCAAACCCTATTCCAAGCTAAGATTGAACTGTCCAGCCCTTGGTGTGCTTTCTGATTTTTCAACCTGCATCATGAACCCCACCAACATCATCTTCACATTAGCTCCCATTGGAGATCAAATCTCCATGACTCTTATGCCAAAGAATTTTGCTACTTCAAATTCTTCATGACACACCTCTAAACTAACCTTACCCTTAGCTCAGCAAATCCCTGTATGTACAAACCTGCTAGCAAATCACCCACATACAATAACAAGATGATGTTGCGACCATCATCTACCTGGTAAGATAAAACCACAATAGTTACACTGACATTGACTGAAGCCATGCTTAGTCATCCACCTGTCAAAACCTGTACCACTATCCTGCAGCTTCTTCAAGACCATATGCCTTGGCCTTCTGTCTCTTGTATCCATCCACTCTCTTCTTTAACTTGGGAATCCATTTCGTCTCTCAGTTCTTACTTCTAGCTGACAACTTTACCAACAAATACCTGTTTGGTTCTTCTCCAAGGACTCACACTCCTCATCCATGCCAAGCTCCCACTGTATCTGGACTCTACCTGCATTGCCTCTTCCATCTTCCTGGTTCTTGACCATCAATAAGCAATATAAAGAAGGTGAACAATGAATATGAGGTTCAATTACCCTTTCTAACCTCAACATGAGCGTTTGAGACTTTTTAACAGCTTGTTGTTCGCCCACCATCCATACCAGTGATCGATCTCAGCCATCTCCTAGTTTGTTCCCGATCGATGTCGGCTCCCTGTACTGGCCCCGACTGCTGACGTCATTTCCCTAGCCGACGCCGGTGTCCTTCCTACCGACGTCAGTTTCTTCATGACTGACGTCAGTCTTCCTATTACCGACATCGGTTACTGTCTGACTGATGTCGGTACCTGTGTTCATCTATGAGTGATAACTTTTTATCCGCAAGCTCTCCATGGATCAAAATCCTAATCAAATCAACCTTGCTCTACTCAAAATAATTCAGTTTTCTCACCTGATCTCTATCCGTCATCTCCTCCATGAACACCAAGGCTTTCCAGTTCTTTAGCTTGTCAAAAACATCTGACTTTCGCTTCAAAACCTACATTCTCCTTCTACATATGTGACTAAGCCTATGAAGCCACATCTCTGCAACAAAAGGTGAATCAGCAATATAAGTAGATAGATAAAGGATACCTACTTTCTTACCACCATTAAATTTAAGTGTATCCGCTATGAGAGTTATAGTGCATCTCTCATCACCCAAATTTCTTGAAGAAATTAGACTCATCTCCAAGACTGGTACCTGCATGACTTCCTTCAACCACTGTGTGTCATCCGCCTACAATTTCAGCTTCACTTCCCCTTCATCAATAAACTGACAAGGCTCTCCAACCCCTAAATAAATATCTCCAAAGTCTCCAAAGACATACCTATGAAAAGATGCCCTATTTCAAGCTGCATGGAAAGAGGCAAAAGAATCTGTAAACAAAGATTCCACTTTATCCAGAACATCCTGTGCAATATTACCTGCAACATATGCTTCCACAAGCTGATCTTCTACTGACCAACAATCTCTTTTTACCTGCTCTTTCTTTCCATCAATTAGACCATTCGTGCTATTTAGTTTCTCCATTCGTAGCTTACTTTCTTCTGCCGTTGCTATACTCCCACTCAATCTAAAAACACCTGTGAGTGACCTGTAATCAAAAACACTACCAGATCTGAAACCACCTGTTAGTCAACCCAACCAAAAGCTCTGATACCACTTATTGGTATTAGCTCTTGAACCTGCAACCAAGGCTCTGATACCACTTGTCAGGGAAACCACAGAACAATAAACATGCTCTGATCCCTACTTAGTCAGGATCTTGCTTTACCAATTAGAGCGCATATGATTACTTCTTGTATTAGCAACTAATCACGGGATTTAACCAGAAATATAAAGTGACTAGAAATATGAAACAACACAGGAATTGAGAGACAATACACAATTGTATTAATAATCACTCAGAAGAATATACAATAAGGAAGATGCCACTTCTTCCTCCACCTCAAAGGTTTGCCACTCCTCAAGACCTTCTTCCCTCTCTCTCTTGGTCACAACAATCAATTCCAATACAGAATTGATGTTCACCTCTCCAACCAGTCAGTAACACACTGCCAGTTCACCAAGTACACAACTGTACTTCAAGTAAATCCCCTGCTCTCTGCTGCTACCTGTAAATAACTAGATCATACTCACCATGTAGATGTCTTTCTACACACCTGAAGAACCCTTGTCCTTGCCTCACCAAGTCCTTATAACTCTTCAACCAGTACCCTGGTGGATCTTCTCTAAGAACTTGCACAACCTGCAACTCTCTCTGATCATACACTCTCAGTACCCCTATTTGGTAACTAGGAGGAACTACACTAGCTCTCTCTACAAGCCCAATGGCTTTCTAGCACAAGTTTACAATACAGCCCATGAGTCCATAGATATATCTCATGCTTACAATAATTAGACTAACCTAATTACAATAATTAGATGCGCAACTCAAGACTACAACTAGCCTTTGACATGCAAATAACCAGTCTAAAAATAGACTCTCCGGGATCAACATGCGAACTACCTGTTCTCGCACAGGCTGCCGACGTCAGCTCCTCCATGACCGATATCGGCCGACTAGTGACCGATGCTGGTTGCTTCCTCTTTGCTCTCTGACCGATGTTGATTGATCAGACTGACGTCAATTGATCAGACTGACGTCGATTTCCCTGCAACTGATTCTGCAACTCCCGTAACTCTGCATCCTTTGTAACTTCTCCTGTTTGCATCCTGGTGAAGCTTTTAGCTCCACAACTTAACATTTTTTCATTGACAAAGGTGCCTATAAAAATGGTGAGAGTGCCTGTGGAAGTTATGAAGATGCCCTCAATAGCTCTAGGGGTACCTACAGCCCCCCATTTTTCAGGGTTGTTTCTTTCCCGTAAAAACTACAAGTTAAATATGTAGCTACTAAAGATTGAGGTTGGAAGCAACTGGAAGTAAAGATGTGTTATAGGAAGATGAGAGATTTTGCTCAAAATGATTCTATATTATGTATCTTTTATTTTTATCCCTAAATAGCCATCAAGCTAGTTTTATATTTAGACCCTTTTTTACAAATTTGGGTAGCTAGCATGCTGGTTTTCTCCCCAAAAATGACCAACAATTCCCAAATGGGTTTTCATTGTTGGATTTTTTTATTTTTTATTTTATAATTCTAACTAGTACCTGTAGTAGAATGTTTAATCTAGATATTTTCCATGTCAATTGTGAGTTTGATTGGTTAAAGACTATGCAAAGATCTTAGTCTTAATTGCAGAGGAGGGCTAGAATGTCCTCCTCTCCTTCTTCATCTACTTATTGGTTAGTTCTCCCTGTGGCTGGTGAGACGTCATGTTGATCCATCACATCATGAAATCCATTTTATAATTATTTGCATACCTACTTTTTAAATTCCTCCTAAGTGAGTGGTTTGTTATATAATTTCAACTTGTGGCCATTGACTAGTAGATGAAATATTATTGTATCAAAGGTCCAAAGTTGTAATGTTCCATTGTCATGAACATGCTCAATCTCAAATAGACCAAGCCATCTAGTCTAGAGTTTGCCCTTGTGATCCTTGTATTTTGAATCAAAAAGAAGGGCCCAATCTTCTGCATTGAATTGCTTGATCTTAATATACTTCTCATGCCATCCAATCCACTACAATTGTATAATTTTTGTGTTTTGTAGTGCCTATTGTATGTATTCATCTAAGGCATTAAGTTACATAAGCCTTTCTTTTTGTGTTTCAGATATATCCATCCCAAGTTATAATGTTATCCATAGGATCTTGTGCTCAAATTTAATTGGCAACATAGGTTTCTTCCCATAGACTAACTCATATGAGGTGAAGCCGATAGTGGTTTTTCACATGATTTTGGATGCCTAAATAGCTTCAAAAAGTCTAACCTCCTAATCCTTATGAGATATACTAACAATCTTGGTCAAAATATTTTCTAACTCCCTATTGGTAACTTCCACCTATCCATTGGACTATGAATGATATGGAGTTGATTTTTTATGCTTAATCGTATATTGTTGGACTAGGGTGGTAATTAAACTAGCAGTAAATTGTGGTCCTTAATCAATGACTATCTCTCATGGCACACCATATCTTGTAAATATCTATTTATATAGGCAAGTTTCCACCTTTTCATCCCTAGTATGTGTAAGATCCTTTACTTCTACCCATTTAGTGACATAATCAGTACATACAAGAATGTACTCTATGTTTTTTGATTTTGGATCAAAAGGTCCTACAAAATCTAGGATCCATTTTTCAAATGGTTTAAGCACCATTTGAGGCTACAAAGGCATTTCATTTAAACATGTGTGTCTCCCCATACATTGACATCTATCATAATGAGTTGTATACCTTATTGCATCTTTATGAAGTGAGGGCCAATAATACCTTGTATTCAATATTTTTACTATTGTATACTTGGCTACAAAGTGCCCTCCGTAAGGTTTATCATGACAAGCTTTGAGGATGTCTAGAACTTCATATTCTCTTAGACATCTTCTAATGATGGAGTCAGGCCTAGTATAGAAAAAAAATTCAGATGACCAAGAATACCTACCACTTTTCTGAATCAAAGCTCTTTTTTGTTTAGGAAGTGTTGTGGAAGTAACCCTATTACAAGGTGGTTATCAATATCAGCATACCAAGGTGTGGTAAGGGTGAGGGAGAATAGGTGCTCATCTGGAAATGAGTCATCCACTATGGTATCCTCTTGAAGGGATTATAGCCATGATAGGAAGTTAGTGATGACATTGTCTTTACCAAGCTTATCTCTAATAGTTAGATCAATTTTTTGTAATAAGAGTAGCCATCTTATCACTCTACCTAAGATAGATAAGTTTTTCATAAGTTACCTAATGGCTACATGGTCTGTATGAATAAAGACTTGGTACCCTATTATGTAGTGACATAACTTGTTGATAGCATAGACTAATGCCAAGAATTCCTTTTCAAAAACCATGTAATCTAATTTTGTTTCATGTAGGTTCTCGCTTATGAAATCTATGGCATAGTTGAGTTCTTTCTATTTTTGACCTAGCACAGATCCCAATATAGTATCTAAAGTGTCTATGTGAATATGGAAGGGAATCTTCTAATCAAGACCATATAGAATTGGGGTGGTGATCAATAATTCCTTCAATTGTTTGAAGGTTGCATCACAAGTAGGAGTCCATATAAATTCAGAATCTTTAGTTAGGAGAGTAAATAATGGTGTTGCTACTTTTCTAAAATTATTTATAAATATTCTATAGTAACTAGCATGTCTTAGAAAACTCATGAAATCCTTCTATTTCTGAGTTATAGGCAGATTTTTTATTATGCTAATTTTTGCAGGGTCAACATTGATTCCTTCAGCAGATACATGGTGGCCTAAGACAATGCAATTGATCATTAGAATGTAGAATTTATTATGGCTTAAGGACAAATTGTTCTCTTAATATCATTGTATTACTTTATTTAGGTTCTTCAAGCACTCATCAAATGTTTCTCCATAAATAGTGAAGTTGTCTATGTATATTTATACACATTCATTGGCACTCTGGAATATTGTAGGAACATTACACAACCCAAAAGATAATATAGCATAAGCATAAGTACCTTAGAGATAAGTGAAGGTGGTCTTCTCCTTCTCTTCAGGAGCAATTATAATCTAGTTATAACCATTGACGCCATCCAGAAAGGCAAAATATTTTTTTCTTGCTAGTATGTCTAGCACCTGATCAATGAATGGTAGAGGAAAATGATCCTTTCTTATTGTTGTATTAAGTTCCCTATAATCTATACAAACATGTCACTCTCCATTTTTATTTGGTACAATTACCAATGGTGAAACCTAGTCACTGTCTAAGATGGGATATATAAATCCAATGGTCAAGAGTTTTTGTAATTCTACTTTGACTATTTCTCTAAGAGCTAGATTCATCCTACATTATGGTTATCTGATTGGTTGGCATTCCTCTTTTATATATATGCAATGTGTTTATATTTTTGGGATAATTCCTTGCATGTATTCATAATCCCATGCAAAAATGCATTGGTTTGCATGCAACATGCTAACTAGGCACTTTTCCTCATTTGACTCCAACTTACTATTAATAAGCAATGTTTTTCTTGGAGAAATTTTAATTTGCTTTACGAGTGATTTTATCATTTAAAGTTTGTTAATAGATCTCATTTGGATATAGTTATGAGGAAACAAATGATGGAACGTTTTCTATATAGATGCAACAAATTTATCTTCTTCCCAGAGGTTAGAAAATGGGCACTTTATGCATTGTAGGTTGTTAGGATCTTCAAGATTAATCTAGTAATTATTCTGGAGAATATTTGAGAGAATTGTATCTTCCTCTTGATCATCCAAGGTGCATGCATGGTCTATGTTGATTACAAAAATCAAGGGATGCTAGTCTGCCTCATCTTTTTCAACCCATAATATATGTTTTAGCTCCAAAGATGGATATGTCAGAGGATAGAGGACCAACTTCTTAGTGTGATTGCCATTGGATATCAACATGTTACCTGATCTATAGCTAATGAAGGCATCTAATATGAAAATCCAAGGTCATTCTAAACTAAGAGGGTATCCAACCAGATTAGACTTTGGTTGTAGCATAATGAAATTTTTAGGATACTCCTAAGAATCTATAGTAATGATAAGATCTTTAATGACTCCTTCTAGTCTGACTGTAGACCTGTTGACCATTTACAGCATTATGGATGGGGGACAAATATTATTCAACTGTAATTTTTTCATGTTTCTAATTATCATTACATTTATTATAGCCCCCAAGTCTATCAATATATTGGATACTTGTTGGTCATGGATCTAGATTGTTACGATTGGGCATCCTAGATCTAAATATTTCTTTAGTAAGGTGTTTTCTAGCATAATGTCTGTCAACTAGCCAATCACATGTACTAGATTGGAATCCTTCTTCTTCCTTCTAGGTTTACATAGATAAATTTTTATCATAACTTTGGAATATATGGGCACATCCTTGATGGCCTAAAAGAGACGAATTTTAATGTAGAGATTCTTGAGCTACCCTATGAAGTCAAATTCAGGCTCAGTTATATGGCACTAAAGGCTAAGACATTCTGGAAATGGTGGGGCTACTTCATTAGTGGCTTTATTTACTAGTTCAAAAAATTATTTTGGTGGTGAAGGTGGGTTAACATGATCTTTTAGAGTTTTTTGAGCTGACTCCATTATTATAGATGGAGCTAGGGGTGGTAGAACTCTTCATGAACATAGGTGAACTTATTGATGTTCACTATATATGCTAGGTATTAAATAGGTTCGGTACTGAATGTCAGTTACGCCAAATTATTTATAAGATTTTGTATGTTTTGGGTAGGGAGTTGATTAGGATTGGGTACAACTTGTGTATTAGGAATAAGAGTAGGTGGTGGTTGTTGTTATCATGGAGGGAATCCTCCCAGATAGTTTTCCCATAGCTAATTAGGTTTCCAAGGGGTGGACCTTGGGGTAGCTACCAAGCTTGTATCCAAGGTGGGGATATATTTTATGGAGGCTACCAAGAGGTGGAAGGCTGGCTTATCTAAGGTGGCTACTAGTTAGGATTAGGAGGTAGGGCATTCATCCATGGACTAGTCCAATTGGGAGTAGTATTTGTAAATTATGAATTAAAAAAGGTAGAATTTGCAAAAGGTGAATTTTATCCCGTACCTAGATAATATGGTTATTGAATCCATGGCTTTCTTTGTGAAACATAAAAAAATTTGTCCCCATTTCCTCCTATAGCATGTAGCTCTACTATTTTTAGTTTTTCAATTGTGATGTTAGCTACTTTAGCTTGAACCTTATGACACCTATAGTCTATCTTCTTCTTCTTACAATCTGGACAATAGATTGTTAAATCTTGATCTAAGGTTGCTTGCTTTTGCCTTGTGTATAGGCTATCTAGTTGGGTAACCAAGTGACTAATGATAAATTGTTTCATGTCTTGTAATAGGTTATTAACTTCAGATTTTGATAGGCCACTTATGGAACTAGTGGAAGCTTGTTACCTCAAACTTTATTTATGGCAGATCTAGAATAATTTTTGCTCAGCTCTTTGATGTCTGGGAATGTTATTTGGAAGATATCTCCCCCAGTCATTAGGTCCAAGGCTTCTAGACAATATTCTCTTACTCCTTTCAATAAGATGAGTTTTAGAGGCTCTTCTCCTAGTGCACTTTGCTTGAATTTTTGTACATTGAACATGAATCATTCAGCATAGTCTTCCAACAATTTGTCTTCTTCTTGAGTCATCTTGTAGATGTCATTTATTCTATAATTCTTCCTTGTCTATACTCCTAATACTTAACCAAAAACTTTTTTTTCATGTCTTACCAATTATGGACTGAATTACTACCCAATCCCATGAACCAGTGAAGTGCTGAGTCTTTGAGGGTGGCAAGAAAAAGTTTCAATTTCTGTGCATCCTGCCTATAGTTATAAATTCTACATAGGATATCAAATTCAAAAAAAAATGTGTCCAAGTGTTCTAATGGCATACCTATGAAATTGGGCAAGGCTGAGGGTGAGATAATTTCTATTTGTGTTACACCTACTGCATCTAAAATAGGAAATTCAAAAGTAATTATGTTTAGAGCCCTGTTGTCTGGTAAAAAATCTCCTTCTCAGTTTATGATGGCTTTTTTTGTGATATGGATGTCAAAGGTACTTAGGATCATGTCCTCAAATTTTGTATCAATCCCATGGTCAGCATGATAGTAAACATTTATCTACTGATCTACAATATTTTTAATGGATGAAAAGTCTGAAGACTCTCTTGAGCTTTCTTTTGTTTGTTCAAGAAAGCCTTGTTGGAATGTTGTTCTGATGTTACTCTCTGGAGTGTTTAGTTTGTGTAGTTCTTCCCCTTCATTTCTTATTACTAACTCAGCTACTGCTTCCTCCACTTATGTTTTCTCTTTCAAAGCCAATAGTAATTCTTCTGCAAGTTATCTCCTTTAGTTTTTAGTGTTTCCTTCTTCAAGAGCCCTCTGGCTTATGGTATATTTTTTAGCAAGATTCTTAGTTGTTGCAGGTATTTGTGGTTCTTTTCTAGTATCAACTTGTGGCTTGTTTGGTATGAATCTCCCTCGATAATCTCTTTCTCTTTACATAAATGTTGAGCCACTCCTTTAGCTGTCATGTCTCTTTTGCACAAAGTTAGTTTTTTTTTCATTTTTTTGTTTTAGGGGTTGTTTCAAAATAAGGAGAAATAAAATGAAAAAAATGAAGGAATGTAGAAATAAAAACAATAGGAATTAAAATTTAATATCTAAAAATTAGTAAAGTTATCTAATGAAAGTAGTAAATCAATGCAGGAAAGTTACTCTAGAAAGTAGTAAAGTTATCTAATGAAATCAGGAAATTTACTTTAGAAAGCAGTAAAGTTATCTAATGAAAGAAGGAAAGTTACTCTAGAAAGTAGGAAATGAAAGCAATAAAATTAATCTAGAAACTAATAATTGACAACCTCCTCAGCAACAGTGCCAAATTGTTAGATAGACTTATTACCTAGTTAATACTAGATTCTTAAATATACTTAACACTAATTGTCAACCTAGGGTAGTTAGGCTTTTCAAGAATGTCAGCACTATATATGCATTATTGATTCATATGCTAACTTAATTTTTGGTTGTAGTACAATGAACTTATATTGATTTCACCATATAAATATATAAGGAAATTATTATAATAAAATGCAAAAATTATTCACACATGCATCACACTTTATATAATCAAACTAGTAATGAAATCAACTCACACAACACACTTTAATCTAAGAAGGGTCAGGATCTTCACTGCAAGTCCTTTTGAGGGGGGCCTCCTCATTCAGAATTGAGTTCTAATTTTTCTTTGAGAGACTTACAAAAGATTCTTACAGAATTAACCTTTTTATTACTCTGATCTATAGCGATTAAAGATTGCTATAGTAGATTACAACATTTTAGAAATTAGAATGCAATTACTTTCTACAATTCCATCCTTTTTAATCTAACCTAGGATTTACCATTAAATACATAAGGCAGTTTATTAGTTCCAACCAGAAACACTAAACTAAGAAAGGTAAAAATACTTAACTAATCTAGTTAACCTTCAGTTAATTAGTAACTTAAAGTTACTTATTTTTAGGCTTGACTGGGTAAAGGATAATATGTGTTGCTTTGTTGTTTTGCTTCTTTCTTTATTTTCTATTGTCCTTGTCTTATTCATCCTTTGGCAGCATGTCCAAGTTTTTTTGCATATGAGGGGTCTGTACAGCTATTATGGAGGATCTTCTTCAATCATTTACATTTTTTTTAAATAGTTGGATGTGTCCTTAAAATGCAATTACTTATTATCACAATATTAGTTTGTTCTGTGTAGTGGTTCTGGGCTCCTGTAGGTGTAAGCCTGCAATTGCTACGGGAAACCGTAGCAACTTATAGGTGAAAACCTATAGTTAATATGGGAAACCTATAGGTGAAAACATGTAGTTGCTACAGGCAACCTATAGGTGGAAAGCCTAAAATTTAGTAGTTTCTACAGGCTAGAATCCCCTTTTGTTGTGGGCTTCTCTATAAGTGTTGTGACCAAGTAAGATTATTGCAGTCTTATTCTTCCCTTCAAATTTCTTTTAAATAAGGTTACATAAGTATAATCTAATCAAATAAAAATCATCATTAATCCATAACACAACATATATATATATATATATATATATATATATATTAATGCACACATATAATCATTCATTCATTTACATAAGTCATGGATAGTTCTAGGGATTCATATAGGAAAAAGATATATAACTGGGAATGGATGAGGCTATAAATATAATAATTAGTGGCCTCATCATTAGTCAATGGATCATTGTGTTAGCAAAAAATGTTAAAATTAAATAACATATCAAGTACATTACAAAATATATAAGCATGGATAAAGGCATATGCAAGTGCTTAAGCTCAAACATGATAGTTTAAAGTGATCATAGAATAATATAACTTAGATGTATCATGATTAAAGAAGTAGATTCCCCTAATGTCCATATGACATGAGTAAAGGGAAGGCCCAACATCTCAAAGTGCATAGAGCATGTATCTATATATGCATGTATTACACTCAAAATATGCATGAAACACACGTATATAGGAAAGTATTGATATACCACCTTCCAACATGGAATCAACAACATATATTCCAAAGAGCCAATAGAACATGTAAACGTTGTAATGTTTTTTGTATTTTTTAATTTTTTGGTATTTTTGAAATATAACACCTTATAAACTTAAGTTGGATACTTAACATTAAATTAATCATGGTTGAATAAATGTAAATTATGCATACCATGTTCCTCCTCATGATTTACATGTGTAGTAGAATAACAAATGTTATCATTTAGAATATGCATTAATTTTCATCCATGAAAAAAAGATACACCTTGCTGATTTTGGTCAATTTTAGCTTCCATTTTATATAACCAAAGAGAGCCCAATGTAAATTCATATGGATATTTTTGTGGCATAACCCAAAGCCATGTTTGAACCACTTTAGGACCACAAGTAATTAGTATTGTGATATTTCCCAAAGAGTCTTTCCAACCTCCTTTGTTTTGTAAGTCTTTTAGATTAAATCCAAGCTATTAAAAACATCTTACATTTCAAGTAGTTTTTATTTATGTAGAGTCAATATGGTTATTTCAAAAATAAGCACCACTCATGAATAATGAGATTGTTAAATCTTGTTGGTGTGAAATTTTTTTTAGGTTGTTCAACTTGGGGTGTTTGCATAGGATGTTGGCCTTGCATTGGTCCCATATTAAATAAATTGTGTAAATCTCCCATATAAAGGTTAGGAACACCACATTTTTGTTCATAATATTCATTTGGGAATTCATTTCCTTCATTTTTTGTGAATTTGATAAAATTGTGGTATTTATAGAGGGATATGTTAAGCTCCTTTGGATGAGTAAGTATGAATAAAGAATATATATATGCACATCCACATATAAATGAGTAAATAACTCATATTGTTTATTCAATGCTTTTTATTTTAATAGAGAAAGAAGACCTCTTCTAAAAATTAATTTCAACTCTGAATCTAAAGGTCTAAATGTTATCTCATATGTTGTGCTTTTGAATTGAATCATATAATTTTAAATGGATTCATCATCATGTTGTTTGAAATTGTGAAAATGTTCTAATGTAAGTTTTGGCACCTTATGGATATTGAAAGCCATGAAGAATGCATCTTCTAATTTTGAAAAAGTGGTTAAGGAAACCTTTGGTAGGATATAGAACCAATTATGAGCTTCATCCAAAATGCTCATATGAAATACCTTTAGTAATAATTTGTCAAATTTTGCCCATTGACCAAAAAAAGTACATAGTTAATCATTTGCTCAAAGGGATATTTATAATGCCAAAAGATAGGTAAACCTTAGAATTTAAAACCAGGTGGATAAGGATATTCAAGTATACATTGTGCAGGAGGTTGATTTTTGAATGAGGTAACATTTGCATTAGTATTATGTAAATCCATTTGAATTTAAAGTATAGAAACCTATTTTATAAAGTTTCTCGATACTGCTCATCATATAAATAAGTTACTCTATGGGAATGGTTGTGTTCAGAATGGGTGTTATCATTTTTTATAATCCACCATCTCTCTTAAGTCTAGGCATATGAGTATCATCATCCTCATGGATAATAAGTGCAAATTTTGACTCATTGAATTTAATAGACTTTCACAACGATATTAGATCTCTAAATTTTGGTACTCTTAGTATGTCATCTAGAGAGCTTGGAACATTAGGAGTCTTTATTACTTTAGGTTTGTAATTTTTCTTTATTCTTGGTTCCTTAATGCTACTTGGTAAGGATTCCATGATGTCTTGGGTAACCTTTTGAAAACATTCAATGTCAAATAAAGGAACAAAGAATCATCACCCTTGATAAGGGGGATATTCTTTGGTAATGTTGGAATTATAGGGGTTTGAATCAATTTATTCAAAGGAATATACCCCTTATGAGAAATTTTTAAATCATACATAATATCCTTATGTAGTTGTTATAACTTTTTATGATCATATGAAGGAACATCTTACTCATATGTATCTTTTTTGTGGTAGAAGGTGCATGAAGGGAATGATTATATGACTTGTCTTGTTAGTGACTTATAGCATGAACTGAAGAATCCCAAATAAACTATTGGTATATAGTGGGTTCAGGATGGTAGCTAGGAGTACCTTGAATACATTTTACAAGGTCAAGAATCACATGATTAGCCAAAACCCTTTTTTTTGGCTTACTCAGATATTTATAGGATTGACCCATTAGTGGGACTGCACAATATTTTATCATGTCAAATTAAATAAAAGATTCATGAAATGCATCCTAAAGTGGCATTGATAGTAAAATATGGGATTAAAAATATCTTAGATGTAGGATTTATAAGATCCATTTCACATTTTGATAGGGTGTATAACATTGTACCTATTACCAAGCCTAATGGTTCATCGACATAGGCATATGACTAGGGTATAAGTGTAAGGGTACCTAAAAAATAGGCACATGTCTAGAACATGTAGAGACAAAAGATAAATAAGTTTATAAAATTTTGAGCATGATATAAAGTATGAGTCATCATAATAACATTGGTTAGACTAAGAGATAATAAATAGGTATAGAGAGATAGCAAATGCAAGCCTTTTAGTAGCAGGAAAAGTTCTAGAACTAAGAGAAACAACCAAGGTTTATATTTTCCAAGTGTACAAGATTGAGGTGATATATAATTTAGAAATGGTGTCTAAAACCATTTATGGAAAAATGCTAAAAGGGGAAGTACTAAAGACAAATAATTTACAACAAAGATTTATGTGATCAACTTTATGACTATGAGGTCACTAAGAATCAGGAATAGGGATCCATTTGGAATTTGGAAAAAGGATATGTTATTAATATAAAGCTGGATTGCACTATCATCTATAAGGTGCAACAACATCTAGTATGGTTTTTTCCTTATGTGTAAATTTAGATCAATGCACCTTCACCTATAGGTCATGTGTGTGCAATTGACATCACTCATTTCACTACAAAATCCATTGTATACCTTATTTTTCACTTGGAACCTTATCCCAATAGACAATGAAGGACAAATTTGATATGTAGAGGAAAAAGGGTTAGTGGATAAAGTTGTGTTTGACCTCAACACTTTTTATGATGAGCATTACCTACATACAAATACTCTAAATAGGGATCAAACTCCATGTAGTTATCTCATATTACAATGGTGTGTGTGAAATATTAGTGTAATTTTATATGTGAGTGTAATTATGTGCTTCAACAATGACTTATGACCTTGGAGGTTATTCAAAATTATTTTAAGGTTACTTAGGTTGTGTGGACTCATAATAGGTGTTTTCCTCTCAATGTACAGTTAGAATAATTATGATGTTTTTAATATAGAAGCCTCTTTCCAACTAGTGAATAAATGAATGGAAAGTATACTTATGTAGTGGTATTTTTGGAAATTCCTCAAATGGGACTTGAAAAATGTGTGAGAAAACCCATTAGGTGAATTTTAATTTGACAAATTAGTCAATTTTTGGTAGTAGGACCAAACTGATGGCTTAAAACACAACCAATGAGCCCAATTATCCTAAAGGAATGGCCTTATCTTATAATCAGAGATAAATAAGTTGTAAGTGTGAATCAATCAAGGGATGAGCTTGGAATATTTATAATTATGAATAGAAATATCAAGTATCAAAATTGCTTAAGGATAAGGACCATCCACATAAAAATAGAGGAATATTAGTTTAGAATGTGGAATTAAGCATGAGCTAAGTGTGTATAAAAGAATGGTCACAAGTGCATTATTTTAGCATTAAATGTTAATTTTATTGACTACATTTGCCTCCCTTTTACTCTATTAATACAATAAAGTGAAAGTACTAAAGTAAAATAAAATGAGTTATACCTTAGCTTACTTATATTTATTAGGCTTGGATGTAGATCAAACACTAAAGTGTGCCTCATGCAAACCTACAATGAAACATCTATAAATCAGTTCTTATTTAGGATGGAAATTTGAAAGTAAATATAATAACTTATAGATCAAAATAAAAATAACAAATACACATATTCATGAACATGAACCATTGTGTTTTCTAGTGTAAAATTGGGGACTGGAGAGGGTGGAACCCTTAGAGATTTATTTTTGTTGAAACATTTGGTGGATTGTGCATGCCCCAATCCTCATTGGTAGGAGAATGTACTTAATAACTCAATGTGAATTTGACACCATCAATGCATAATTTGAGGTAGTATAATGGCTTGAAATCCCTATATGAATTCCAATGATCAGTCTAGTATAAAATTGGTGCAAATCTAGTACAACAAGGTGAATCAACTGCTGAAAATAGAATAAAATTCATTTCCAAGGTAAAACTAGTGAAAAAATAGTATGATTTGAGTTTGGTATATATAAAATAGATAATGACATGAATTTTCTTTCCTTATGTGAAATTGGTGAAAATTTTGAGAAATAAAATGATCATGTGATGCACACATGCCCCCAATATTATATCTGAGTATATTGATAATGATAACTGATTAAAATTAGTGAAAGCTCTAAGTAAACCTATTTAAAATTTTGGAAGACATGCCATCCATGATGCCCCTAATATGAGTACAAATCTAAGATAATAATGTGTATAAATCTGAAACTTATTCTTGAAAAATATTTCAAATTATTTTGTAGATTGAATAATATTCTGAGAATTTTAAAAGACATTATTTTTTATTCCTAGGATAAAAGTGTGTTGTTTTGGATAGCTATAGCCTACGATGTTATCCACATGGTGTGGCTTTGTCTAAAAATAATTTTTGAGTAAAAACTGAGTATGTTTTGTGATCAACTAAGAAAACATTTTTATTTTTTGTCTATGCAATGAAGTATGGCAGATTGGTATCTAAGATAAGCCATTGTGTATGCCCCCTCTTTTGAGGTGAGTTTTGAGTCCTATGTAATAATTTTGCTCAAAATAAAAAGTGATACGAATTATTTCAAGAAATTATTTAAATCTAGAGTATTAATGATAAGATTAGAGATCATGGAATCATATTTATAATCTGAGCAAAGTAGCAGTTTATGATACATGTAGAACCAATAATCCAAGCAACAATTTAGATGACAATTCAGGTTACAGTTCCACCCTAATTGATGACAGAACTTTTGGGAACCATAACTTTTGTACCGTAGCTCCAATTTAATCGCCGTTTGAACCGTTGGAAAGCTAAGAATGAGGAGAACATCATGAGATGGCATGAAGATTTTTGAAATGAAGTTTGAGCCCCAAAAATCCAATGGAAGTGCCCTAAATTTTAATTTTAGTAGTGCAGTCTAAAAATAGTAAGTTTCTAAAAATAGTAATTCTTCAAATTCTATATTGTTTTAAATCTTGGAATTCAAACCACTTAATCTCCCTCAAGATTGGTGACCTTCCACATCCTCCCCATTCTTTCAAAATGTGTATAAATGAATAGGTAACCTAAAATGTGAAGACAGACATCTCTTCCCAAAGATAAGCATATAATTATATTGTGATCTTAAGTGATACTACATGTCTTCTCAAAGAATTCATTGTTACTATGTTATTTCTATGTTATTGAAATATTTATCAATCAGAACTTCTGAGTTTTGGATCAACCAAGCATACATAGTGTCAAGTCTGGATAGATGTTAGAAATTAGGCATGTAGTGAATAAATGATCAAAAATGAGTACTTAAAAATGATAGAAAACTACTAATGGAAGATGCATGACATTGATCATGGCATCAACAAACTAGGGAGATGCATGATATTGATCATGGCATCACAAATTGTGCAAACAATAACAAACAAGAGTCATGGTCATGATGCATACACAAGAGTACATAAAAGTACAAAAAACATGGAACAAGACCAAAGAGACACATATAAGGGACATGTTCAATTATCTTTCACACACATAGAATCACAAAATAATGTTTAGAACTAAAAACAAGGACATGTTCAAATGTTTATAATCCATAGAAATGAATACACACAAAACATGAAGCAAAGAAGAAAACATGATAAGCAGGCATGAATAAGTGAAATTAATATACATAATTAATTTGTAACATTAGTATATTCAAAAACTTAGGTATTTATTAAGATATCAATCTAAAAGTAAGTAAAAATGAGAATATTTTGTGTAATGTATTGTACTCTAGCAGGAATTATTGACTAATTTTGACCCCCAAGATCAAAATGCCCCTATAGGCAAAAACTTTAGTATCATGTTTTGCTTACCTTTTTCATAGCCTTTTCATTCCTTAATCACCTTCAAAAAGTCTTCATAAAACCTTATTAGCATTGTTTAAGGTAAATTTGGATAAATTAAGGTAAGGATCTTTCTTTGCTTTGCACTAGCCTAGTCATGTCTTGAATTGATGAAATGTGGTCAAGAAGTGTCATAGGTTTTTAGGTGTCCTTTAAGGTCTCTTCATGTTTTAATCATTTTCTAATAACATTTCATGATGTTTTGGGAACTTTAAGGTTCTTTTATGGACTTTAAGGTAGTGTTTTATAAGAAAAATGATGATTTTTTCTAACTTTCATTTATGTCCAATCTTTCAAATTCCAAAAATACATAAAATACTCTTTCCAATGTCTTTGGAGTAGTTATAAAACTTTCCTACATGTCAGGATATCATATATAACTCAGAATCTTGAACTTTGACACTTTAGAGGAGAGCTTTGGCACTTATACAAATTTTTTGAACTCACTTTTAGGTGAAAATAGTTTACCAATGTCATTTTAGCTTTTATAGGTCATAATCATGCATGAAAATAAGTTTAAAGTCTCAAAATTGCATACTACTCCTCTCTCCCATCGCTCTCTTCACAAGCTCATGAAGGTCATTTTTAAGTGAATGGTACATGTCATACAGGTAGATTTGGAGGCTAATATTTTGACCAAATTAAGGGATCCATATGGGATATCAATTAGTTTCATTGGAATTTTTATTGATCTTCTTAGATTTATGAACAATTGTTAAAGATCTAAGGTGATGTTTTGAGGCTCAAATCCCCACTAGCTCTCTTTTGTACAATTCCCATGCAAGTGTGAACTTGTTGGATACAAGAAATATATTAGGATGGATTATCATAGGTTTTTAAATGCATTTTACACTTTCATCCACTAGGTTGGCATGTGTGGGAAGTTATTTGGCAAATAAAGTTACTCTCTTGCATAGTCTACAAATTGATTGTCATGGTCTCTATTTGCTCCAGGGTTTGCAACATTTGGAGGGGTGAAATGAAATTATTTATTTGTGTTTTTATTCTCCTCAATTCAATTTTAACTTCATCAACCATTTTCCATGCTAACCTCAGCACCATTCTCTCACAGCAATTCATAATGTTCTCTTAATTGATGATTATGTGTACAAGTTACCTATATAAGAATGATTTAAATAGGTTCTAAGTGTGTATTTTCAAAGTAATTTGAATGTTTTTACTTATTTATAATATTTTTTATATAATGAAAGAATGTATAATGCTTAATAGGTCATGTTGGCATCTTTTCAAAGTCTAAATGATAAAGAATGTAGACCTATAGGTTTGTATACCTGTAGGTCTACATTATGTTCTCATATGAAGTACATTATAATGTGTCTCAAGATAAATTATAAATCCTGAGTAATGAAGGAAATATGGTAACCTTATGCTTGGGTAAGCATTAAAGACTAGTGTAAAAAAAGTGGTCTTAAGACCCAAGGTCAAAAGAACACAAACTGACCTACATGTTTGCTTGAATGGAAACACTTGGTTTTCAACTTGAGAAGAAGACAAATGCATATCAGTGAGTTTATAATTTAGAACTTAGATCATGGATAAGCATAAATTTCATTTGGGGTTAAAAGAGATACTCAAGAGACTCCTCCCTAATAGTTATACAAGCAAAAATGAAGACTTACAAGTTTTAAACCTATAGGTCCTTATTTTGGACTAAAACCTTGTGATCATACAAGGAAAGAATGTGTAAGAGAACATAAATCATTATATACATGAAATGAGAGAGACATAGACTAATGAAGACACCTAATTGTGTGAAAGTTAATGAATAATTGAGTTGACTAGGGCCTACAAGCCTTAACACTAAGGTACAAGCCTGTGAATGATGACAAAAGGTAGAGCTTTGAAATGTTATGAAAATTCAAATGGAACTTGTAGAAGTGATAAATAACTCTCAATAAGGTTTGAATAAATTCAAGATACAATGGCAGATTTGAGAGGATCAAATTCCAAGGTTCATGATTGAACTCTCATCCAATTGACACCTATGGCTAGGCATATAGAGGTGTAAGAAGGGTATTGTATATTTTAAAAGGCATGATATCCAAGGGTTCTAAGGAAAGAGTTATAAACTCCTAAACTATATCAAAACTTTTAAATTACTCAGTAGTTTCTAATGAAGATCTTAAAAGCCTCAAATGCAATTAGAACACCTCAATGTAATCACCTACAGGTTGAAGGGTGAGCAGGCTAGTTTCAAGCCTAAATAGTATGTAGAGTGTATATAAATAATATGGGAGTTTGTTTGAGGTGATATATAGTTAAAAAATACATTCTATATCAAAAAGGATAATTAGGAAAGAGTGATCAAAAGTTATTGGTTAAGATTCATCTCAACCTTGCACACATAGTTAAATGGATGTCTATAGGTCTAACTACTTTTAGGAAAGATTTTGTTTGTTTTGAGAAAGTTAAGACACTATGAAAGGTATAAATGAAGGTAAAAAATTTTAATATGGTTTCATGGTGATAATATGGTCCTATGATATCCTCAGACCCAACAACAAGGATGGAATGATATTAAGTCTTGTCTAGGCCTAACAATACTATGACCAAATACATAGACCTACAAGGAAATTCATGAGAATATGGTTAGTTATAATTGAGATAATAAAATTTATGAATCCAAGGAGCTGATAAATACCTTATAAAATCATATATGAAGTCCTATATCCTACACTAGATGATAAAAGTCTTAAACACAATCGACTAGGGTTACTAGTATTGACTTGCTTAAGAACCCTAGCATGAGTTGATGAAGGATGTAGCAGGGGTGAAGAATAAATTTGATAAGATAATCATGTGATAAATTCATGGTGGAACTATCATACCTATGCATGTCATTGGCAACTCAAAATCAGACTCATAACACCACCTACATACCTCATCTCTCACTAGGCCCCACAAACACACATTTTGCTAGCTCTAAGGTCTCCTAAACATGATCAAATATCAAATGAAATGATTCATGTTGGATAAATATATTGTTCATAATATGACACCCCTATACACTCATGATTCATGGCATATAGATGTTCATCCATAGTATGTCCTTTATGAATCATCCTTAAGACTTTGAAGCACTCATAGGCTGCCAACAAGCTCTTTAATGAAAAATTGAGATAAATGATATTATAAATAACATTAAATTACCTAGGTTTACCATAAAACCTCATGTAAATTTTTTATGACTCCAATTATATCCTCTAAGTATACTTTGTCTGTACTTTTAATTGTACAAACTACAAAAAAATCCACTATTTTTCATGGTTTTTGGTGTTTTATAGGGGTTTTGAGAAATGAAATTGAAAAATATTTAAATAGGTCACCTAATATGTATTTCCTCTATTAAATCCAAAAAATATGCACAAGAAATCCTTTAAGTGAGCAAAAAAACTCTATTTTTCAAGGCACTCTCAAACAGGCCTAAAATGAGACTAGGTTTCAAGGCCATTTCATGGTTCTCATACTTCCACAGGGTTTGGGGGCCTAAAATTTGGCATGGAGGTTGGTGATATAATATTTAAAATTAATAAAATTATTTTTTTTGGTTTCACATGTTTGGGAGAGATCTGGAGTAGAAAATTAGGCTTCTAGGCAAGGAGGCCTAATTGAGACCTAATTGAAGGAAAAAGGCAGAAAAAATGCATTTCTACTCAGAGTCTAGAAATAAAATTTGGCTTGAAGATATAAGGGGATAATATTTTCTTAAATATTTTATCATTTTATTAATAAATTATGTAAAACATTCTACACAAGGATTCTTATATGTATTCAGGGCTATAAGGAATGAGGCTAAATGAGGCCTTTTGGTGAAAAACAAGTTCTTAGGGGTAATTTGAGACCTCCAAATGAGTTTTTTTAGGTCTAATTATTTTAATGGGACACCCATAGAGAGATAATTAATTGTAAAATATATTAAATCAATTATTGACACTTGTAAATAAGATTGGCCTAGTGAGATGAAGAGACTTCAAGACACCTAGAAAGAGAATGAAGTGATGTGTCAAAGGGAACCTTTAGATATCAATTGAAAGATGTCAAGAGAAGAGAAAATATGTAACTCAATATGACCTGACCATCAATAATTCCACTTGTCATTCCACAAGCCAAGGCAATGGGTAGTTTTGAAGAGAAAGGCAAGGTGTCAAGCAAGGTTTGAAATTGCCATGCCACTTGGAGCAGAATAGCATATTTAGAAGACTAACATGTGCCTTTGAGGATAGTATGGGGTAGTTTCATACCTTCTTCTTTTTAAAATTCATTTTTACATCTCTCTCTCTCTCTCTCTCTCTCTCTCTCTCTCTCTCTCTCTCTCTCTCTCTCTCTCTCTCTCTCTCTCTCTCTCTCTCTCTCTCTCTACATATATATATTGAGCCTTGATAGGCTAATTTTGTATCCTCTACCTAGGTATGGAAAATCCCTACCCATTTTTAGCATTTTATCAATGAGAATAGTCTAGTTTTACCTTCTCCATGGACTGGCTTCAATATTTGTGCTTGATCAGTTAATCTTACTAAGTGATAGTCTTGCTTCTTTGGAATTATTGTCCTTGTTTAGCTTTCATGTTTAATTTAGAATCCTTTTTTTAGGTCTCTTGAAGTGGCAAAGTAAGGTGTAAGTATTTAGTGATTAGTATTTTCAATAGTGCCATGTCATGACCTCTTGATTAGTCCTCCTAGCTCAAGCACTCTTCACAACCTTCATCAAAAACATTGATGTAGAGAGGAAGATTTGGAGTAGTGTCATGTGTAGGTTAGTCTATTGTTTGCAGTGCAATTATTGCTGGTTGGTAGTGGTCAAATCATATTTGGTGCATTAACCCCATTAGAGTAGGTTTTTCTCCCTTTTCTTAGAAAGTGGTAGATTAGTGTTTGATAGTAAGTGATTCATCAAGGGGAGCTAGCCATTTCACCTAAATATATGCCTCTCTAATAAGGTACCGATAACCTTGAGGTGTTTCCATGTTACATCAAATTTGGAAGGCTTAAACTACCTTCCAAAGGGTGAAAAAAATATTGATAATAGGAACAAAAGGGGTAATCACAAAATGATCAAACTTATGTAAAATATGACCCTAATGAACTTGTTGTGATGCATAGAAGTGGTATAAGGCATGTGATTATTTTGTATTTGAGAAAGTATATCCTATGGTCACTGAGATGAGTCCATTGTAATTGAATAAGACTGTTATGTATTATTATCTAGATTAGAGTGCTTTTGTTTGTGTAAATATTTTGGGTCTAAGACAATATCACCACCTACAAATGCATCTAAAATTGACAACCTATATGTTATTCAACTCACTCAAGTACACTTGTGAAGTATTTTTTATATTAAATAATATATATAGAAGTGCTACATATACTAAAGCACAAATCAACTAATTTAAATAAACTACACATATCATGCATATGTCCAAATTTTTATAATTTTTTGAAATATTATAATTTTTTTGTATTTTTGAATACATGAAACTAAAAAGGTAATATAATAATGAATGACTCCCACAAGAACCTCACAATCAATAGGTATTGTATCTAGCATAGGAAGGATGACCTTTCATGATTGGAAAGTATCATGCCACTATGAATTAATTGATCTCGACTTGAAATCTAAAAACTAATTTAAATTTTTAATATAAATGCCATTGTCATGATGATACTTTTTAGTATGATGTGTATATTGTTTAGCATTGTGAACTCTAGGACTCTTCATAATGCATCATGGAATATATGAATTATGTGTTGGTGTTCTTTGAAAAATATTATTAATGCCCTGTAATATCAATCTAGGATGTGTTAGAGTAAAGAGTGGTGTGGACATCCAATTCCTAACACCATTCATGTTAAAATTATCAATTTTACTTGAATTTCACTTAAATGCATAATTTAGACCAAAATCATGTAAACATGCTAAATGGTTTGAGCTTGTCTTATATAATTTTTAATTTAGGCTAATTTATCCCTAAATGGGGCAATGCATTTTATGTGATACTGAAATTTGATCAATTTATTTCAATTCAAAATGATGATTTTGCCTTTTTATGCTCTAGATCACTCTTTTCTTCTAGTTCGGAAGCACACATCATGTGCCTATGTTAGTTTGTGTTGACAACATCCTAAATGGGATCATGGTTTATACGCAACTAACATCATCTTCCAATTCCTCCTGAGTTTAATTATGACCCAATAAAATGACTTTCTGATTAGTTTGATTAATTGTGCACCAATTTCCAAAGAATTGCACTAAACTTGATTAATCTGGTTTAAGCTAATTAATTCAAATCAAGAGCTTAAGTAATAATTCCATGGAACTTGTTGAATATTTCATTATTGAAAATTGATTGTGAATATCTACATCACATAATGATATCATCGTATGGGGTGGTATCCACAAGCCATAAGTGCAACAAATATCAGATTAAGGCCTCTCATGCCTCTTTAATGCCTCTATATCCCAAATATTTATGAGGATATTTATGATTTTAACCTCCAAAATTGAATGGATTATTGGCCACACATCTTCATCTTAAGATAGATGGTCCAAGTTCATTCTAATTAAATTGAAAAATATATAAATAGAGAGGCCATGATCATCATTTTTAAGATTAAATTGTGTAAACTTATAATGCAGGAATCTCTCCACAAGTCTTTTATGTTTTGATAATTGTTATTATTTGAAATAGGATAGATTTAATTAAAATTCATTAGATTGATTACATATCATGAGCCTAGGTTTTACAAAGTGATCTTAAGACAATGGAGGAGCTTGGCATCTATTGTTGACAAAGACAAGGACACTTGATCAAAGGGAAAAACATGTTTGGATCTACTCTTGGACGATGGAGTCACTTGGGAAGGTAATATTTATTTGCTTTCTTTCAATTTTATTTTCTTATCATTATCAAAACCTCGTTGAATAGGTTGGCCTAGCTTATTATCTCTTTATGCATTTCTCTTGATTTCTTGACTAATGCTTGACTAATAATCTTTGTAATCCATTTCTACATTTTGGCATGCTTGGTGGGACTGTACCCCTTGAATTTGATCACATGGCTTCTACAAGCATCTTACTAACCAATTTCATGCAAAATCTTGGACTTTGGGACAAAAGTGGGTGAAAAACTTGAGAAAAATGACATTTTCTAGAAGTGGTAATTTTACCACTGTGAATATGTGTTTTTATCCTCTAGACCATAAAATCACATTTGACACAGTCATAGTTTTATCATTATATTCATGATTTTACAATTTTTTACTATATTTCTACTTTAACGAGTTCTCTATCTATAGGTCAAATTTTGATATTAAAATATCATGATTCTATAATCACGATATTGAAATATCATGATTTTTCAAGTAGCAATATCATCGGTTACAGTAAAGGTTTTATGGCTAAACCACTAGCGATTATTTTAGCCATGAGGGTTAAGTTTCAAAATCGTAACTCTCCAAGTTGTGTTTTTATCATGTGACTTACATTTTTTTCTATTAGAGTAGTGATTTTGTCATTTTATCTGTTTAACCCATGAATTGTGATTTTGCTAACAAGTTACAATTTTGTGTAGAGTTGTAGTTTTGGATTATGTATCTCAAGTTTTGCACTTTGCAAACTCAAGAGCATGTTTTCTAAAGTTGCTTATTTTATCATCAAATGTGTTTCAAAGCTAAACTATGCTATCTAATTTTTTATGTAGGACCTATATGGAGAAGTGTCAATTCAAGCTTTATTAAGTCTTTTTAACTTCCTTTGGGTGCTTAAAAGGAACTAGGACTATTCTATTTGGTGCTTTAAATAAAAACTTGGATCCTTATTTGAATGTTTTTGTGAGTTAATTTTCCAAAGTTTTTTGCAACTTAAGACCAAGGGGCCAAAGAACATCACCAAACATTTAAATTTGGTGCTTAAAACCAAACTCACTTCAAAGTTTTGTTTTGTATAAGTCATCTATCATTGTTTTGTTAGAATTGTTTGAGCAAAAATGAATTTGTGTATCTATGCTCTCCCCCATCCCCTTTAGGGAACTTGTGGGATCAAAAGTGCCATTTTTATTGAAAATTGTGCCTTAGTCCAAAGGTTTAAAAAATAAGTTGAATAGGCTCCCCCCAAAACCTATAAGGTTTGGGTGATCTTAAAACAAACTATAATGCTTTTTTATTTAGATTTTATTTCATGGATTTTGGCTTGTGAGGGGGATTTCATCACCTCCCATAAGTTATTTAAGGAAGCCTTAACCCAGGGTTTCATCTCCCAACATTTTATTCAACCCCTCTCCATAAGGGGGTATATAAATTCAGATCACCTCATTGAGATGGTGATTTGAGTGGTTAAACCATCTTTGTTAGTGGCAAGCTAAGCCTAAATGTATGATCATTTTGGACATCACACTACAATGAGCAATTGATGGATGTAGTGTTTGTGAAAAGGACAAGACCTTTTCATAACAAGTCATTTGAGATGGATCCAATTGATATGTTGCTTCTCTTGTGTGCTAACGTGAAAGTTGTTACACATGGGATCGATCTAGACAGTGATAACTTGTAGATTTTTAGACAAATCCCACTTGCCATAGAAATATTATTGATGTAAGGTGCACCCCAATGTCCATGTCATCATATTTTCACTTGAGAGGAGGGGTGTAAAATACCCTATGATATAAAACACTTTTATTTTGGATGAAAAATTAATTTTCTCTCAAGTGTACATATAAATACAAACTTAAATAATATCATGCAACCTTGTCAGTTTAGGGCTTAAAATAATTAATTAGTTTTATTGGTCTATTTGGTCTTAGATTACTTGGTTTTGATTTGAGTCAAAACTTGATTGTTAAGAAAAGTCATAACCAAAACACATTGTCCACCATTTCTTGAATAAGAAGGCGTAACATTGTCCAAATGAAAATCATCTTTTTCCTTGTTCAAATCTGTCATCATAAACATTGTATCATCTTGGTCTAATTGGTATAGTTATGATGATCATTTGAGTCTAAACCATTTTCCCAAAATATTTAAGTCCATTAATAATTCAAATTCAAAATTTCACTTTTCTAAGCTATTAAGGTTGATGTGTTAAATTGGGTTCACCATTTTCACTTGACTTGAGATAGCTTGGGTCCGATTTCTTATTTGAATTGAGATCCATTTATAGACTGATAATCACATTATCATCTTGGTGAACTTAGGTTATCTTATGCATCACTCACACTCTAAGTTCTAGAACATATTATAAACTACCATTCCTATTACCATGAGACAATGTTATGTTTCCCATTTAGTTATAGCATTATACTTAGAAATTTTTGGATGTTTTCACATCTTGATTTTATTGATTTGCATTGTTGCCTTCATGATCCAAAGGGATTTCTTCTAGTTTCCTAATAGTAACTCATCAAATTTGAATTATCTTTTATAGTATTGATGTATCCCAAAAATCTAGGCTTTGGTGCACTATTTTTCACCTTGGATTTTTGGGTTATCATACCCTCTTCTGATCTAATACAATTTCAACTCCACCAAGGGTTTAGTAAATTTGTGAACACATTCTTCTAAATTGTGTGTGATTCCACACTACCCTCCCTATTATAGTTTCTTTAGTACCTTAGTCACTTGTTTGGAAAAAGATCAAAACACATGCCTTGTTCATAAATTTTGCAAAACATTGATCCAAATCTAGTCAAATGTAGAGAGCAACCCTTTTTAGACATGACTCAAAGGTTCACTCATATTGGGGTCTCTTACAACCCTAGCTATGAGGAGTATTTTTATGATGGTCAAGATAATTTTATTGTCTTTGAGGACATTCCTACAACCATAGGATCCAAGGAAGATTATATTTAATACCAAGATGACAAAGATTAATCCCTTTTTAGGTTGATGTAATCAGGTACTAGATTACCCTTATATTTTCCCATGGATCAATTACACATCTTAGTCAAAGAAGGAGAACAATGATGAAAGAAAGATTTTGCAAACATTTCAAACAAAAACATACCTTCTTCTTCTAATAAGGGTAAGGAGATACTTATAGAGTCAAAAGCAATTGATCAAGATCTTGTAACAAAGACTAAGAAAATAAGTCAATGTATGTTGATTAGCTTATCATAGACTTACTGGCTCTCTAATTTCTACTTCAATCCACAACAATGCTTCCAAAGACCAAGGAAATGTTGTTGAAACTATGCAACAAACATTTGTTGAGTACACAACAATGATAGATCAAGGTGTCCTAAATAAATAAAGCAAGGTGCAAGAGGTTGTGAAAATTGTTCCACTAGACATGAAACACACATTCATTAACCATAAAGAACCTCTTGTCACTTTGAAAAATCAAATACCAAAACATTCAGTTTGAATTGAGGAAATCCCTTAGGATAATTTGGCTAGTTCATCTAAACCAACATGTACAATGGTAAATAGACAAAAAACTCCCCAAAATCAAAGAAACACATATAATACAAGGTATTAGATTCTAAGGAATCAATGGCCTACTTACTTGAATCTATGAGTAAATCAAAACCAATTCATAGATCGTAAGGTCTACATTCCTTATAGATCCATACAACAATATGGCCACATTCTACCCCAACAACAATACTAGGGGCACTTTCCATGCCAACAACAACACTAGGGACACATTCCACCCCAATTGTAGCAAGGGCACAGACCACCTCAAAAGCGTCATATTCAACCCATGAATGCACTAAGCATGCAAGAGTGGACCTCTATGAAGGAGAGTATGCAATTATTGGAGATAAATAACAGAGTTAAAAAGTATAAATTTGATGTGATATGTCCATATCTATTTGGTTTGAGTATTATCCAAGTTCTCTTTTCATCTCATTTTAAGGCACCAAAGTTTGATAAATACAAAGTAAAGGGAGACCCACGTGAGCACATATAGGTATTTTTCATCTTATGCCAAGAGGTTGCTTATAATATCAAGTACTTACTTTGACTATTTTCACAAAGTTTAGTAGGATAGGATTTAGATTGGTTACTTAAGCTACCTAAAGGATCAGTTACAGATTGGAATGACTTATCTAAAAATTTCATCAACCATTTCTTGTATAACATTGAGCATGAATTAACCATTGTTGAATTGTGCAAATCTAAACCACGTGATGGTGAAAGCTTCACAGCATATCTACAAAGGTGGAGAGCATAAGCAGGTCAGTTTCAACATAACTTACTAGATAAATAGTTGGAAAACATATTTATATATAACTTAAATCTTGAGGTCATGCAAAATCTTTGACTAGCTTATGATAATTGATTCAAGGAAATTGTTGACAAAAGGGTGTAGATTGAGAAGGCTCTTATTGTTAAGGGCCTTGTCAAAAAAAATCATGCAAGGTCAAGGATCAAATTAGACCCAATCACCATTCTAAATAGTTACATAAGAGAAACCTAAGGGTTTTAAAAAGAACAAAAACATGGTTGGAAATGGGGTGACTAAAATAAGGAACATACAAATGGTGTAGGCTCTGCCTCCCCCAAATGTACAAATAGCTCCCCCTAATCCACCACCTAATTTGCAAAGACAACCTCCATGAAAGACATTCCACAATAATTTTAGAGTCTTTAGTAAGTTAGGAGAACTACTTGAAATAGTGTTACAAAAGCTCATATCAGCTAACCTGATTGTATGGCTAGTATCAAGGCCATTTCCTATAGATCAAAATTCAGATTGGTACAAAGAGAATGAATGGTGCAACTTCCATCATCTTGTTGGTCATGATGCATATTGTTGCATCTAATTATGACATATTATTGAATATCTCATTGAGAGTGCTGAAGTTGAGATTAAATTGGCCCCTAATCAGGACATAAATCAAGATATATGAATCTATAAATACCCCTTTCTTTGACATAATCAATAGCCACCATGGAACAACCAAAACCAAGGGTAAAACCAAGGACAAAGGTAAAATTAGAACCAGCATCAGGGTCAAAATTGTAATGAGCATAATCATGATCATAATTCCCATACTAATAATGTGGGTTATAATAGCATGCCTTATGATTATAACAACACCATGGGATGTATTTTGTTACACACATTACCACTGTTACTATCAAACCACATGAACCATCTCATTCTCCTCATAGTACAAGACCCATTATTATAGGGTCAATACCCTATCCCTCTAGTAGTACCATGTCAAGTTTGAAAAATTTAGTTATGACTCTATTTATATGGGTTACTAGTTCTAAATAGCAACTTTCATCTAATTTTAATGACTCCTTACCGACTCAAAACTACAACAATGCAGCTAGATGCCCACGAGTCACCCTACAAGGCCCTTTGCCTTTATCTTCTAATTATACTAGCTCCTTTCCACCTCTAGGTTATGAAATCTCAACCAGACACACTTGAGCTACTCTCCAAGGCCCTCCACCTACTTCTTCCATAGAACCCAATGAGAACAATGTGCTAATGGTCCCAAAGCTGACTACTATGTTAGCCAAGGCTAAACTAACTTGACCCACTATTAAAAATCCTTATACTCTATCAAACCAACTCAATAAAACCCCTACACATATTTCCATTTTAGATCTCTTGTGGACATCTAACGTCCATAGAACTATCCTAAACAACCTTTTAAAATAATCCACTATCCCTAATGAAATAAATCTTGAACAGTTTCAAAACCTAGTCGGGCACTTGTCTTCATTTTAGAAAATCACATTTGATCAAAAAGACATGTCCACACTTGGTCTAAACTATAATAACCCATTGTACATTGAGGTAATCATTGAAAATCATAAGATCAAGTGGGTTGTTATACACAATGGTTTAGCATTGAACATCATATCTCTAAAGTTAGTATAATGATTGGGTTACACTATAAAAAACATTCATCCAGAGATGATCACCATCAAGGTTTATAATAACATTGAGAGGGAGTCTTATGGTACAATTTGGTTACCAATCATTGTTAGGTCCATTTCCCACCACACATTATTCCATATTTTAGATATTTAACTTCTTTATAATATACTTATTAGTCATCCTTAGATCTATGAAGTATACGTCATTCCATCCACCCTCCACCAATGCCTTAAGTTTTCCCATGATGGGATCGAGGTTACTATTCTCATTGATCAGTAGCCATATCAATATTGTAAGCATCCTGAGGCTGAGTTTCATAATTATAATGATTACCCAAGTTCTAAATTTGTTGTAAAGAATAACAAGGCCATAGTTTCACATCCACCTCTATCCAATTATATCAACCCTAGTGAGCTTGCTTCCACTTTGACCTATCTATTTCCTACAACTCTTGTGAAGCATGTTGTTATTTAAGATGTGGGCATTTCCACATGTTTTCTTAAGGATGCCTTCCTTGTTGAAAATTTTCCAATAACCCCTAAAATATATGGTAAGCCTAAACCTTTAAATATTCCTAATAAACCCACTATGATTTGGCAACCAAAGAAGCATCAATGAGAACCACCATCAGTGTTTTTACCTACCACTTTTCCAAAGAAAGATCGAGAGGCTTTTACTGAAGGAGATTGGTTATTAAAGGCCTTGTTGATTGCTTTCAAAATATAAAGTATCTTATTCCTAATCAAATCATGGATCATACTGATTATATAGGAAAAGGCCTTGGCCCATGAGTGCAAGGAATCCTAAAACTCTTATCAACTAGAGTAATTAATTGGGATCATGGTCTCATATTTATATCACCTAGGGTGACATCATGACTTTTGATAGTGATTCTTTTGAATTTAATAGTGATGAGACTCCTGGTAGTGACACATAATCCCATTATAGCCTTTTTGATGTAGCTTGCTAACTCAAATTTATTTGATTCTAATGCCATTTTAACCTTAACCACTATTAGAGTTTCTCTTACTGAAGTAGAACACCATACTTTTACCATTGGAACTTCCCATCCTAAAGTAGAACCTAATTTTTCCCTATGTCTATGCCATCCCAAACTCATCGATTAGGACCAACAAAATTTTGTCATATGCCTTGATGAGTTTTATAATGAAGAATCGATCACGAAATACATGGGCCTAAGAGATGGATTGCCCATTGGTGATCACAAACAAGGCTTTGATTTTTCATTGGATCCTTTTGCCTACTTTAGAGAGCAAGCAAACTTTCTTAGTCATAATAAATATAAAACATTGAGATATTCAGGTGAAAACCTCTTTGAAGTGCTCATTGATCAAGAAAAAAGTAAAGAAAAAGATAAGCCTTTGAGTGAAAACATGTTTCAGGCACTCTCAAGAGGGAAAATTTTCTCATCCCCTCAGAACAAATAATTTTCATCCAACCTAATTTCTATATCTAGTACAAGTATCTTGTTAGAACAATAACAATTTTTTTAGCATCTCGCTCTTGAGTTTGCAAAAGTATTTTCTACCTGGCCAGTACCTGAATCAATGGATTGTGATTCATCATATTATCTAGAGCTTTGGGAGGAACAACAAGATGTAACAGAAGAAGATGAGCATGATCATACTTTTCCTAAAATTTTGGAAGATGGATCCACACTCCTTGTGGAGATACAACAAAAGTGAACCTGGGAACCTATGAGGATCCAAAAATTATTTATCTTAGAGTTTCCCTTACTAAAGTAGAATGTGAGCATATTATATCCAATCTTAAGTATTGTATTGACATCTTTACATGGGCATACTCTGACATGCTAGGATTATACCCTAATTTGGTTGTGCATTGCCTTGTTGTCCATCCTAATGCCAAACTGGTCAAATAAAAATTGAGGAAAATGCATCATGCATCTCCCTTTTAATGAAAGCAAAACTAAAAAAGTTACTAAGAGCAAGTTTCATTAGACCATTGGACTATTGTAAACGGATTTCTAATATAATCTCAATGTCTAAAAAGACCTCAGATATACGTCTTTGTAATGATTTCATAGATATCAAAAAATCATGTCACAAAGATGATTTTCCTCTGCCCAACATTAACATGATCATTGATTCAACTATTGGGTATGATATGTTGTCCCTCATGGATGGATTTTTTGGATACAAGAAAATCAAGACAGCCCAAGAAGATCAACACAAAAATACATTCACCACTCCATGGGGAACATTATACTACCAAGTCATGCCATTTGGCTTGAAGAATGTTGGTTCCACATATTAGCATGCCATGACTATCATCTTCCATGAGATGATGCACTATATTGTTGAGGACTATGTTGATAACATACTAACAAAATCAAGAACAAAATTTAGACACTTGATGTTCTACAAAGAATCTATGAGAGGCTTCATGAGAATAAAGTTTAGTTAAATCCTAATAAATGTGTCTTTGTAGTCACTTTAGGTAAATTGCTAGGATTTATTATATCACAAAGAGGGATCAAGGCCGACCTTGCCAAATTCAAGGCTATTGAGGAAATGTCTCCACTAAATAATCTTAAACAGCTACAAAGCCTGCAAGGAAAGATCCAATCTATACGTAGGTTCATTTCTAAATTGGTAGATAAATTCTACCCATTTACCCACATCTTGAAGAAAGGGGTTATGTTCTAATGGGATGAAGATTGTTAGATAGCAATTATGAATCTCAAGATGTATTTGGCTAATCTACTTGTCTTAAGACTGCCAACATTAGGAAGACCACTACTTCTTTACTATCAGCAATAGAGCATATACTAGGGGCAGTATTAGCCCAACATGATGATCAAGGTAAAGATCATGTTTTCTATTATTTAATCCACACATTAGTGGTTTATGAACAGAATTATATGCCTATTGAGAAGGCATGTTTAGCTATGGTATTCACTACTCATAAATTATGACATTATATGCTAAACAACAAAAATATTGTCATCACCAAGGTGGAACCTCTCAAGTTCTTATTATCTAAAGAAACTCTTCAAGGATACATGGCCAAATGGGTCATGTTCCTAAGTGAATTTAACATTGAGTACTAGAATCAGAAAGCAATCAAGGGATAGGTTATTGTTGATTAACTTGTAGAAGCCCCTATTAAAGATACTCAACCTCTCAAATTCAACTTCTCAAATGATTCTATTATGGCAATAGAACGAGAATCACAAGAATCTGAATAATGGAAGTTGTATTTTGATGGTTCCTTCACATCTTGTAGATATAGAGCCAACATATTATTGATCACACCAAAGGGGGATTTGATTCCCAAATCATTTCATATATAATTTCATTGTATGAATAATATGGCCAAGTATGAGGCATTGATTATAAGTCTTTGCCTTATCATACAATGAGATATTTAGAGTTTAAAGGTTTATGGTGATTCATAGTTGATCATCAATTAGACCACTGATTGGTATCAAACTAGAGATGACAAGTTTGTTCCTTACAAGCACATTATCGATAACCTCAAAACACATTTTAAATATCTATAGTTTGAAAAAGTACCAAAAGCAAACAATAGATCCACCAATGTAATGGGGATGATTACTTCCATGATTTAGATTGATCCTAGTGTTAAAGAGTATCATTTCCTAATTGAAAACCTTATTCATCTTGCACATATTATACGAGATTCAGAGAGGGTATGTGCCATTTCTAGTACCAATTCCCCACATAAACTTCCATGGTTCCAAGATTTTTATAACTACTTTCATGATCATGTATTCCCAGCTGACATATCCAATAATAGATAAAAATTATTCCTTCACTATTTATCACATTATACCCTTCTTGGAAACATGCTTTATCATAAAGGATATGATGGAATACTTCTTCATTATTTTTCTTTGGGAGAATCCAAGCTGGCACTAAGGGAGGTTCATGAAGGATTGTGTAGGGGCCACACCAACATTGTAATCTTATCAACGAAGCTCCTTAGAATATGTTATTATTAGCCAAAAATGGATATCAATGCTTGAAATTATGCAAAGAAGTGTGTTCCTTGTCAGCAACATAAAATCTTGATACACACACCTTATTTACCGCTACATCCAATCACAACACCATGGTCATTCTCCACATGACCTCGATCTCATCAAAAAAATAAACCTGACATCTTCAGATGGCCATAAGCATATTTTGACTATAATCGATTAATTTACTAAGTGGATTGAGGCCATTCCTCTCATTAACATTACCATGAAGTAAATAGCTAAGTTCATCCATTATAATATCCTCTGTTGATATGGCATCCCAACATGCATTATATATGATAATGGTGGATCCTTTGTAAATAGAGATGTGAAATACCTTTTCAAAATTCAAGATCAAGTGCAAGAAATCAACTCCATATAACCCACAAGGTAATATATAATCCAAGGCATCAAATAATACCATCATATTCATTTTAAAGAAGATTATCAATGACTTTGGCCATAATTGGCACTTATAAATCTTTCCTACCCTCTAGGATTATAGAACTAGTCATTAAACCCCAATAGGATCCACTCCATACTCCCTTATCTATGGCATTGAAGCTATTATCCTTATCGATATTGAGTTGCCATCATTGTGAGCATCATTGGAGCATATTGAACATGATGAGGAATATAGAGTCTCAAGGCTATAAGAACTAGAACTTCTTGGTGGTAAGCATATGGCTGCCCTAGAAAAATTGTAAGCCTATCAAAATAGATTACAAAGAAGCTAGAACAAGTGTGTTCTCCCTCAGGATTTTGAGATTGGTGATTTGGTCTTAAAAGAGAACTAAAATAACATAAATGTTGAACATAAGAAAAAAGGTGAGTTCCAACTTAATTGGTTGGGACCATATGTTATCATGGTGAACTATGGATCAGGGCCATATCTCTTGGCTACTTCGAATGGTGAATAAATTATAGATCCCATGAACATCGTACACCTTAATAGGTTCTATGCATGAATAGATTTGAATCATTGTTTACAAGACCCCTTACTTAGGGGAAACTTGTGTTGAAGTAATTTTATCCTACTTTGAACACATTTTATACTACCCTAGACTGATCTTTCAAGAACTATATTACTTTCATGACTCTAGATAGTGAAAGCTTTAGACTATTGGCACCCTAAACACATTTTATCCTATCTTAGACTATTCTCTTTGATAACCCTATTCGTTGGACCATTCTCATTTGAGAAGCATATTCTTTATCCCACCCTAGACCGTCCATCTCTTGGACCCTATTCTTTGGACCATTCTCTTTGAGAACCATATTATTTTATATGTCTTGGGCTTTTTATAACCTGAACACCTTTATCCCTTGACCAATTATGATCCTAATTATGTCTCATATGCACTATGAATGCATTCGAATATATTTCTACAAAGTAGTTTAGCTAGAATAGTATTTTTTAGCGTCTTCTATAGACAAGTAAACACTGATACCCTTTCAACTCATGACTTTTACCTATTGGATGGTTCTTCAAATTTTATTTCACATTGCATATTGTTCTATCAATATTTACTACTCTTTTTAAGCATCGTTGTCTTATCAAGATCCTTTCTCTCACCAATTTATGAGTATGGGTTGTTATAGCTGACTTAGCTATTTATTAGAACTTCTAATCTCGGACAAGCATCTCCTTGAATAGTTGGTCCCCTTTATGCATATTTTATCCCAAAAACATTAGAAACTGATCCAAAATAACAAAAACATTATCTTTCACTTTTGTACATTCTTATCCTCATGCTCATGCCATTTTGTAAGTAATTTTTCCCATGCACTTGTCATTTTGTAAGATCATTCTTTCTCGTCCCACCAGCTTGGTATTTGCAAGACCATTCTCATTTGTCTCATTGGTTTGTCATATTTTTCATTTATTACACAACATTAACCATATGTTTTTGGTCATCATTTTTCTTCTATCCCACCTCCTGGGAGAAATACATTTGGTCTGAAGTTTATGTTAGAATATGTATCCATGGGACTATGTAAGCAGCATCCACGTGTCTTATACATCTGGAGTCATCTCGGCCAACCCCTTTTGTTTCTTCTCTTCCCCCATTTATTTTGAATTTTTCCTATTTAATTAGGGAACAACATTTGTGTCCTTGATCTATGTTACATTATGGTGGAAAGTAATGCCTCTATTGCACATACATGAATAATTATGTTTAAACTGCACTAACTTGGTTTATATTTGTGTGTGTTTATTTTATTTTCATTGGTGTTTTATTGTTTTCTCTTGGTGTTTTATTATGGTTTTTAGTCTCTTCATTATTTATTCTCCTTTTTATTACTTCTTGTTTCACCTAGTCTTGTGTTTCCCTGTCTAATTTTGCTATTCCCTTTTGTTTTCAAGAACATCTTGATGGTCTATATAAATCTTGATTACTTATATTTTGATCTCATGTTGTTAAGTTGTTCTTGTTTTGTTTTAAAAAAAAAAAAATCTTACTTAAGTCTTGATTGTTCATATCTTGATTTTAAGTTGGGTTCATTTATGTTTATTTTTTTCTTTGTCTTTGCTTTTTTGTTTAAACTTAAATAATTATAACCCTGGTCTTACTCATTATTTTAACATTATCCTTAGTTATAAGTGCTCACATTTAATCCATCTCCATGCACTTGAAATGTCATGTCATTATAAGTTATTCATACTTATGATGCCTAACTTCTTTTGCTCTAACAAGCACTTTGTGCTCTGGTTTCAAGTTTTAATGTCAACATAGCTCCGACGAATAATTCTCAAGATCATAATGCATAATCTAGGTTCATGGTATGAAATTAGGCATCTAGGTATCATGAATTTTAACACTCAACTCTATTCAATATTTTCATCTCTTGGCATACATCATGAGTCTAATCAAACTTTTATTAGTTTTCTTCATCCTTCATTTCATTCTCTCCCACTTCTTGGTGAACTACATTAGCTTGAGGACCAACTGGACTATATAGGCAACACTCAATTTCTATTAAGGTCATCTTGGCCATCTTCCTTTCTTATTTTCATCTCTGTCCTCACATTGTTCATTCTTGTGTGCTTAGTTTTTTTTTACTTTCTTAGTCATTACACCATCCCATCTATGTTTGCACCCACTCATTTTAATCTATGCATTAGGTTATTTCCTTGAGCTATTTTTCTTGCTAATTTACCCATGCTAAGTCATAAGATTTGAACCTATTGTAAGAATCAAATCAGCCCTATAGGGGTAAACCATTATTTATTCTTTATCAATGATCAAAATTAGCCCTACTGGGGCAAAAATGTTTTATCACGATCAAATTTTCTCTAATGGGGAACCTCTTAATATCCTCTATTTGGAGACCACATTATCATATTCTTCTAATTCTAATCTCTCCACACTTTTTCACATGATGGTAATATTTTGATGTGTTACTTGTCTTAGTATTTATCAATGTCGTAAGCACGTAGTTTACACTCTCAAATTGGGTGCATTTAAAGTGTGATGCTTATATTTATGGATTGTATCCTTCCAATTTACCCCATCTTGGGGCCTATTATACCTCTAATTATATTTGTATCATTGATGGAATCAACATGTGCAAGCATTAGCTCATCTAGATTTAATCTTCTCCATGGGTTAATCTCACTTTGTCTCTCTTTTTGAGAGTCCATCCTTCTCTTTCATCCTAGTATGTTCATTCAAGGGGGCATCATGGTCATTTATAATTTATTCTTGACAACTCTTTTATTTTAAAATACATTTCTTTGCTTGAATGTATTTCTATGACTTCTCAAATAGGGGGAAAATGTAGACATCCAATTGCTAACACCACTCATGTTGAATTGTCAATTTTACTTGAATTGTACTCAAATGCACAATTTAGGCCAAGATCACGTAAACATACTAAATGGTTTGAGCTTTTCATATACAAGTCCTAATTTAGACTAATGTATCCCTAAATGGGGCAATAAATTTTATGTGATACCTAACTTTGATCAATTCATTTTGAGTTAAAATGATGATTTTGCCTTTTTGTGGTCTAGATCACTCATTTCTTCTAATTCATAAGCACACATCACGTGCCTATGTTAGTTTGTGTCAAAAGCATCCTAAATGGGATCACGGTATATACATAAATAAATTAATCTTCCAATTCCTCTCAAGTCAAATTATGGCCCAATTATATGACTTTCTGATCAGTTTGGTTAATTATACACCAATTTCCAAAGAATTGCACTAAACTTGATTAATCTTGTTTAAGCTAATTAAATCAAATTAGGAGCTTAAGTAATAATTCCATGGAACTTATTGAATATTTAATTATTTAAAATTTAATGTGTATATTTTCATCACCTAATGATATCATCATATAGGGTGGCATCCACAAGCCATAAGTGCAACAAATATCAGATTAAGGCCTCGCATGCCTCTTTAATGCCTCTTTATCCTAAATATTTATGATTTTAGCCTCAAAAATTAAATGTATTCTTAGCCACACATCTTCATCTTAAGATGGGTGATCCAAATTCATTCTAATAAAATTGGAAAATCTATAAATAGAGAGGCCATGAACATCATTTTTAAGTTTAAATTGTGTAAACTTATAATGCAGGAATCTCTCCACAAGTCTTTTTATGTTTTGATAATTGTTATTATTTTCAATAGCATAGCTTTAATTTATAGGCATTATATTGATTACATATCATGAGCCTAGGTTTTGCAAAGTGATTTTAAGATAATGGAGGATCTTGGCATCCATTGTTGACAAAGACAAGGACACTTGATCATGGGGAAAAACATGTTTGAAGTTGCTCTTAGATGATGGAGTCACTTGGGAAGATAATGGTTATTTGATTTCTTTCAATTTTATCTTCTTATCATTAGAAAAACCTTGTTGAATAGTTTGGCCTAGATTATTAGCTATTTATTCATTTCTCTTTATTTTATTGACTAATTCTTGACTAATAATCTTTGTAATCCATCTCTACAAGTGGATTGTCAGGATCTTGCTCTACCAATCAGAGCACATATGATTACTTATTTATTAGCAACTAATCATAGAATTTAACCAGAAATATAAAGTAACTAGAAATATGAAACAACACAAGAATTGAGAGACAATACACAATTGTATTAATAATCACTCAGAAGAATATACAATAAAGAAGATGCCACTTCTTATTCCACCTCAAAGGTTTGTCACACCTCAAGACCTTCTTCCCTCTCTCTCTTGGTCACAACAATCAATTCCAGTATAGAATTGATGTTCACCTCTCCAACCAGTCAGTAACACGCTGCCAATTCACCAAGTACACATCTGTACTTCAAGTAGATCCCCTGCTCTCTGCTACCTGCAAATAACTAGATCATACTCACCATGTAGATGTCTTTCTACACACCTGAAGAACCCTTGTCCTTGCCTCACCAAGTCCTTATGATTCTTCAACCAGTACCCCGGTGGATCTTCTCCAAGAACTTGCACCCCTGCAACTCTCTCTGATCATACACTCTCAGTACCCCTGTTTGGTAACTAGGAGGAACTACACTAGCTCTCTCTACAAGCTCAATGGCTTTCTAGCACAACTTTACAATACAGCCCATGAGTCCATATATAGATCTCATGCTTACAATAATTAGACTAATCTAATTACAATAATTAGACTCGCAACTCAAGACTACGACTAGCCTTCAACATGCAAACTAACAGTCTCAAAATAGACTCTCCCGAATTCGTCATGCAAACTGCATGTTCTCGCACAGGCTACCGACGTCGGCTCCTCCATGACCGATGTCGGCTGACTGGTGATCGATGCCGGTTGTTTGCTCTTGCTATCTGACTGATGTCAGTTGATCAGACTGATGCCATTTTTCCTATAATTAATTCTGCAACTCCCCGCAACTCTGGATCCTCCTTAACTTCTCCTGTTTACATCCTAGTGAAGCTTTTAGTTCCACAACTTAACAATCTCCCACTTGGAGATAAATAGCTACAACTGTACCTGTACCTATACACCGTCTAAATTATTCCCTGGCTTGTATTCCTCTTCAAGATCAACCTTGAAGACCAACCACCACACAACCTGTGATGCTACACCTGTCATTCAAGTAACTTGCCACATCCGAACTTACATATCCATGTAGTGAAGAACTTGACCCTGCATAACAAGAAATCCTGCTGCTAGTCCCACTGAACTGCCCTCCAGTACTCCTTCCCTGAATTGGCTCCATACTTTCTGACAACCCCCACCGCTTGGGAAAACAACTCAGGTCTACACTAGACCTCATGTGATTTCGAACCCTATTTCAAGCTAAGCTTGAATTGTCCAGCCCTTGGTGTGCTTTCCGATTTTGCATCCTGCATCATGAACCCCACCAACACCGTCTTCACATCAGCTCCCACTGGAGATCAAATCTCCATGTCTCATATGCCAAAGAATTTTGCTGCTCCAAATTCTTCATGACACACCTCTGAACTAACCTTACCCTTAGCTCAGCAAATACCTGTATGTACAAACTTAATAGTAAATCACCCACATACAGTAACAAAATGATGTCATGACTCATCATCCACCTGGTAAGATAAAACCACAATAGTTACACTGACATTAACTGAAGCCATGCTTAGTCATCCACCTGTCAATACCTGTACCACTGTCTTGCAGCTTCCTGAAGACCATATGCCTTGGCCTTCTGTCTCTTGTATTCATCCACTCTCTTCTTTAAAATGGGAATCCATTCCATCTCTCAGTGCTTCCTTCCAATTGACAACTCTACCAACAAATCCTGTTTGGTTCTTCTCCAAGGACTCACACTCCTCATCCATGCCAAGCTCCCACTGTATCTGGACTCTACCTGCATTGCTTCTTCCATCTTCCTAGTTCTTGACTATCAAAAAGCAATATAAAGAAGGTGAACAATGAATATGAGGTTCACTTACCCTTTCTGACCTCAACATGAGCATTTGAGGCTTGTTGTCTGCCCACTATCCGTACCAGTGACCGATCTCGGCCATCTCCCAGTCTGTTTCTGACTGATGTCAGCTCTCTGTACTGAACCTGACTGCCGACATCATTTCCCTGGCCGACGCTGGTGTCCCTCCTACCGACATTAGTTTTTTCATGACCAACGTCAGTCTTCCTGTTGCCGATGTCGATTACTATCTGATCGACGCCAGTACCTGTGTTCGTCTGTGAGTGATAACTTTTTCCCCGCGAGCTCTCCATGGATCAAAATCCTAATCAAATCAACCCTGCTCTGCTTAAAATAATTTAGCTTCCTCACCTGATCTCTGTCTGTCATCTCCTCCATGAACACCAAGGCTTTCCAGTTCTTTAGCTTGTCAAAGACATCTGACCTCCACTTCAAAACCTGCATTCTCCTCCTACATATGTGACTAAGCCTATGAAGCCACATCTCTACAACAGAAGGTGAATTAGCAATATAAGTAGATAGATAAAGGATACCTACTTTCTTACCACCATCTAATTCAAGTATATCTACTGTGAGAGTTACAGTGCATCTCTCATCACCCAAATTTCTTGAATAAATTAGACTCGTCTCCAAGACTGGTACTTGTATGACTTCCTCCAACCACTGTGTGTCATCCGTCTGCAATTTTAGCTTCACTTCCCCTTCATCAATCATCTGACAAGGCTCTCCAACCGCTAAATAAATCTCTCCAAAGTCTCCAAAGACATACCTATGAAAAGATGCTCTATTTCGGGCTGCATGGAAAGAGGCAAAATAATTTGTACACAAAGATTCCACTTTATCCAGAACATCATGTGCAATATTACCTGCAACATATGCTTCCACAAGCTGATCTTCTATCGACCAATGATCTCTTTTTACCTGCTCCTTCTTTCCATCAATCAGACCATTCGTGCTATTCAGTTTTTCCATTTGTAGCTTACTTTCTTCTGCCATTGCTATACTCCCACTCAATCTGAAACCCCTGTGAGTGATCTGTAATCAACAAACACTTCCAGATCTGAAACCACCTGTTAGTCAACCCAACCAAAAGCTCTGATACCACTTGTCAAGATCTTGCTCTACCAATTAGAGCACATATGATTACTTCTTGTATTAGCAACTAATCACGGAATTTAACCAGAAATATAAAGTAACTAGAAATATGAAACAACACAGGAATTGAGAGACAATACACAATTGTATTAATAATCACTCAGAAGAATATACAATAAAGAAGATGCCACTTCTTCTTCCACCTCAAAGGTTTGCCACACCTCAAGACCTTCTTCCCTCTCTCTCTTGGTCACAACAATCAATTCCAGTATAGAATTGATGTTCACCTCTCCAACCAGTCAGTAACACGCTACCAGTTCACCAAGTACACATCTGTACTTCAAGTAGATCCCCTGCTCTCTGCTACCTGCAAATAACTAGATCATACTCACCATGTAGATGTCTTTCTACACACCTGAAGAACCCTTGTCCTTGCCTCACCAAGTCCTTATGATTCTTCAACCAGTACCCCGGTGGATCTTCTCCAAGAACTTGCACCCCTGCAACTCTCTTTGATCATACACTCTCAGTACCCCTGTTTGGTAACTAGGAGGAACTACACTAGCTCTCTCTACAAGCTCAATGGCTTTCTAGCACAACTTTACAATACAGCCCATGAGTCCATATATAGATCTCATGCTTACAATAATTAGACTAACCTAATTACAATAATTAGACTCGCAACTCAAGACTACGACTAGCCTTCAACATGCAAACTAACAGTCTCAAAATAGACTCTCTCGGATTCGTCATGCAAACTGCCTGTTCTTGCCGACTGGTGATCGACACCGGTTGCTTCCTCTTGCTATCTGACCGACGTCGGTTGATCTGACCGATGCCATTTTTCCTGCAACTGATTCTGTAACTCCCCGCAACTCTGGATCCTCCTTAACTTCTCCTGTTTGCATCCTGGTGAAGCTTTTAGCTCCACAACTTAACATGGATCTCTAGGACTTATGACAAATTTCTTATTAAGTGGATTTTCAAATATGGGCCTCATTTTAAATTTGGCCACTTGTTTCTAAATTATCTAATTAAGTTGAACCTTTTTAATTTATTCAACTAAAATCTAATATTTAGGAATAATAACCCTAGGTTGGAGGGGTATTCATATGGAATACCATGAAATGTGATAACCTCTTTAGCAAAAATATATTTCAAACATATGTGTATGATAAAATGTATTTCGTGAAACTATTAAATCTAAGGACATCCCAATAACATATTAAAGGCTCTTTCATTAGGTACTACTATAAACTTGGTGGCCAAATGTGTTGGACCAACCTATAGTGGTAATGTGATCTCATAAATATAACTATGCACATGGCCATTGAATCCCTTTATTACTATTATTCTAGGAATTAAATCCTTATCTATGTATCCAAGATGAGATAGAAGTGTGATAGTGCAAATATTCACACTTGAATCATTATCAACAATGGCACTTTGTATAGGTTGATTAATGCAAGCTCAAATGAAAAAAGAGTTAAAATCAGATCATATTCAACTATCTCAATGCTTTTTGTATGTGATAAGCTGTCTAAAAGTCACTAAAATAAGATATGTACCAATGATTCCATTCAAAGGATGTTGTGCCTATATATGAGGATGCTAATAAGTTGGTGGAGGGTGTGCATTATATGTGTAATGTACTTCAAATTTATCTATTCTTTCTTGATTTGTGTGCTTATAGAAAGGATCATTGAATATCTTCATGGTTATACTCTCACTTGGTTGTGCCTTTGTATTATTGGTAGATGTACCCACATCAATGATGTTCTCATCTATCAAATTATGTATCTTATGTCTCAAACTAATGCACCTATTGGTAATAAGTTTTAGTGCTCTATAAAGATCACAAAAACCATTTTGAACAAATTATTTTGGAATAGGCTTACTCACATCAACCTCTTTAATGGGAGCGAGCGATATGAGGTTGCATTCCAATAAATTTTGTAACACCTTATAGGGAGCTTATAGAAAGTTAGTAAATTATCTCCTTATAGGAGCTAATAATATAATGTGTGGGTTATATTATAATACTTCATTCATTGTTGTCTTTAATCATTCCTATTTTCACTCAGTATCACCTTATATGGTGGCCTACACAAATTATTTACATGATAAGTAGGAATTGGATTGGTTTCATACTTTAGCTTATTCATTGTCAACTATTGTCACTTGAACTTGCACCCAATGAGGAGATGGTATAAGCTTCTCCTCATTCAAGTGAGATAGTGGAACCACCTTAGGGCTATGGGTATCCCTATTAAGAGGTGGATCTCTAGATTAGGGGCTAGCTTCCCTTGATGTATCAATAAAGCTCAAATCCTACTACTAAACTTAGAGATGAAAAGGGTAGAGGTAACATGAAATTAAACCTATTATATTGGGGTGATACACCAAATTATTTTCTCTACTCATACCTTTAACATGCACTTGGAACCAAGAACAAGTTACATATACACTTTAGTCAATATCAATTCTCTCTCTCACATCAATGCTTCAACATGGGGTTTAGGAGATATCATAGGTTAGGAAGACTTAGGCAATAGGAATTATAAGACACTCTATTAGATGATATATTCACTATACCTAAAAATTCACATGACGCTTCTTTTTGACCTGCAAGAAAGAAATCATAACACACTAGGTACTAATAAGAGGAACATGTGAAGGTAAATAGACATCATACTTACACAAGACTAAACATTGTCATGTACACTTAGTGAATTATTAGAATGAGGTAAAATTAATTTTATTTATTTATTCAATTCAAAAATTTGGTATGGATTTTCCATACCCAGTAAAGAGATCCATACAAAGGCCAAAAGGCTGAATTTATAGAACTTGAAAGAAGAGAGAGAGAAGAGAAGTTGAAGAGGCACAAGGACATGTGTCACTAATGTGAAGATTAGTTAAAAATGCATGAGATGTAGGTATTTTGTGATCTATATCATTTCAGTATTTTCAAATGTTATTTTCAATTATCCAAGACATGCAAATGGTCAAGAAACTCCTTTTCTATGCATAGAAAACTACCTCTCATAATTAGCCTTCCAAAACTACCCTAACTCTACAATTGATAAATTTTGATGATTTATCTAAGTATCTAGGGTTACTAATAATCCCTCACATTCATTTTAGAGGCTCTTTACCCTCCCTATCATTTTGGCCATGCATGATCATACTTGCTAGACTCAAAATAGCCCTTTTCCCTTTACCTTTCACACGTGTCAGCTTCAAGCTATTATAACTTTCAATATGATCCATAAAATAAGATAAATTACATGTTTAAGGAGTTATAATAACATAAATTACAATAAATTATCCTTAAAAGGCTCCCAAAATGAAGATTCACCATTTTCTCGAAGTCCTCTCTAGCTGGCTCACTGGACTGGATAAAAATAAAGAGTTTCAAGGCACACTTAAGAGATTATAAACTTGATATAATGACCATTGGGACTTATAAAAAGTTATAATCTTCCCTCCAAAAGTGATTTTATCTCTTGTAAGTTCACTGTGCCTGTATAACACAAAAAATGGTCAAAATAAGCCATATTTTCCTCTTTTCCATATAGTCCCATATAATCAAATCTCATGAATGTGATATTAATGGAGTTTTAAACAAATTATCTTCATCACTCATGGTCAAATTCATCAATATGGAGTCATTTCTATCTTGATTTTCACCATCAGGTCTTAAAACAAGGTTAGAGAGGGTTTTGGAGAAACTAGCCCTCTTAAACTTTGTTCATAAAGATGGCCTATTATAATTATTTTAAAATGACACTAATGTATCTTCAATTACCTTATCAAACTATCCTAACATACTCTATGTCCCATGCATAAGATCGTGAAAGTTATGAACATTTCAACTTGACCATTCGAACCATTTTGTGCATTTTATGAGGGTTTGGGAGCTTGCAAGCCAATAATTGGATTCTTGATGATTTATCCTAAAAAAATTATTAAATAACCTTTATATTCACCCAAAAAACATTTTCCCATCATTTTATTATCTCCTCAAGATCCAAAAATGAAAACTTACCCTTGTTTGACATTAGGTCTAGACCTTGCCAATAGGTATGCCTACCATTTGAGACTTCACCTGAGTTTATAATGACTTCCTCTAACTCCCAATGGATAAAAAAAAAATTCTATACTTATTATAACATTAATAAACCAATTATAATGCATGTAAAAGTTCAAAAAATCACATGACCCTCAATTTGGCTTTTAGGCTTAAAGATTCCCTTCACCCATGACTGCAACCCTCCTTGGTTAGAGCCTCATCTTTGGTTCCAGACAATATATAAAGTTTTTTTGTATTTTATTATTTCCCCTCCATCTTATCCAATCACCATTTTTTCCTTTTTTTCCTTCTAGTCACCAATTTCATCATTTTCCTCAAAAACTATCATCCTTATGCATGGAAAACTACATCTGAACTGAGACAAAATAGAGAGGGCTTTCCCCATTTTAATTTAAAAATATATCATATAAGAGTTTTATACAGGTATTTATGGTACTATGTACCAAATTTTACCACTTTAATCTAAGTTTTGATGACCAAACTAGCACCATCTCCAAGGTAGACTTCTGGATAAAGCAAACTATAAGGGTAAGCAGGATATGACTATGTTTGGATGTTTTATGGATTGTATTTAGATTTATTTTTATATATAAGGATCACTCATTCCTATCACAACCTATTTAACCATTTTATATACTATTTTAGATATGACTATGTTTGGATGTTTTATGGATTGTATTTAGATTTATTTGTATATATAAGGATCACTCATTCCTATCACAACCTATTTAACCATTTTATATACTATTTTACCCTTAAACACTTCTTTATTCTTTTGGAATCATCAACTAGGTCTTTGACTACCTAGAAAGGCATCACTATTTCGGATATTGGTTGTAGGTGATTTTGAGCTTGGTTCATGATTTATGGACACACAATAGACCTCCTTGATGTTTAAAAACTCAAATGAGTTATCATTCATATTTTTTACAATTTGGAGTTCAATCCTTTGCACCAAGTTCCCTCGCTCCTAAAACTAGGCCACTACTCATTATGGACTGAGACAGTTCAAGATTCCTGCCTATGGGTGTAATCTGAGGTTTGTTTAGGGTGATAAGGTCACCAAAACCTTTTAAAGGTCCCTAAAAAAAATTTAAAACTATACTTTTATCTTGAAACCACCTTGACTATTCAAAACAACACAACTCATGCCTTATTCTTTAGGCTCATTCTTGTATCCTTGTCTCAATGCGTACAGGGGTTGTAGGTCACTATGGGAAACTTTGACCTCTCCCTTCATGACTAGATTTTTATTAAAAATAACAAATTTTCCAAGTGATTTATCTCATTTACCTTGAAATATTTCAAACAATGTTTAATTTGGAAAGATGACCAATGCCTAACAAACTAGTTATAGGTGCAATTCTACCCTATTGTATGGATAGAGTATAGGCCTTATAGGGCATTACAACTAGTTGTGCCCTTTCTCTTGGAAAATTTGCTTGGAGTTTCCATTTGGAACCTCTTGAGTTGTTTCCCCTTATTATACATGGTCTAGGACTTACCAAATGCATTATAGGGTGAACACTCCTTGAAAATCTTGTAGATATCACTGTTAACTTTTAGTAGGTTTCTTGACAACTTGGAGGAGTTCAAAGTCCACCTTCCAACTACCCTTTGGCTCTAAAAATTGGCATAATTTCTCTAAGTGAATAGGGATACAAGGCCAAAATAATAAAAGTGATTAAAAATTCTTATACCATGGCAAATATTAATCCATAAAAACTCCATAACCTCTATTTTCCACATTTGGGGACTTAGAGTCCAAAATGGAGATGACCTTTCTTGAAGTGAAAACTTGTTTGTATATCATCCTAGGTCTTCATGGAATTAAAATCATGGATTTTTGAGAATTTTAAAGCTTAATATGGATTCCACCATGTACTCCAAGATCTCTCAGCTCCGTACAGCATCTTGAACCAAGCACAAACTGATTGAAGGTGACAAGGCAGCAAACAAGGGAAAGATGAGCAATTTGGCCTTGGAAGAGTACTAATTAGAATTCTTAAAGGGTGATTACATGAAATATATTTTAAAACATGCACTGAAATCATATTATCACCACCATGAAGCTCCTTATACATTGAAAAACATAGGTCATGCACCCATCCTTGCAACTTCAAGAAATAAGCACCATTTGAAATCTCCTTCTAAGACAATGAGAAGTGAAGTGTTAGATGTTGGTAAGATCATTGAGATAGATCTATTACATCATAAAAACACCCCATCAAGATCACACAGCTCCATGGACCTCTAAAGACTAGAAATAGATGCATAAATATACCTTTCTTGAATGCAATTCTATAAAAGGTTGCCTACAGTGTAAGTGATTGTTCATGAAGGAGGATCCACAAATAAGAGACTTGTTTTTATGTAAATAAAGTTAATTTATATTAAAATACACCCCTAGAATCATTATTCTTGACTCCACTTGTAGCTTCCATAGTGAGTGCTTGAACTTACCCTTCCTTGGCTTGCCAATGGAAAATGAAGAAAATTGAGTTGAAAATGAAAATTTTTATGAAATATTCTCAATAAAAATATGGATATGAATTTTTTGGAGGTGAAGAGTCACACCAACACATTTTCCAATTGGTACACTTCCCAAGGAAGCTGTACAAGTGTCCATTTCTCTCTCTTTGGCCAAGAAAACTGCCTTTTATTAGAACAACCTAAAAGTTTTAGTTAGTGATAGTTATTAAAGACCTCATAGGACACATGTCACTTGATAAAACTCTTTTACACTTTCAAATTTCCTAATAAACCCGTATAAAGCATTAAATGCACCATTTTGACCCCTTAAAAAGACTTATAATGATAAATAGACCTAGAGAACACTTAACCAAAGCTATTACAACATTAATTGACACTACTTGACCTATGAAACACCCTATGTCAACATATTAAGCCCCCTCATATGCCTAAAAGTGAATTTTTTATTACGGGTGCCCTGTTTTGACCTAAAAGTCAAAATTGGTCAACACCAACAAATTGACCTTTTTTTCCTTAACTATGTACATAAATTTGTGAATGATATGAAATTATTAAACATAATATATTTATGTAGAGGTGGAATAAATTTTTATTTGATTAAGTCCTGTAATTCTTTATCTACCAGAGGATTCATCATCTTAGATAACATGGTCTTATATTGTAAAACATATTCTATGATAGGCTCATTGATGCAAAGGAAAACAACTTTAAATAAATTCACACTTGTCTTGTTTCAATATGCCAATTGTTTGACAAGGTTCATAAGAAAACTTGATTCATACATGGTTCAGGGTTTCAATATTTGTTTAGGGCTTTGTGATCATCCTCATACTCATTCATGTCCAATTTGATCTCAAAATTAATTCACATTCCCTCTCAATACAACTTTCACAACATACATAACTTCTTCTTGACAGGGTTTCTTTTATCCTTTTTTTATCTTGTTCAATTGTATGGTCAAATGGACTTTGATATTAAGAATATAGGACTATTTTTGATCACCCTCTACTTAAATCTATCCCTCTATGAAGTTTATTTCCTTAACTATACTTAGAAGTCACTTGTTCAATCCCTTTTAAGGCTTTGTCTAGGCCTAATTAGGCCTCCACTGCCCTATAACACACACAGTTGTCCATCACCATACGTCTCCATACTATACTAGTCCAAAACCTTAAAAATACATTATTAGACATTCACTTATATCAAATTACAAATTTTGGCAAACTTTCATCAGTGGAAACTCCTGTAAATTGAGTTTTTTGTCTAGAAACCCTAGAACAAGATTAAAACTATATGTGACCAACCTGAGAAGGATCAATTTGAAGTTTTATCCTTTCAAACAAGTTTCAAACCACTGTGTTAAATATTTTGGGTTTGTAAAATCACTCTACACATTTATAAATCATTGTTTCCCCATCTTGATGCCTCTGTTTAACAAATAACTTGAGTTCTTGGTCTGGTTGTGTGTGTAAACACAATCTACTATAAGGTTTGATCACTTTACCATATGAAATATACATCCAAATGAATTAAAACCACATAATAACATTAATAACATTTTAAAAAATATCTTACCAATTCATGTGTGCATCAATTAACTTCCTCTGAGTCTTCCCACCTATTGATGCGAGCTCAAACATCATTCAATAGAATATAGGGAACACAGACTCTGCAAGTTGAATCTTCACAAAGACTTTGAATCAAATTAAATAAATGCTTAAATAACCTTCATAAAACATGTATAAAACTTACCAAATACATCAGTAACATCAAAAATTTGTCTTTATTACTTCTTTTACCAGTATTTTGCCTTACACAATCATCTTCAATCCTCATACACAAAAAATAAGGTTTGCCATTAGTTTTTGTCTTCAAATGAGGAATTTTTTGATTAGTTTATTGGATCTTGATCCCTCTATCACTCAAATCAATGATATTACATGAAAAATCAAAACATTTATACATCCTACAATTGCTATAACTACCTTTGGACCTTTAAACGGTCACTAGAAGGTTGGTTAGACATCAAGTACATACATCAAATTTGTTTTGTCGTACATAGATGATCTAAGACCCATGGTATAGACCCATGGGAATGCCCCCTTAACACTGTCAAGACTAAATCATCCCTCAAACACACATAAAACTCCTAAATTGGCCTCTCAAATTCAAAAATTCAAATTATTGAAATTGGTGAAAAAATGCCAATTTTAAAATCTAACCTTCCTATGCACACCTAGACACTTGGAGTAGATTCCAAAGTGTGTTTCATTACTCCTAAAACACTTCAATCATCCTAAACATGCTACATCACCCGTAAACCTCTTGATCAAGCCAAACTTGTATAAACAACACAAGATAAAAGGATGCTCCTGTATCATACTACTGAGGTGCAAAAGAAACTTTCCATAAAAGTTTAGATAGCTTGTATTGACTTTCTTATTAGCATCTCTCTCTCTTTTTCACTCCAATTGTTTAACTTCATATCCTCTTGGATCCCATGGCCTATAAGTGGAACATAAACCTCCTTGTTGTTTGACTAATGCCACCTTGCCTCATCCTTTAAGGTTAGCCTTTTGTATACTATTCTCCAAAATAATCACCTTCAATATTTGGTTAGGTTCTTAAAATAAAATTTCACATGAAACAAACAAGTTAAACATAATAACCTTCTTCTTATCTTCTAAGACACTATACTCTTGAATTATCATGGTTGTCCTTTATGTGATTGGATTTTTTGTCCCATGAGTTGCTTCTTGTTGTTTCATTTGGCTATGGACTACCTCTTTCTTCAGATTCATATCCTTCCTTGCTATGTGTTGTCCATGCATCATTTGAATAATTACATTATTTTACCCACTTGTCAAATTGCTACTCATCTCACCTTCCATGACAAACTATCTCAACATACCAATCTTTTTAGCAAAGTTTTCTAGATACTCCATGTTCTTTATCAAGGATAATTTATGAGACAAGTCTACAAACAACCCTTCTAAGTGTTCTTTTGATAACAACTCATCATGTTCAGTTGATTGTAATAACTCTTTGTTGCTTGTAATTAACACCTAAAAATGTTTGTCACTTGTTGCATCCTCTTCTCTCATTTCTATGGTAACTTGTACTACACCTTCTTTCTCTTGGCACTTGTTCTCAGCCGACACACTCTTATCTTTAATGCTATAATTGGTTACTTGGTGAAAATATTCCTTCTCACCAAACATCATCACACTAGATTGTACCTCTTTCCATTCTTGATTATCCTTCAATGGGGTTAGTGTATACTTGATGTCATCCTTCTCAATGGTGTATGTATTGGCTCTATCATCATGTATAGCTCTTCTATCATACTACCATGGTCTACTAAGGATGATATGGCATGCATCAGTAGGAATCACATCATATAAAATTTTATCTTTATAGCCACCAATCCACAAGTCTATATGGCATTGCTTACTAACTAGGACTTGATGACTATTTTAAATCCAAGAGACTTTGTAAGGATTTGAATGCTCTTTGATTTCTAATCCTAGCTTAGTTACCATCATGGAAGATACAAGATTATCTAGACTACCATTATCAACTATGACCTTACAACATTTACCTTTGATTTTGCACATGGTCTTGAACAATGTCTTCTTTTGTGGTGGCTCTTTCTCTTCATGACTTATCTTCAAAATAAATCTCCTCATCAGCAAACTCTCTCCTATTTCAATTTTTTCTACATAGTTTGGTAATGACTCCACACTTTCCTCTTCTTGTTGAACCACTTGATTCCTACTTTCCCTCCAAGAGCTATCAATTTGAATGTCTTCTAGACACTCATATGATATATATAATAAAATGTATTGCATTTGAATCACTTTCTAGTAAACCCACTGTATCCTCTTCCTATACCATATGATCTTCCACCTCTGTATCCATAACCACCTCTACTAGATTGACTTGAACTTTTAGAACTATTGTCAACATTTTTACTTTGACTTTGTCACTGATTTCTATCTATCATCTTCCTTCTTGTTGGCCTCTACCTCTATTTTTTTGACTTTGCCTTCTATTAAAAAAATTATTTGCCTTCAATGTAGCTTTATAGGCCTCTTCTACTATTCCTAGTGACAAAATGTTATTCTCATCTGGAATACTAAACTTTAATCCATTAATGTACCTAGCAACTTATCCTGCTCTAATAATTAGTTTGTAGAATTCCTTTGTGTACTCTTTCATTGTCATGTCCTTTTGTCTCAGATTTTGTAGCCTCCTAAATAAGTTGGTTTGATAATCTTTAAGCATGAATTTTCCCTTCATCTTGGCCACCATTCTATCCCATGACCTTACCTTTTCTTTTCCCCTTCTTTTTTCTTCCTATATTCCATCCCACCATAGGGATGCATGACCCTTCAGCCTTGTTACTAAAAAATTCACCTTATTTTCCTCATTCACCTCTTCATAATCAAAGTGTTTATCCATTATTATGATCCAGTCAATCAGATCTTCAACGTTGAGACTGCCCTGATATATTGGCACCTCCAATTTGGGTTTTGATGTGACTCTAATGACTACTCTTATAAACCTTTCCTATACTCTACCTTCATCTCTTTGTTTTTCATATTCATCTTGAGTAACCTCATCCTCTCCTTCACTCACATATCCTCTATTCATCTGTTTTCTCTGAGCTAATTCCATGGCTTGCAATATGGCCTACAAGTTTCTCACCTCAACCATTAGTGTATCAATTACCTGCAACCTTATTTAGTTTGTTGTTGATCCACATCCTCTAATTTCCATGTGTCTTTACTATCCTCCCAATATCTCATAATCTCTAATACTAAATGATGCAGAGGAAAACAACTTTAAACAAACTCACACATGTCTTATTTCAATATGCCAATTGTTTGACGAGGTTCAGGGTTTCAATATTTGTTTAGGGATTTTTTATCATCCTCATACTCATTAATTTATAATTTTATCTCACAAATAACTCACATACCCTCTCAATACAACTTTCACAACATACACAACTTCTTCTTCTTAATAAGTTTTTTTGTAGCCTTTTTTTATATTTTTCAATTGTACGGTCAAATGAAGTTTGATATTGAGAATATAGGACTATTTTTTGTCAAAATATACTTAAATATATCCCTCTATGAATTTTATTTATTCAAATATACTTATAAGTCACTTTTCAATCCCTTTTAATGCTCTACCTAGGCCTAATTAGGCCTCCACTGCCCTATGACACACACAGTTGTCCATAACCATACATCTTTGTACGGTATTGGTCCAAAACCTTCAAAAGACCTTATGATACATTCACTTATATAAAATTACAAATTTTTTCTAACATTCATTGGTGTAAACTCCTGTAAATTAAGTTTTTATCTAGAAACCATAGCACGGGATTAAAGTGTTTGTGACCAACCCGAGAAGAATAAATTTGAAGTTTTAACCTTTCAAACAAGTTTTAAGGTACTATTTTGAATGGTTTGGGTCTATAAAATCACTCTAAACATTTATCAATCATTGGTTCCCCATATTGATACCTTTTTTAAACAAATAACTTGAGTTCTTGATATGATTGTGTGTGTAGACATGTACTACTATAGGGTTTGAGCACTTTACCATATGAAATATACATCTAAATGAATTTAAACCACATAAGAACCTTAATAAAATTTAAAAAAATATTTTACCAATTCATGTGTTCATAAATTAAATTCCTCTAAGTCTTCCCACCTTTTGATGCGAACTCAGTCATCATTCACACAAAATACAGGGAACACTGACTCTGCAAGTTGAATCTTCACAAAGACTTTGAATCCAATTAAATAAATTATTAAAAAACCTTTAAAAAAAATTTATAAAACTTACCAAAGACATAAGTAACCTCAAAAAGTTGCCTTTATTGCTTCTTTTAATAGTACTTTATCTTACACAGTCATCTTCAATGCTCATACACAGAAAACAAGGTCTACCATTAGTTTTTATCTTCAAATGAGGAATTATTTGATTATTTTCTTGGATATTTATCCCTCCATCACTATAATCAATGATATACATGAAAAAACAAAACATTTATACATCCTAAAACTACTCTAACGACCTTTGGACCTTACAATGGTCACTAGAAGGCTAGTTAGACATTGAGTACATATATCAAATTTGTTTTGTCATACATAGATGATCTAAAACCCATGGTATAGACCCATGATTTATTAAATAATTTCCCATTAATAATTTAAAGACTAAATCATCCCTCAAACACACGTAAAACTCCTAAACTGGCCTCTCAAATTCAAAAATTCAAATTATTGAAATTGGCAAAAAAATGTCAATTTTAAAATCTAACCTTCCTAAGCCCACCTAGACACTTAGAAAAGATTCAAAATTGTGTTTTATGACTCCTAAAATCCTTAAAACATCCTAAACATGCTACATGGCCACTAAACCTCTTGATCAAGCTAAAATTGTATAAACAACACAAGATAAAAATATGTTCCTACACCACTCGTTGGATTCTTATTTGAGTTGAGCAATATTATCATGTGAAATATTTTAACTTATGTTAATTGAGAAATGTGTAAGGAAAAAATATTCTATAGGATTGAATGCATGAATTTACTAATGTGGTAAATCATAGAACCATCTCAGAGCATACTCTTTTAAACTTTTAGGAAATAACTTGATCAATAACCTATCATTAGATGCATAGTATAAATATGATGCTTGAAATGCTTTCAAATGTTTCTCAAGGTCACCTTTTCCATCATACAATGTAAGCTTCAGTGCCACAAAACTAGTTGGTAAAGAATACATTGAAATATGTTGATCCAATGGAGTATGTAGTTAAGTCTGTGAATCAAGTGCCTAATTAGGTTTCAAAACACTTTGTTCCATTTGTAAAACCTTAGTTTTTAAATCTAAAATAGTATACAGAAGGGATTATGCATCAGGAATAGAATGTATGTCAACCATAGGTGGTGTTACAAATGACTGGGTATGAATTGGCATATTGATCTATTGAAACCCTTGGGTTACCCCTAGTATATGTTGGTATGACAGTTGTATTGAATGATGCAGATAAAGGTAATAAACCCATAGCAGTAGAAGTTTCATAAGTCTGACCTTTAGATTCTTTCTTTATTTATTCTCTAATGATTTTTAAAACCACATCTTGCATATCTAGATTACTTGAAAGAAACCCTTTTAATTGTCTTTTATTTGTGTCATCAAATCTATTAACTGTTTTTACCATTATGTTATCAACTAAAATATGAAAATGTTCAACTTGAGTACCACTTAGTCTAGCACTTTCTCTAAGAGAGGTAGAAACAAATTTCTTGATTGCCTAAAATATGAAATAGAAACTTGGAAGATTTTTGTTAACAAATAATTTATCAAATCTAAAAATCTTAATACAATAATTGGAAAGAATAAAAAGAAGGAAAGAAACCATAGCAACATATATGGCTAGGGTTTGCAATTTTTGATCAATAACTATATTCACCAATATATTTTATCAAAATTGGGATTAAGAAAATGTTGTTAAAGTGATTATGAAAAACTGATGAGTAAAATATGAATGTATAGTATATAGCAATAAATCACATAAGACTGATTTGGAACTTACTATATATGAAAAGATGTAAAATGGGAAATTACTAAAAAGAAATAATTTAGTTGGTACTCAATTTTGAAGGATTGTGATAGATACTATGTGATCAACTGTATAACTATGTGAAGTCACTAAGAATCAGGGATAGGGCTCTCTTTTAAATATGGGAGAAGATCATGCTATTTAGACAAGGTCATCTTATGTTATCATTTTAAGGGTGTGTCGATGTCTAGTAGAGTTTTTTTCCCTTTATGTAAATTTAGTTACTGTGTTTTGTCTTGTATGTCCTATATGTGTGATTGAGGTCATTCAATTCACTATGGAAGTTGTATGCCTTCTTATTCAATTAGAACCCTAGATCAATAGACAATGAATGGCAAATGTGATAGGTGGATAAAGAGAGGTTAGTAGTTGAATTTTTTCTTGACCTCAACACCTCTTCTGTTGATAATTACATACATACCAATACTCTGAAGAGCGATCAAACTCCATGTAGTTATCACATGTTATGGTGGTGTGTGTGAAATATTGATGTAATGTTATATATTGGTGCAATCCTAGTGTAATTATGTGCTTCAAAAATGACTTATGACCTTGGAAATGTATTTGGACTTATATTAGGGCTACTTGGGTTATGTAGGCTCAGAATTGAGAAGAATAAGTGTTTCCTCTCAATTTTCAATTAGAATAATTTTGTTGTTTGAAATATAGAAGCTTATTTCCAAATATTGAACAAATGGAGTAAAAATGTGTATATATAGTCATCTTTTTAGAAGTTCCCCAAATGAGAATTGTAAAACATATGAGATGGCCTGTTAAGTGAATTTAAATTTGAGCAACTAGTCATTGTTTGGTGGGAGGAATAAACTAGTGGCTTTAGACACTACCAACAAGCAGAATTATCTTGAAGGAGCGGCCTTGTCTGATATTAGAAACACATAAGCTTAGGTTGTTTGGAATGAGGAATATAAATATCAAGAATCAAAATTAATTAATGATAATGATTGCCCACATAGAAGTAGAGGAATAGTGGTTTAGACCCGTGGAATTGAGCCTAAACTAAGTGTATATTAAATAATGGTCACAAGTACATTTTTTTAGCATTAGATTTTAATTTTAGTGACTAGAATTAGAAATAGGTTGTCATAGGCACACTCTTGTTGGTAAAGTTATATGTACTTTAACATTATGTTCTCTTACCTTAAGTGTCAACTTTGTTTCTTCTTTTGGTATTTCCTTATGTGATTCTTCTTCTTGAACTTCTTCGTGTGGAAAATTGATATCCCTTCCAATTGTAATAATTTGATTTTCATTTATAAGCTTCAAACATCGATGTAAATTAGAATAAATAACCTTCATTTGGTGTATCCAGGGTCTACCAAGAAAAACATCGTAAGATTCATTATTGGGTACCACATAAGAGAATCCTTGAGTTATTTTAGAACCTGTTTGAATAGGAAAGATAATATAATCAAGCCACTCTCTAGCTATACCATCATATTCCATAATAATTGTTTGAGTATATCCTAAATCTCTTCAATAAAATTTGAGACTATAAATGAATCTCTCAATACATATATTAAGGCTTGAAACATTATCAGCAATGACTCCCTATTTTTCTTCACCAAGTTATCCTATGAAGGCTCTTATCAATAATGGTTCATTGTATGTATTATTACTCAGTATCTCATTATCATCAAACACAATATGGGGATTTGATTTATTCCTCTTAATTGAATAAATTACACCAATAAATCCATCAAGTGGATGATTATTAAAAACCTTTGGTGCTTCTCTGAAAAGCAAATTGATAAACTTATGCAAGAGAAGTAATGCTAACATAATCTAATACAATAACATAAAGAAGAAAGGACACACACACACACGATATACAATATTTTCACCTAGGAAAACTCCTTCAGGAAAAGAAATGACAACAACCTTATTCATTATTGCATTAACTCAATTATTTACAATGTAATAATATAATTTAAACTTCAGGTTACCCTAATACCTATGCAAGTATATATAGGCACATCACTAGGAAGTCATCCAAGCGGTGATACAATATAATGGGCATCAAAACTATGGGTTGAGACACCATCCATGCAATACCATGGGTCATAAAACATGGGCTAAAACCACCCAAAATTGCCCATAAGAACCCAAAACAATTTGTGGGCGGTACCCTCAACCCTCAGATTGGGGGATGATCACTCTGGTCCTCTAGGAAGGTGATCCTCCCATTACGCATGTATAGTCTAGATGAGTGTAAACCATGCAAAGTATACAACACATTTCCAACATTCTCTTTTATTTTTCTATCTGTCATGTGGATATTTCCCTTGTTATTTATTTGGTGGTTGTGATTTGAAAGACAATTAGTAAAAATTTCAAGTGTTGATTTCATTAAACCATTGGTTCACTTAAATTGTTGTATTTTCCATGTACTTTAATTTGGTTATTGTCAACGAGATTTTATATCTTATGTTTCAAAATAATACATTTATTGGAAGAATGTTTTGAAATTATATGATAATCGTAATATGCATTTGCATTATAATTATTGCATAGTAGTCTTGAATGATTAAAATCTCTTACTAAAGAAAAATTAATCATGTTACACTCAAAAAATTTGTTATGATCAACACATCTAAATTTATGGTAAACTTGGAGCCACTATTTTAAGATTTCAAATTTCAAATTTTAAAGTTTACTAATAAATCTTCTATTTGTAAAGATTTTAGAAATTCATTTCAAATTCATTTTCATCATATTTTAATTTCTCAATATACTTAACATTAAAATTGACTATACTTTAGATATTTTAATCTCATAATAAATTTAATTTCTTTATGTTCCTTAAATGTTAATTCTTTTTATATATATATAAAACAACTTTCAAATATTTATTATAATTTTTTAAATTTCATTTCCCCAACATAGTTCCTCTAGATTTTCCTATTTAAATTTTTGTGTCTAAATAATGTGGTTGGATTTTATTTATTTATTTCCTTGTATTTTATTTTCTTTAACTAATTTAAATCTTATTGCTTCCTTTCTCAGGGTAATAAGTGCTTGACACAAGTTAGAATCTCATTTCACATAGGCTTTATAAAATGTAGGGTTAAAATATTATTATCATTTTGTGTTTTTGAGGAGAAGATGACATGTCTCACCCCACCTACCTTTAGATGATGACATCTGCTTCCCATTCTTTGCATCATATTTTAATTTCTCAATATACTTAACATTAAAATTGATTATACTTTAGATATTTTAACCTCATAATAAATTTAATTTCTTTATGTTCCTTAAATGTTAATTCTTTTTATATATATATAAAACAGCTTTCAAATATTTATTATAATTTTTTAATAGTTTTTTAAATTTCATTTCCCCAACATAGTTCCTCTAGATTTTCTTATTTAAATTTTTGTGTCTAAATAATGTGGTTGGATTTAATTTACTTATTTCCTTGTGTTTTATTTTCTTTAACTGATTTGAATCTCATTGCTTCCTTTCCCAAAGTAATAAGTGCTTGACACAAGTTAGAATCTCATTTCACATAGGCTTTATAAAATGTAGGGTTTAAAATATTATTTTCATTTTGTGTTTTTGAGGAGAAGATGACATGTCTCACCCCATTGAGTTCCCTCTTTGAATCTTGGTTTTATGTTGACTTCATTTTCTATACTTATTCATGTAGTAAAATCTTACCAGGTGTCTTCCTCTCATTTTGAGTTAACTAGAGCCTTTTTATTTAGACTTTGGATTACCTTTTATCTATGATGCTCCATGAAATGATAATATACCTAATATACCACCTGTTTTAATCATGGGGTTTGATTTGAATCAAAAATTGTATTTAGATGTAATAATATTGTGACATTTTTAATCCATTCATTTATATATATATATATAATTAATTAATTAATTAATGGATTTCTTTGTATTTATAGGTCGTGTCTCACGATAATAAGATTAAAACATGTGTTTTCATTTTTTAATTTATTTAAGTTTTTTATGTTTTTTTAATATTAATAAAATGTTGATTGATTTTAATAACATATTATTGTTTGAGTTTGTAATATATGAGAATTGTATCTATTGAGATCTAGTTGTATTATATGTGTTTTTTAAATTATTTGAATTTATATTATTTAAATTTTAAAGTAAGTTTTGATTGCATTATTTTTCATAAATTTGACTATATATTATTTTTCATAAATTTGACTATATATTATTTTTATTGAGAATAGGTTTTATTTACAATTTATGAGGACTGTATTGTGAGATAAAATTGTAATTGATTATCAAAATTTTTTGTGATTGATGTTATGTTTTTATGAGTTCTCTGATTTCTTTCAAATATAATTTTAAAAAGTATTTCATTAAAAACACAAAATTAATTAGATTGGGACTTTTTGTTTAAGTTTTGATTTTCAACTTATTCACTCATTTTTCATACTTGAAAAGGTCTTAGTAAACCATATCCAAGTTCATTTTCTCTAGGTTCAAAATGGGAGGGTCTCGTACTCTTTATTGTGCTTGTATCAAAATAGAGGACAACATAATATTTTCAAAACATTTTGTGTACTTTCACTTAATCTAGTGAATTACCTACACTCTCTTTGTTGAGGAATATAAGTTTTCTAGTTGATTTTTCTATAGCATCGCGCACATATTCTTAGTCTCATTGTTTGGTTGAAATCTAACCTCATTTCTTTAAGCTTTAAAGTTAGTCTTGTGTGGAAACTTTGCACCATTAGGATTTTGATCATTTGATCTACACTTGAGCACATCTACATCTAAAATATTTGACTTCAAAGTCTCTAACAACATGCCAAAAGTTCATTAAAAGAGTGATAAGTGTTGAAGACCATTTTGTCCTTCATAATTGAAAGTAAATTATTGGAAAATATACTTTGAAGCTCACTTCCTAGTAGTTGATAAGTTATTTTGGCAGCGATAATTTTAAACTAAATCACATAATAGTGGTTTCATTGGATCCTTATTTAATTTGAGCTAATTTTGTAAATATGACTTTTACATCATTGTTGATTTGAAAATGGGCCAAGAAGTCATCAACTAAGGTTGTAAAATAATGTACATATCCACATGGTAAAGCATAGAACAAATCAAGTTCATAATCTTGCAAGCTTCTTGGGAATAACTTAGGTAATAATTTATCATCATTGGAAAAGTCTAAAGAAGAGGCATAAAATGTTTAATGTGATGTGAAGGATCTACCTTTCGATTAAACAATTCAAACTTTGGAGCAATAAATGCTATTAAAAATCGATCAACAAGTACTTAAGAAGACAAAGGGTTTAGAACAATACCATTACAAGTGACCCTACTATTTGTTTTTTGAGATCCTTGAATTTTGGTTTTACAATCCAAGTAGTGTATGCATTATGGTAGTCATTTTAGGGTTTGGAATAGAAGTAGAAGTAGCTTTAGTAAGTATAAAAAAAATTGTAAAATAAAAATATTAACAACTTGTAAAGTAATTTGAGAGGCATTATAAGTGACAGATGGTTCAGTAAGAGAAATCTTAGAAACATGTTAGACATTGGAAAGGCTTGAGAATCAATTGAAATATGTTGAAAATTTTGAAGAATTTGAGATGAAATGGGGGAATGTTGCGAAATTATAGCATTTTAAGAAGTATGGGAAACATGTGGAGTAATATGAGCAACATTCGAAAAAATAAAAATTTGAGCATTGGTAGGATTAGAAGAAATTTGAAAAATGACTACGTGAAGAGACATAAGTTACAACTCTTGAATGACAAATATTAGGTTGATGGGTGGTTTGAAAGAAAATCTTTAACTTTTGAAGCATGATCGACCATTATGGACACTCGTATGTCAATTATCTACCTTGTAGGGTATTTCTTCAATTCTAACCATAGCTTGGTTATCCAAATGAGCCTCTTGACCTATGGTTTGGCTTAAAATGTTTTTCAAGATATTTATCAATCCAACTATTTATTAAGGTTTTCCATAACATGTTTCCTAAATTGTGGAATATTTTCAGCCTTATCTTATTCTTTTAAGCAAGTTTGTTGGTTATGATCTACTTTACATATATTATCAATTTGAAATCTATTCACAACATTATCATTTAAAAGCACATCATTCTCATTATTCACATCAAAAAGTACATTTTAGGAAGCACCACTAATTGTCTTTTTAGACTTCGTTTTCTTTTTCAAGAAAGATCTAGAATTAACCAAATGAGTTTAAACAAAATCAATAGGTTCTCGATTAACAATAGCACTCTTCCTCATTGCAATCACATATGTAGACAATTTAGGTGCAATAAAATGAAAACATGAAAAGTATATACTATACAAGCAGTAGTGTTTAATAAATTGTCAGAAATAAATAACCTAAGGTTTGTACTCAAACACAAGGAAGCTAAGGCTATTGGATCTAAAAGCATCCAATGGAATAAACCCTAGAAAACTTGGACAAGTTTAAATTTGACACACTGTGTCATAAGATCTAATCATAGAAGGTTTAAAAGAGCACAAGTTCACCCAAAAAAATGTGAAACCCTAAGATTGAATGCAACACAATGTAGGTTGGCAAATATCGAGTAGGCAATTTGATTTCAATTAAATTAAATTAAATTGCAACACATATACTCATAACATTTAACTAGGCTAAATAACATTTATAAAATAGTAATTAACGTAGTTAATTAATTCAAAAATCAAAGAAAGGAGGTGACATTCAAGGTTTAGATGTGTCTTCAATATCTCAAGATTCATGGATAGTTGTCAAGATCTAATAGTGAATATGTGCATCCAAATGTAGGACATTATACAAAAAAATTGTGTTGAATTGAAAACTTTATTTTAAGCGTTTTGTACTCCCTTGACAATGTTGAAATTGTACAGATGCTCTAAACAAAATTACAAGCAATGCCAAACTTTTTTTGATGACTGTAGTTCCAGTCTTTCAAAAACTTGCTCAAATTCTTGCACCTTCGCTATAATCCCTTGCACAACAAAATTTCTTCTTGTCCTAATTGAGAAGAATACCTAAAACCCATAATGAAAAACAAAATGTGTTTTGGGACCAGCATAAACTAGAGAATAGTCCAACTATCTTGAAATTTGTCAAGGCCCTCAACAATAACAATATCAAAAACTCGGCATTTTTATAATTACAATATTCAAGCATGGAAACCAATGTCATACATCTCTAACATAAACTTGAGTGCTTCAATGAATACGCTAATGAATGTTTGTTCTTCTCTAGAATGCTTGAAATTGCTCAATAGATACCGAAAACATGACATTTCAATAATTGTAATAATTCAAGCATGAAAATAAATGTCATACAACATCTTTAATATAAAATTGAGTGCTTTGATGAATACTCTAATGAATGTTTGCTTTTCTCTAGAATGCTTGAAATTGTTCAATAGATACCTATCAATAGTTATTTCTCTATATTTCCTTTGCAATTACCTAAATGAACTATAGAATGTTTGTTGCATCAACGAATATCTAATGAATGTTTGTTTTTCTCTAGAATGCTTGAAATTGCTCAATAGATATCGAAAACATGACATTTCAATAATTGTAATAATTTAAACATGGAGACACGGTGGGGATAGCTTAGTGATGTGTGAGCTGTGTGCTAGAAGTCGGAGGTCTTATGATCTATCCCCCATATTGACCACCTCTATAGCGTTGTTCCCACACTAGGCTTTGATGGGTTAATCGTGAGGGTACCCAATGCATTAGACTAACTGGTTCGGTGTTCAATGCAATGGAGGTCAGTAGGTGGCTTGAAACCTATGTTCAATGTGATGAGGCAAGCCACAATCCGTGGCTATAGCTACTCTTCACTCTTGGTTCTGGCCCCGAGTAAATAAACCTTGTTACCCAACATTTTAAGCCCTGGTGGGGACAGCCTAGCAGTGTGTGAGTTGACTGCTAGAAGCGGGAGGTCTTGGGGTCCATTTCCACGCTGACCACCTCTATAGCATCATTCACACAGTAGGTTATGGCAAATCAACTGAGAGGGTCCCTGATGCGATAGACTAGTCGGCTCAGTGTTCAATATGATGGGGGTCAACATGTGGCTTGAAACATGTGATCAATGCGACGAAGTAAGTCCATAGTCCATGGCTAGAGCTATTCTTCATAACTGGTTCTAGGTCCAATTAAATAAACCTCGTTACCCAACATTTTAGGACCTTGTTGAGATAGCCTAGCAGTGTGTGAGCTAAGTGCTAGGATGTGGGATGTCTTGGGGTCCATTCACTACGCTAACCATCTCCATAGTGTCGTTCTCACACTAGGCTCTGACGGGTCAACTATGAGTGTACCCAATGCAATGGACTAGTCGATTCGATGTTCAATGCAACAAAGGTTGATAGGTGGATTGAAACCTATGTTTGATGCGACAAGGCAAGCCACAGGGCATGGCTAGGGCTACTCTTCACAGTCGATTTCAGCTCCAGTTAAATAAAACATGTTACCCAACATTTTTTCACCAATGAGATGAGGGGGTTAGTCAAGTGGCTTGGTTGTTTGAAGCCCCACCTAGGTTCAAATGTCAAGAAAAGCATATGGGGCTAGTTGTGGTTGTTGGTTGTATTCTCAAGCTCCATTAATGGTCATTAGTTATTTTCAAAGCCGATTATGATCATTGTTAGAAATAATTGGTATACATCTGATAATATATGGTATACATGTGATATTCAACTGGGTAATAAATCACATGGAGATCTGGGCCCCCAATTGTGTCCCAGACTGGTCCATGATCTGATCAAAAGTTGTTAACTAGCAAAAAATAATAATAATAATAATAACAATTCAAACATGGAAATCAATCTCATGTCTTTAGTATAAACTTGAGTGCTTCAATGAATACTCTAATGAATGTTTGCTCTTCTCTAGAATGCTTGAAATTGTTCAAAAGATACTTGTGAATGGTTCATTCTCTATATTTCCTTTTCAATTGCCTAAATGACCTATAAAATGTTTGTTGCTTCAATGAATAATCTCATGAAGGTTTACTCTTCTCTAGAATGCTTGAAATTGTTCAATAGATATTTATGAATAGTTAATTTTCTTTATTTCCTTTTCAATTATTTATATGAACTATAGAATGTTTTTGTGTTAATAAATAAATAAATTTTATATTATAACCTTATTCGCACTCAAACTGACATTCAATGCTCGGGAATTAAGGATGAAAACACTTGAGCCAAAAGGGGCCGCTCAAAAGAGTGTCAAGTGTGTGCAAACACTCTCGCCATGCCTTATGAGCATATACACTCTAGACAAAGAGGTCCAATCGAAGAAAATCTAGAGATAGAATATAATGGTTAGAGGGCGTTGTGAAAAAACCCAAATGACCAAAAGTTGAGAAAACTTATCAATAACCATAGTTGCCAAGGGACCGGTACGAGAGACAAGTACAAATACAGGGATGCCGTTTTTTTTTAAATAGGAGATGGGAGTACGAAACAACTATATATATAATTTAAATATATTAATATTTTATTATCATATATATATATATATATATATATATATATATATATATATATATGAAAATAATAAAAAACCAAAAAATATAGTACTATTAATGGGGGCACGAGGGTACGAGAGGTACAAGGAGACGTGTCTTAAGGGGTAGAAGACACGTCTCCCTGCAACACTGTCAATAACTCTAATTTTGACCAATAATTGACAAATACACAAACATACAAAAAATCAAGCAATTTAACTAGTGAAAACTGCATTCGGACCATTTTTCATCCCTACATTGGAATAGCATATAATATATCCCAACATGAAAATAAACATTATTAAACACATAAAATTACACTAAACAAGCCTTGATTAATTGCATAATCAAATATAAATGAAAATAAAGTACTCTTAGCTTTTTAAAACATATCTTAATGAATAAGGTTTTAATTAACTTTTGACTCTTCAAATGAGCATACCCTACAAGAGTGAGACAAGAGAGGGCTTGGTTTGGGGGTCTGCGTTAAAGAAGGTTAGTCTATGCCTTCAAATTTGACAAACCTTACAAAATGAATAAAGAATCAATAATTGGTAAAACAAAATAATAATAAAAATACCTGTATGTACAATATGCAAATATTTGTTTAATGATCAAATGAACCTACTCACTTTGATAGATGACTGAATTTAAACTTACGTAAAATTGACCCATGATCCAAACTCAAACAGCTTGGAACCAAAAAAAAAAAATGAGGGTAGGTGAAGGGGTACGTGTCGAGGCGGCGGGAGCAAAATGCCTTTGGAACGGTCTTTGATGAATCAATTTGCCTTTGTTTCATAAAATATGAAGTAGAGGCATTTTCCTTCATTGCCCTACTAGGATAGCTCTTCACTAGCTTCGTTTCCTTTTGGCCCTTTTTTCTCTTATTTGTTACATCTATATGTTGACACTAATGTATTTAAGTTGGCAAATTCGTTGTTTCCATGTTACGAATAATAAAGTTTTCATTGCATAGATATAAAATGGTTTACCAACAGTTATTATATCACTGATACACCCTGCTGCATATGATAAATTCCCCGCCACCTAGTTTTCAAAAATTAGTGACCCCAAAATCTGATGATGAAAAACCACCCCTCTTCAGCGTTAGAGTGGAAAACATATCACGAAAACAGGACAGTTCACAGTGATATGCTGCCAAACTTTCTAAACCAAGGTGTGATGAGAAAGTTGTTTCTGCATATGCATGCACACACTCCAGAAAACAGCAAATGCCAAAGAGTCAACCGTACAAAATCCACATATTTGCTGCTGCATAATGATATCAATGCTTTGCTAATAGAAAAAACCCACACATCCAAGATGATACACATAAGGATGCCAAGCATGAGGGAAGAATGCCCTCTTTGAAAAGCCTCCCAATATAAATAATGTCCCAAATAACTTTTAGGAAACCATATTGTCACTAAACACTAAGTTGAAACCACCTCTAAAGTTCCTTCACCTCAACAAAAAAAATAGTAGTTTGCAGTCCAGAATTCAAAATTGCACATTCTAGATATTATGTTGAAAACCACCTCCAACTCTTTCTTGTTTACTAATTTTATTCAGTTGATCAACAAAATTATCAAAACAAAAATTAGCTGATACATAGTTGTTCTCACGCAACAGATACTTTCCCGCCAAGAAAACAACTATGCACCTGAGGAAAAACAACTGTTGAACGAAGAAGAATATACGTTAGAAACCAAACTCTCATCAGATTGCAATCATTATCCAAGCAGACTTAAATTGGTTGAAAGCATGCATTGTTCCATATGATATCATTGTCTAAAATTTGTTTTGCAGCAGCCAATGGTCTGTAGAATTAGCTAGAGATATACAGGAAAAACATTTCTGAGATACCCTCTCTAAACAACCAAGAGAATGAAGATCATACCAATTTAATGAATTGTCAATAACCCAAAGAATTATATGTTTATACAGATATTTTATCCTTAGAAATTGCTGGACTAGCACCAAATAAGATGACTTGATCATGAGATCAATATAATATTAACACAATACGTCTTTGCACGGATAGTGTCTCAGATAATGTGAGCATATTATACATAAGCGGCAACAAACCTTATTGCTATCCCCTGCAAAATGGAAGGTCAGGCCCTGCCATTCCTTCATCATTGAACTCACCAGACTTCCTAACACAACGGATAAGTAAAACAATTCTGCACAGATGGCCAGGTATACCATTTTATTTACCCTAGCATCAATAGGATCCACACAGTTTTATGTAAACAATCACACAAGCTTCCAGCTAACGAGAAGAAGCAGAATTTGCAGCAGGATTAAGGGGAACCTGCTCGCCACAAGTAAGATTTCCACCAGCAGCATCCCGCCCAACACCCATCAAATCAAGAAATTGCTCGTAATGCGAAACTCTTCTGTTCATTTTCTCGACATCCCCTTTCCCACATTCTAATCCCCCATCTAAAACATTGATGGTCATTCCAAAACCAGGATATCTGAACGAGGCAGTGTCATTTTTGGTAGGAATCCAACTACCCACTATGACATCATGAGCAGAAGGTTGTTTTGGCTTGATGGGGTTCATCCACCGCGCTATTGCAGCTTGGAATGCGATTGTGGCATTTTCTGACAATAACTCTGGATGATTAAGTAAATCAATTTTTATTGCTTCACCAATCTGTCCATAGTTAAAGTTCCTGCATTAAAAAAGCAAACCAAGCAAATGAACCCTCTGATATTCAAAATGCAATCAAATAAAGAAACCGGAATCTACATCCATCAATGAGACGAAAGAAAATGAGACCATACTGAACCTGATTAACAAATAAAAAGTGAATAAAACAATTTGGAGTTTAAGTTCCATCATAAATCACACCAGACGGGAGAATCAGAAATTGGAAACCTTGTATGTTTTAGTCAACATATGATCAGCATTCAAACCAAGTAAATGAAACCTCTGATATTCAAAATGCAATCAAATAAAGAAACCAGAATCTGCATCCATCAATGAGACGAAAGAAAATGAGACCATACTAAACCTGATTAACGAATAAAAAGTGAATAAAAACAAGTTGGAGTTCCATCATAAATCACACCAGATGGGAGAATCAGAAATTGGAAACCTCTGATATTCAAAATGCAATCAAATAAAGAAACCAGAATCTGCATCCATCAATGAGACGAAAGAAAATGAGACCATACTAAACCTGATTAACAAATAAAAAGTGAATAAAAATAAGTTCAAGTTCCATCTTAAATCACACCAGATGGGAGAATCAGAAATTGGAAACCTCATATGGTTTGGTCAAACATACGATCAGCATATAATCACCTGGGTATTTTTTATGGAATGAGAATTTTTTAGAAGTGTCTAATTGCAGGTAACTATTTTATATTGAAAACTATGAAACATATGTATGGTAGGTAAGTCTAAGGAAAAACATAGAATTTACCACTAATACATGTATATTTTGGCACATTTAACAAATTTATGGACATTTTATACGAAAATTTGGCAAATGTTTTTTTTTTTTAAATTGTTCATTGGAGAAATCTAAAATTTGGGAAATTTGTCAAAAATTAGCCAATTGGCGAAAAGTAGACCCAAAAAATACCCTAATAATGGTCGACTCCAGTCAAATGGATGTAAGATCAACTAAAAATAAATGGAAAAGCTAGATAGTTCCAATCCCCCGAGCTGATATGGTGATTAAAGGCATTGCACATTGTTTGTTTCACAATATTGCTAAATCAGGGCCTCTGTTCAGTATATAAGAATCACGTTCTCCAGGAATCAAAATTGTGAAATACATGTGAAATACAAACGTATCAAAAACAACAGAATCCACAACTCAGAAACCAGATTAGACGATAGCCCCTAATGAAACTGTAGACATGGAAACAGATATACTACAAAGCGCAACCGGAAAAAAGGAAATATGAAGAATATCATAGAGAATTAGTAGAACCACACGGTTTTCAGATAAACAAAAAAAAGAATTAGCACAATCTTTAGATTTAATGAATGTTAAAAGAAGAATATCATAGAGAATTAACAGAACCACACGGTTGCCAGATAAACAACAAAAGAATTACACGATCTTTAGACATAATGAATGTTAAAAGAAGAATATCACAAAAAATTAAAAAGATAACATACCAGTAAACTGGCAGTGCTCCACGTCCATGGTAACTGGCTCCAGGAGCACACGGGTAAAGGTAGTTCTGATCACAGTAAAATTGGCTTGGGCTCATTTCTTCTTTATAGCATAAGCCCCAAGCATACGGGCCACCAGTGGCAACATCATAGCCGCCTGTAAATCACATCAAACAGACCTTTTAAATATGGCACTCCTTGGCTACCAAAATATAAAAGGTTCCCTGTAAAATCTTACTTATGGCCCATCTTCGACAAATTCAAAATGGTAAAATCAGGATAGATGCAATAGATTACGTAATTCTTACCTTGAGGCAGGAGAGGGAGGAAAAACTATTCTTTAACATTATCCATATTCTTTTAAAATTCCAGAGGCAAGAGTAGTTTGCAGATTATAGACTGTTCAATTCATAATCTTTAAGGAAATAACATCCTACATTCTCTCTCGGGTTATTTTACAGTTTCATGATGATAGCATCAGGATACAAGATCTCTTCATCATTTTATTAAAAAAGCAAAAGGAAAATCATTTGGAACTAACAAACCAGAAAATTCAACAGAACAGACCATCTTAGCATGTTTCCAAGGGGAACCATTTGATACTTTTCTGTGCTTTTCAAAATCACAAATTCAAAGAAGTGATGTTTAAGCACATTAAAATATTGTAAAGAGGGAATCCAACTGAGCAGGTAATATCCAACACACAGAAAACAACCGTGAAAAGAACTACAACCTTAATGTTGAGGTCTGTTGTTTCCAAGATCTAGCAACTCAATAGATGTGATGTTGCATTTTCCTCTGTGTAACTAAGTAAATGCTTACAACAATAATATAAATGCCATATAAACTGCACAGATTTTGTATAATTTACTCCATCCCATAGATCCTACAATAAAAATATTCTACTCTAAAATGGGTGACATTTTCTTCTCTTAATCTATAAATAAACTAAAAATGAATGTAAGTAACAAAATTGCATTTATCCCATATAATAGATGAATTTGATCACTGTTCGTGTTAAAAAAGACCCTAAACTACACAAAAACCAAACATGCTCATGCCTTAGGCACCACCAAACCCTGGCAATAGACAGGTTCAGGCATTTCACATGAAGAATGAAACAATGCAGATCCCATTCCAATATAGCGTGCAGCATGACCAATACAGAGGAAAAAATCAAGAAAAGATTCACAAACCCCATCCTGAATTATGTTGTTTCCAAGATCTAGCAACTCAAGCATCACAATGGATGGGGTATCTTCTTCTCTTACTTCTAACACAGAGAATGAGGATGAGTGTCAGCAAATGGCATCTGGGCATTGTAATAACATAGATTCAAACCTCACGGGTTAAAAAAACAGCCCTAAACTACACAAAAACTAAACTCGTTCAAACCAATGAAATAACCAAGTCCAGGCATTCCATATAAAGTCTGCACCAGTGCAGATCTCAAACATGCAACATGACCAATACAGAGAAAAGAACCAAAAACCTCATCCCAAGTTGTGTTGTTTCCAAGATCTAAGAGCCCAGCCATCACAATGGATGGTGTTTTCTTCTCTTAATTATAGCACAGAGGAAATGGGCATGAATGAAAGTAACAAAAATGCATTTGGGGATCATGATAACATAAACTGAAGCATTGAATGGGAAAATTTTACTTGGAAGATCATTGAAGCTTTCGTAAGAGCACCTTAGGTTCAAATCAGCCAAGAGAAATGGTAAGCATTGAGATTAGGTAAAATACCGTGTCCAAGGCCCCAGGTAACACTGACAGAAGAGAGAGCTCTCGATCTTACCATTTAGGCCACATAAGAGATGCCTGTCAGTCATAGGCTGTAGAGCTCTCGGTCTTAACATCTAAGGTGCATAAGAGATGCCTCAGTCATGGTCTGTAGCATCCAAGCCACAGAAGAGATCCCTCGTGGTCATGGCATCTAGGCCATACAAGAGATACCTCTCAGCCATATTACCTAAACCACAAAAGAGATACCTCTAAGACACGGCATATAAGGCACCATATAGATACCTCTCGATCATCGCAACTAAGCCTAGTAAGAGATACCTCTCAGTAATCGCATCTAAACAGCAAAGAAATACCTCTCGTTCATAGGCACATGGCATATAAGGCACCATAGAGATACCTCTCAGTCATCGTATCTAAGCCTAATAAGAGTCTAAGAGATATCTCTCAGTAATGGCAACTAAACAGAAAAGAAATACCTTTCGTCCATAGGCTGAAATATCTAAGCCGCACAAGATATGCCTCTCACTCATCAGAAGAGATACCTGTATCTCTTGGTCAACGCATATAAGCCGCAGAAGAGATACATCTCCGTCATGGTATTTGAGCCACAGAAGAGACAGCTCTCCGATGTAGCATTTAAGCCACATGAAAGATACCTCTGTGTCCTAGCATCTAAGAAGCTTAAAAGATGTCTCTCCGTCTGAGAATCTGAAGTCCCAGAAGAGATAATCTTACTTCCCAAAAGGGATTTACCAAACAAAACAAATTAAAGGAAAAGCGAATTTTACCAAACAAAGAAATTAATAAAAAGCACAATAAACTCAAAGAGTGCGTAAAAAAACTACACAGAAACGAAACTTCTTCGCCCTCTAGAAACCACAAAACCGTAGAAAGAACTAAGTCCATAAATTCCATACAAAAACTGAAACAATGCAGATCTCATAAATGACAAAACCAGTACAATGTGCAACATTAGCAACCCTTTGAAAACCTAGGGTTTCAATCAATTTTTTATCAAAACGGACAAATTTTGAAAAAGAAAAACAGTAACAAACACCAGGCTTAGATCTTACAAGTAGTTTCAGCTGCAATGTGGCCGAAGAAAGCAGCAAGTTCCTGCTGCTGCGTCAACATTCCTCCGGTGGTGCCGAAACCAATCCCCTCGTACAACGCAGCCGCCGTGATGAACGACTTGTAATCCCAGAACCCCACAGCGTGAGCTATGGGCGTATTCCTCTTAGGAAACAACGCTTCAAACTGATCCACCGTAAACACCTGAGTAATAGTCTTATTGCAGCAAAATTCCCCCTTGCATTCCCATCCCCTGTCGCAGATCTTCGCACCCTTCTTCGCCGTCGAGAAATTAACACTCGCGGCTAAAACCACTAAAACCAGCAGGCAGATCTTGCCCGCTCCCATGGCTGAGAAGATATTGATCTTCGCCTGCAAAATTGAAACGTAAACAATGCTAGGAAAAAAATGCTCAAAGAAGACCATAAAAATGCAACAAGATTTTCGAGTTTTTGCTAGTAAACTGACCTGAAAACCGAAATTTCGCTGGGTTTGGAATCGAACTCGTGGCCTGTGAGATCTTAAAACAGTGGCATAATCACAGCCGATAACTGGACGTCAAGTAGTGGGAATTTGATCGGAGGAGGCCAGTTGTTGGAAATGTGTCGGCCGTTGATTGTGGTGAGATGTGCACGGAGTTTACTGGGAAGGGAACGAGACAGGCTGGCGAAAGGGACCTTGTAACAACTCAAAATGCTGGGGAGTAAATTATTTGCAGGATGGTGATTGTTGTGGTCATTTATTTTGTCGGCGCGGTAATTTTGAAATTACTGGAGGGAGGTAGGGATAAAATAGAATAAAAGGTGAAAGCCATAAAATAAAATAAAAGGTGAAGGCTAGTTTACCTTGTAGGAGTTAAGGTTACATATTAGAAGTATGAAGTGGTCTATTACCAAACAATTAGTATTATATATTTTTAGAAAAAAATCGTTTTCATTTTAAAAATAAAATCTTAATATATAATGTTAATTTTTTACTATTATAATTATAAATAAATTTTTCCATTTTTTTTTTCTTTTTCTTTTTGTGACATATTAAGAATATTGAATTTTATGTTCGTATTTTTTTTTCCAAAAGATTATTAAATTTATTTATAAATAAAATGTTTTTGAAATTCTCTCGATGACACTTTTAAATTATTATTTTATATTTAGATTGAATAATTAGTTAGAATTGGTCCTACATTACATTAATTATTAGTCTTTATTAAAGTCAGATTAATGGGATCATTTTTCACAACCAATCAAAGAATTTGAATACATGTCATGATAACAATTATAAAATTTTGTCTATAGCTTTTCATATTGATATTAGAATATTCTATAGATGTTATTTAAGAATATTTTTCTAGTTTTAATTTAGTTGTAAATGTTATTAATTAGAGAGTGCTCTCATAACAATTTTTTCATAAATAATTTTTCTTTTACTTGGTAATGAGGGTTAAGGGGTCTCTCTCCCATTAATTAATTGAAACCAATTATTATAACAAGGCCACAATAGCCTAGGAGAAACCAAAAAACAAATCAGGTACAAAAATCTACAAACCGACTGAAGCCACCAACAATAAACCAGACCAACAGACAACAATCCAAAACAAAAGGCCTAAGAATAATCTTGCCAAAAAACCACCACCCAACAACCATTCTTCACCCTGCCAAGCCAACCTGCAACCCCAAGAACACTAGCGCCTTGTCACAGTAACTAAGCCAAGTTGCCACGTCTATCGCCCACATCTACCATTGTCACATCACCAACTTTACCCAAACTGCCCAACCTCAATTCCCTGAGATCCTACGTATGCTCAATTATGGCCACCTCTACTACCTCAGGCACCTCAACCAGCGTACCCATTTTATCACCCTAACCATGATGACCATCTCATCTTCCACGAGCACTCCTTTCTAGCATACAACCACCCAAGCCAGGGGATCGGAAGGCATCCTCCTTGTGGCCCATCAAAGCGTTGATCACCACATGTTGTCGTGTCATCAGCCTGCCTCCTACCAAACTCACCCCTTCAGCCACCTCCTAAGGAAGAAAATTCATTGTTGACACACCAAATAATGGCTCCAAAAGCCTCACTACTAAGATTTCCCTACTTGATCGTCAAAGGTCCAGCACAACCACAGTAATGCCATATGAGCCTTGCATACTTGAATGTCTAAACCAAAATAAAACCCCCCGTTGGAGATGGTTGAATGAGCACTACTAGAATCCATTTTATAAATCTCAACATTGTCATGTAGCATTCTTCTAGCTCATGGAAAGTTGACAGTGGCACTAGCCCTAAACAATCATTGCATGAAAACATCAACTACAATGGGGCAATTCCCCAAAAATATTCCATAGCTCTTGTCAACCTTACCTAAAACTGTGGTTTCACCAATCGCTCTGCAATCTCAAGAACATGTACTTTATCCCCCAAGGCTAGCAATAGATTACCCACAAACATGGATGTCATTTTGGAATTGACCTTCACTTGACACGATGTCTCCAAATACACCATGTGTATGAGCTCTCTAATCGCTTCCAACACCACCCCTGACTAAATGAGAAAGACCTTCATGATCTGAGAATCAATAACGTACCCCTCGAATGCCATTTCCCATTGGAAAATTATCAATCAAAGGAGAGGCACGCTCAAGGCCCACTACAACATGTCGTCCATCACAGCATAGCAACCTGCAATTCACGTCACTCTCCACCTACCTCAATCACTAACCAAATGACATGACGGCCAAATCCCATACCATACATATCAATAAACATGACCCAATCCAACATTTAAATCTTCCATATAAATATTCAAAGGTCTATATCCCCAATGTTAACATTGGGCCAAGCCTCCCAAGTGTTATCCATGATTAAATCATCTTGTTGATCAATTCCCCTATTATCCAAGTACTATGTGATGCCATTTTCCCCTCTGAATCAATGGGAGGCCTCCCATACAAAAGGAATCAATTACCTCCCAACATTGCCACAAAATGTTATCAATATTCCAAGCTCCTGCCCTGCAATTCCACAGGGTGCTAATGAGAACCATTGAGTCCCCTAGTGACCAGCTTCTCAACTTCGCATTGAGCCACTAAGCTCAACCCCAACACTAGAGCCTAGGCCTCTACCTCATTATTGGTCCCATCCAAAAGCTTCATAGAAGCAACTTTAATTAGGACCCTGCATACTCTCTAATTATGCCCCTCACACCCGAGACCCCTAAATTACCTCCCACCACCCCATCAAAATTTAACTTGAACATTAATGGTGTTAAAGGACACCAATCTGAGTTGTCAGTCCACCTATAGGCTTTAACCAATATGATTGATCCATTAACAAGGGACAATTTTTTAATATTATTTCCACATATAATTTATAAAAAAAATCCAAATCAAATGTGTGTAGAATTATATTATCATTTGCCCACATGGTTGAACACATAAAGGGCATGCACGTTGTAGAAATCATATCATGTGATTGTGTGATATCTTTTTGACATACAATAACATTTCTATCATGGCATTAATGACTTTCTTGAACATAATGCATGTATGTTATTAATGCAAAGATATTGTAACACAAATAAATTTCATTTTAATAAAATATTTATTTTTGGGGTACACAATCATGTTTTTCATATGGCCTTCCACCATTGTACACACAAAATTTGTATTATTTAGTATATACTTAGATATTATTAAAAACCAATGAGAATAAATATAGAAGACATTGTTAGTACTTGTGGCATGCCCCAAATATTATTATTTTCATGCCATCTCATTAATTTGCATCGGATTCAGTTTGCAAAAATGTAACTCACTCTCTTAACTTTGATTTTCATATTTGTTAAACATGTTATTTAAAAGAAAAACATAAATACCATGTATTTTTTTAAAAGATGAGTACTAAAGTCAAAATATGGCATTAATGTCTATGTTTGTTGATGTCAATTGAAATAAAATTCTAATTTCAGTACAAAAAAATCTAGTGGTGATATTGTAATTAAATAATATATTTTCCACGTTAGATTAGAGTATTATTAGTTCTTTACCAATTACCCAAATCACCATCGTCAACATTGTAGTTAGTAAGGTCTGTATTTATAATTTTATAATATTAAAAATATTAAGCTTTGTGAGCATATACTAAAACTCTAATTTTATATTCAGTTACAAATAAATATAATTAATCTTAGGGAATTTACCTACACAGTCTAGCTAAGATAGCTATTACGGTTCATTTATTGGTTACAAATAAACATTATTAATGTTGGGCAACTTAATCATGCATCTATTTAAGAGAGCTACCCATATTAACTACATGGCCACAAACTAGATTTAATTAATTAAATTATATGTAATTCAATATAAAATATTTACTAGTAAGACTAGCCATATTGCAATTCTTATGCTTATGGACAAATACTCAACCATAAATAATTTTTAACACAAAGGCAGGTACTAGCCACTATACGGCCCTTGTTATCAAATAGATGAAAGATGCATAATGACAGTATACCTGTCATAAATTCGAATAAAATTTATCTTATTCGTAATGTTTGTTCAACATATTTATAATCTCGAAATTCTATACAAAAAATTCCCATAAACAGAACACTAGCACAAGTCTATTGAACCGGAGCAGAGCCTTTACACCTTAATAATTATCTTAGCAAAGTAGAGCCTCAACCACTGAAATGTTTTTGAAAGCTTCCATTAGACTAGTTATATTATCAAGATCTAGAGAAAAATCCAAACATAAAATGATAGAAACAACAAAATCATCTATTTCTATAACCTTGACGTGAGCTCCCAAGATTAGGACATTGCCTTGGCCTCTTGATGCTACACTGGTTGCATTAACAACTCATAAAATTTGGTTCAATACTACATGAGCACAAGAGTCAATTTCTATAACCTTCACATGAGCTCCCAAGATTATCACATCGCCTTGACCTCTTGACACTACACTGGTTACATTAACAACTCATAAAATTTTGTTTAATATTACATGAACACGAGTCCAAGTAATTTCTCTTTGGAGTCCTCACAAATATAACTAGATTCATTTCAACAAGATTACTTGACACAATTTAGTTCAAAACAAGGAGAAAATCAAGGATATTATATTTTAATATAACAAGTAGTGTAAAATTTTGTTAAGCATTATTTGGGGATATATAAGACATAAATGGTATAGAAAAGGGTTGGTTAAATGCACTGATTGTATCCAACACCATATGGGTTCAACTCTTGTGTGAAGTTTATGATCAAGATCTCATTTGTAACTCTAGTCAAAAAGATAACTAATAAAAAAATAAAAAGTACTCCATAAATTATTTCAATAACACTCATTTTAAGTACCCTTGATGCTTTCCCTAAGCCCTAATAAAAAGATCTCTTGATATAAATAGCAATGTGGCTTTATAAATTATATATATATATATATATATATATATATATATATATATATATATAAAAGTCACATAATACCATAATACCTAGCATATTATAATAATTTTTAAGGTCACGATCCTAATATTTTTTTAATTAAAAATTAAAATTCATATTAAATATAATAATAAAATACTATTTTCCCATTGGATGAATGGTTTAACATTAGAGCACATCTAAAAACATAACACTTCAACATCTCATCCTTTATGGTATCCACCTTCATAGATTACCATTTTTAATATCAAATCAATCGCAACTTTTAGTTTCTTTTCATAACAAGGGTTGCGTAGCGGCTAGTCCATGCCTTTATGTTGAATAGCAAATTGTATTTGTTCATTGTGTATTTAAAATTAAAGTGTTAACATGAAATAGGTGAAAGAATTTTTTTTAATAATGAGTGTGATAAAATACGAAAATTAGTTTCATATGTTGACTAATATAAAACTTAATAAAATCCAAGTGATGCTAACATAACTTGTATATGGGAGAAATAAATGCAAAGTATAAAAACTTATAGCAAGGTACATGTGTAGACAATTTATTTATAAAAGTCATCAATTTTTGTTATACATCCTAAGAAAAAGGAAAACATAGTATAATTTAGATAGCTAAGCACTATCGATAAATGAAAGTGTATTGAAGTATAGTCAAAACTTGCAAAAGTGAATCACATTCCTATGCAAATTGGCAATAGAAGGGAGATATTGTGTGACTCCGAGATATGAGTCTTCCATAGGAAGAAGAATTATTTATCTGTGCAAGATGAGACAACAAGTAAAAATTAGTTTAAAATGTGTAGCTTGAAATATGTTAAAAAAGGTTTGAAAATAAATTACATACCTTATTTTTTGTTCACTATGTCAATGTATAGAATTAATTTTTCAGGACTAATTAATAACTATCTGAATAATTGGTATGAATCTGAATTGAAATGACTGAATCTGAGCTAAATCTAAACATAACTGCCAAACATGTGATTGTTGTTAGGGTGTGGAGCTAAAAGCTTCAACTGTTTGCAGACACAAGAAGAGGATGCTGAAGAACTAGAGGAACCGGCATCGGCAGTATAACCGACGTCGATCACAGACAGTGGAGAAGGAAACCGGCGACGACATGATGTCGGCCGACGTCGGCAATACCAGGCAAGCAGGGACCGACATCAGTCGTCTGTGTATTTCTAGAACTGCTGTTGACGAACAGTCAGTTAAGTGAAGCGAGTGTTTGCATGTCAAATGACTAATTATAGTCACGAGCTGCGTGTCTAATTATTGTAGTTAGACTTCTATTTTTGTAACCATGGGATTCTATTTAAAGACCCATGAAGCATGTATTGTAATTATGAAGAAGGCAAGTAAAAGCATTGAAGCAAGCAAGGTCAAGGAGATCTACAGGTGTAAGGTCAAGGAGATCAGCTGAAGCATTCAAGGAGGGATAGTAACTCAGGCTATAGAGTTGTTGTGTTGAGCAAGAGAGAGAGGGAAGAAGGTCTTGAGGTGTGGCAAGCCTTTGAGGTGGAGGAAGAAGTGGCATCTTCCTTATTGTATTTTCTTATAGTAATATTTAATACAAGAGTGTGTATTGTCTCTCAAATTCTTTGCTGTCTCAAGTTTCTAGTTACTTTATCATTCTGGTATAATTTCGTATTTAATTGCTTATAAGAAAGTAATCAATTGTGCTTCCGTTGGATAAGGGGTCACCTAACAACTGGTATCAGAGTATATTGATTGTTGTAGGTTCTCCTGACAACTGTATCCATGCAAATCTATACTATACTTGGTATAGTAGTCTAAATGAGCTAGACTACCCTGAAGCTGGGGCTACTAGACAGTAATGCCACATGGCATTAATGTCCCAATCTAGGTGCTTATGTCTACTTGGTCTGATCTCTATGTGATCTAAACCAACTGCTAAATCTCTATTTTTTTCTATGCCAATCCTAAGTCTAATCTCTGTTACTAAGTTTATGTGCTAAAATGTATCTGGGAAAAGCAAAATCAGAGCTTGATCTCTATGAAAACCCTTGTGAATGCCCCTTATTTTGAGGGTAGCTATGAATTTTGTCGAAGAACTACCCTCTAAAGAAGTAACTCTACAAAATGTGTTAGCTAGAGCATGATATTCCAATATAATGTACAAACATAACATCAAAATGTAAATGTATCTGAGTAATATTAAGAAATGTAAGATGTATGTTGTAATCTAGCATTAGACAAGGGTGTGAAGATAGATGTAAGTAATATATAACAACAATAAAATCTGAGTAACTACCTAGGGGTATGGGGCATTATTTCCATCAAGGCTCCCAAGTAGGATAGGTAGATGCATGAGCGCTCTCATGGCATCAAAAAATGGTGTGTACGTGAAACAAGAAAATATAATTGTCATGGTGTAGAAGCATACAAAGAAGCAAACATACAGGCATGTGAGGCATGCAAGAGGTAGGCCAAGGGGCCATAATATAAGGGACATGGGCACATGTCACTAAATCTGAGAATGAAAACATACAAAGATGGGTTCAAATGTCCACATACACAAACACAAAATAATTTGGTGTAGAATCGTAGAAAAAGACATGTTCAAATGTTTGCATATAGAAGCATGAAAGAGCACACACAAGGGACATGGGCTCATGTCCAAGGCATACAAATAGAGAAGTGGCGTAGAAGCCAAGGAATAATGGCATATTTAAAATTTCCCTCAAAGATGTAGAAAGCATAGTAACACAATCAATTCTAATCTAGGAACTAGAAATGAAATTATGTATAACTATGTAATACAAATCTATATAGATGCTAGGGTGCATATATATTGAAGCTAACTAGTGATAGTCGATAAAAAATATGAGTAATGAATAACAATAATCAATATCAAGATTAATCAATGCGTAACTGGAATGTATAGTATGTAAGATAGAACCTGGTTATAACAACTATGTAGGAGATGCCCTCGAGTGAGTGGATGTATCAATGTATAAACTTGGATTAGTGTGAATGGCCCCAATGGGTAGATGATAGCTGGTCTAGATTAGTTTAGTGGACCAGATTCCTATCTAGAATATGAAAACAATTGATAAGAATAAGTGAAGCATATGTGTATGATAAAACCAACTACACTAGGATAGCTAGCAATATGCAATATATGGCAAGTAGTAGAAATGTAAACAAAGCAATGCATACAATCTATAAAAAATTTGGATTTTTGAAATATTTGAATGTTTTTATATTTTGACATATTATATTCTTTTTGAATTTCTTGAGTATAAGCTATGTACAAGCATATGAAAATAAACTATATACAAGGAGTGAGAGAGAGAAGGAAGTATGTAAAAGGGTAAAAACCATACTAATCAGTGAATCTCATGGGAGACTCACCATCACTATGACCTATGTCAAAGAGTGGAATAGTGATTTTGCATGCAGTATGAAAGGGCAGTGGTGAGCCCATGATCTACTATGTTATAGAATTTGAATTTGAAGATGGATGAGTAGTGCTACTATGATGTTGTGGCACTGATTATGATGCCCTGTGAACTGTAGGGGTCTTGGGGACCCATCTAATAGATGTAGGAGATGTAGGTGATGTAGGTTCCCTATGTTGAGAACCCTTATAACCCAATATAACTGATTTTAGTGTGAATTTTGTAGAGGGAGGTTCTCTGGAATCTGTAACATATCTCTGATGCAATGGTCTCTATAGTTATGGTCTCTGAAGGAGAGTATGTGTGCATATAGACACTATAGAAGTAGACCTAGCCTGCTCTGAGGACTCTACTTAACATTGTGATGTATACATAGGAGCTATACTCTCTACTGAAATGGATAGACATGTAATATTTGGTAGTGGAACTAGAACTTTAATTGGTGTCAGTGATGGGAGTGTGACTGGAATCTATGCTAGAATTGCTTGTGGGATGGAAAGAGGATACTTATATGGGACACCCTCAACCATAACCACATGTTTATCATGTATACACTTGAGGCATCAATGCATTGTAGATGGTATAGCTTTAAGCTACTGTAACCATGGCCTACCCAATAAAATATTCAATACACCCACACTAGGTACTATTAGAAACCGAGTAACTATGTGTGTTGGTCCCACCTATAATGGAAGCACTATCTCCCTGATGGAGCTCTGAATGTGGCCACTGAAACCACTAATAACTATATTTGTAAGGAATATATCTTGCTTTGTATAGCCCAAGTGTTGTAAGAGTGTCATGGTGCACATGCTTATGCTTGGCTCATTGTTAACCATGACAATATGAATAGGATGGTGATCTATATATGCTCGTATGAAGAATGCATATAAATCTATGTTGTCATCCATAATATCTTACTCTAAAAACATGATAAGTGGTTTTGGTGGCACTTTAGTGTGATACATGCCAATAATATTATGCCAACCATGTGTCTCCTCTGTAACTATGTGATAGGAAGTTGGTGGTGGATGAGCCCGATATGTATAATGAACACCTAATGTGCCCCCTAACTCATTAGTTGTATGCTTAGGAAAAGGATTTTAAAATATCATAAGTGCCTTTGCCTCTATTTATTATTTTGGTGCTTCGATGGGTGTGCCCACGTCAATAATGTTTACCTCAATAAGGTCTTGTATCTTGTGCTTCAGGCTAATGCATCTATTTGTGGTGTGGCTTAGTGCCCTATGATACTTGTAGAATGCATTTGAATCATAACTCTTTAGAAGAGGTCATTTCATGTCAACCTCTTTAATGGGAAGGAGAGATATTACATTGCATTCTAATAGTTATTGTAGAACTTATGCTGGTGACTTTGGCAGATTAGTGAATTCTCTATGTTGAGGAGATGATAAGACCAATATAGGAGAAGGCTCTAAAGCTGGGTTGACTATTGCCTTTTTATCTATTTTATTCTTTGTGGTCTTGACCTTATATGGAGGTTTGATTTAACTCTCAATAGTTAAGTCTAATCCATTTATATATTTGAGTTTGCCCATTGCTAAGATCTTAACCTCTCTTTCCTTAACTGTGTGGCACATGTTTGTAAATGTGGGAAACTTATTGAATAAGATTACTTCATGAAGTGTTGGTAATAGACCCTATTTGAATATTTATTTAAGCTCTTTGTTTGCCATGAGACATAATATTTTATGGTCTCATTTGAATTTTGCTTTAGTTGTGCCACTTGTGCATATTATATCTTGTCACTGATGTCGATAGAGAAGTGTGCTAGGAACATATCTGCTAAAGGATTGAATGTTGTGATAGATTGGTTAGGCAAATCATAGAACCATTGTAAGGCATAATACTTGAGACTACATGGAAATATCTTCGTAAGAAGCCAATTGTTGGACACATAGTCCAAGCATGCTACATGAAAGGATTGAAGGTAATACTCTAGGTCACCCTTGCCATCATATAATGTGAGCTTGGGTGATACAAAACTAGATGGTAAAGGAGTTTTTGTAATGTGATGTTTCGATGATGTATGTAATAGAGTGTTGGAATCCAAGGCATGAGAAGGCTTAGTTTGTCCTTGCTCAAGATGTAACACCTCAGATTGCAGAAAAAGAACCTATTGCATGAGGGATTATACATTAGGAGGAGGAGAACTAGCCACAAGTAGAATAGTTATCACTAATGGTCAAATAACAAGTTACAGTTGTGTCATTTGAGTTGGTTGAGTGGTCCCCACTGAAGGTGTAACATCATTAATTATAGGGGTAGAAGATTGATCATTGTTGTTCTTTTGGAGTTCCTCTTGAAGAATGTTTATGAAATCATCTTGTATATACATATGTTTGGACACAAAGTCTTGTAATTGACACTTATTAGTTTCATCAAATTTGTTTTTAAATTATGCCATTGTAGGTTGAGTGTAGGAAAACAAATTATGTATATTTTGAACTTCTTAGGAATTTAAATCTAAGTATATAGGAAAAATTATATAAACCCTAAGTGTGTCTAGGGTTAGGGTTTTGGAAGTTAGGGTTCTTTTTGTAATATTTTAAATTAGATGTAAAAAAAATTGAAATCTTAATATAAATTTGATTTTAGTTAGCTAGGTTGTCTAAATAAAATCATAAAATTAGAAGTATGCAACCCTAAATTTATTGAACAAAAATAGGAATTAGTGCAAGCTAGGGTTTTATGCAATGCTCGAAGTACGATGGGTTCCCCAAATTATTTAACCTTATAGGGTTTTACATGTGTAAATACCTAATTTTGGTTAAGGGGCTGAGATGTCTAAATTAGTTAAATAAATTACAAAAATTAACCTACTGATTTGTAAATGAATTTTACCTTGATTGACTTTCTAATAATAGAAACAAATAGGGATAAATATATACTTACCTAAAAATAGACTATCATGGATGATTTGGGTTATGAAATTAGAGGTATAAACAGTTCTGAGTATCACAAGCATGATTTTGATATTCATCCATTCACTGGATAGTAGTGCCTAGTTTGGATAGTAGCACCATCTATGTGTAATGTACAAGATGTAACGCTAATGTTATCTTTGTGGGAATGTTCCTATTTTTGGGGAGCACTTGTGCATATGTGTATGTGCTCTATTCCTCTGAGATCAAAGCTTGTAGTTATGTATTATACCAAGAAAGCTTGATTTTGTGTGCAAACACTATTTCTCTTTACAAGTGTGATATGAGCAAGATTTGAGTGTGTTAGTAGGATGGACTGGACATTCTCAACACCCTTCTATGTAGAGAGTTGCCTACATACCAATATTCTGAAGAGGGATCAAGTCTGATGTAGTTCTCCCACCTAGTGCTTGATGTATGTGCAAGTAAATGCTAGCATGAGAGTGGTCTTTGATGTCTTGAATGTGCTTGAGTGTTAGAATGCTTGAAAATTAGACTTAGGGTTGTTGTAGATGGTAATATGCAAAAATTAGGGCAGAATAAGGATAATGCACCTTGATTTTGCACAACTTTATCTTTGGTTTGAATAGATTTTTCATCTATTTTCCATATAGTGAATAGAGGTGGATTAGACTTGTATTTATAGGTTTATGTTGCTTGTGCATATAAGATAATGATCTTAGGATAAATTTAGGAGGGGCACACATTTGAAAAAGTATCTATTAGAAAGAATTGGGGCTAAGGATAATAGTGCCAAATTGGGGACACTTGCACCATGTGGTTGTAGTGTCCAAAATGTGGTGCTAATGTCCTTTTGGTAGAATTTTGTGAAAGTTGGATTGGGGTCAGTGGTGATAGTTTAGGGATTGTGTCTTGACTAGCTGTAAGTGAACAAGGTTTATTGAATGGCTAGAAATACAAGTCTAAGACTTTAGAATAGGTATATGACAAGCCTAGGGATAGGGTAACTCAAGCGACACTCTTAGAATCTAGTTACCACTTTTAGGTGATTACACTAACTCATATTCAAGTCCTTAACCCTTTTTTGTGGGTTAAACAAGCCACTAACTATCCTCCTCCACCTAGCTTTGTACTTATTTCTCTCTTTCCATTCTCATGTGGGGTTTTTTACACCTATGCTCATCCATTTCATCCAAATGTATTCTTCTTCATATAAAAAATTACATTCTTCACATGATATTTTGTTGTTAACTTGCCTTATAGGAAAAAATGTCATCGTCATATCATTTACATCAACCACTATTGTTCCAATTTTAGTGTAAGCTACATAATGGACTATCTCAGACCCATACTTTATCTTCTATGCTCTCATAGCTTCCTTGGATACATGATGGATGTAAATATGTCAATTATCCATCTCCTTATTTTTATTGAACTTCTCTTTGACCTCATTCTTCTACTAAAAGTTCTTCTTTTCTTGTGTCCTTTATAGTTAATCACTTTCCTACAACACTTCTTCCTTCACTATCTCCTCCATTTCATTTACTTAAATTTCACATTCAACCTTTTCCTACTCATTTTCAGAAATATTCACACTCTCTTTTCTCATTATTGCACCTACACATAAAACAACACAAACAACATTATCAGAATAAAGAGTTCCCATAGGAACCTCCTCCAATGGTGATTCCTCATTTATCTTTTCTAGCATGTAGTCAATCATATATTCTTCATGCTCATACTTTGCTTCAACCACATCAACTCATTTTCTTGCTAAATTTATAATCTCATTACCTTACATTTAACATAGCTCATATTCCCCTATTTTTCTTCCTTTCTCACCTCTAATGCTTCCTCCATCAACTTCCCAATTGTCCTAACTACCCTTTCCAATAGGAGACACTCATCTTCACCTTCATATACCACCATCTTACCCTGATAATATTTTTTTCAAACTCTCCTCATCTTCCTTTGATGGAATATATTTTTCTTCTTCTATCCCCTTGTAGAGATAATATCCATTTTAATATATCTAAATTGGCTTGCATAACTTCCAACAATTTCTTCACCTCCTCAATCTTTGACATGGGAATTATAGAACTGCCCTTCTTCTTCCTCCTTACTTTAGCTTCCACTTGGGATTGTGCTACCCTTACTACAATCGTCAACTCAATCACTTGGGTTTCATGCTTTTCACATATAGTTTATTCTCTTCTCAATCACACACTAGCTTCTACTGATACATCTCTTTCAACTTTTGGTTTTGTACCCACCTACACAAAATGGAGAAAAATAAATGCCTTGTCTCCACACCTTTTACCTAACACTCTCTTTATATAACATATTTATCTCTCACTATCAATATATGAATTTTTTATTCTCTATCCATATATCAAGATGGAGAAAACTCAACTTCTTGTTTTCCCTCTACCCACTTTTATCATAGTGGAGGACACTCAAATATAACATCTTTTGCCCGCTAATGCTTGATGGAAGATGTACTCACAACTTAACTTTTTTTCAAGTTTTAATTCCTTATACTTCGCTCTCACTTTCTCTCACTAGTGTATATCTAAGCTCCAATACCATATAATGTAGTCAAGGATAGGTATCAAATGAATGACAACCTTATTCTTGCAACCAATGACCTGATTTCACCATAAACTTATAATTATAATCTTATGGACATCTAAGACAAATTTTCTACTCAAAATGAAAAAAAAAACATATAATCATGAACCAACATACCTTTATGATATATTCTAACCATTAAAAAAACCAAAAAAGATTAAAAGAACATGTATTATCATTTTTACTAAATATTGTAATAAAAATAATCTTACATGCATTTTATCAAACATGTAACTTAATCTTTGAGTTTTAAGTTCTCATTACATATTTCAAATTTCCCTAAGATGTTTCGCAATTCAATGATAGCGTTTAAACCCCATTTCAAATCCAATTTTTATTTTATCTAAATATCCTTAAAATTTTGTATTCTTCACACCTTCCCAATCATCTCATTTTTTCCTTTCTGCAAAGCTCTACCAGACATTTATGCAGTCTCAAGATTCCTCTTGGTGATGAGTTCCTTAATCTTGTTATCTCCTTTTATTATTTATTCCCCAAATAACACAGAACTACAAATTTATTTTTGAAATTTTTTATGAAACTAATTAAATATCGGTTTCCATTTTATTTCATCTTTTGAGCAACAATTCTTTCGATCTTGTTTCATAAAATCATATCAAGATACCACTAGTTTTCATCTTATTCTTTCCTGTAACCATAATATTGTTTCAAATCCATAACTTTATTATATTTCTAACATTTAGATATATTACATTTTTTCCCCATAGTTTCATGTTGATTCAACTTAAAACTAAAGATAAATCAAGCATTTGGGAAGACATCAGATGAACATTATGGCATATCATTGCATAGAGCCAAGAGAGACATGTAACCAAGAAATAACATTAAGCTTAACATTCCATGAGACAAATTTACAAGTTTAAGACACTTGTCTCAATCTCGTTCAATATAGCACAACTAAATTTTTGAACCGAAGATGAACATCTTTTACAGGAGCTCCAAGAAAGTGACAATTATCAAAAGTTCATTTCACTAAGTACCTTGAGAAAGATAAATTATGAACAATTGTGAGTGTCATCTTCCATGAAATGAGTTAATGAGATTTATACACATTTTTTAGTATCATTTCATATATAAATTAGGATGTACCATCAAGGATAAATTCTAAAAAAAACATAATATCATAACAATATGACATGTCTTACATTTTCATTCACATAGCTCTTTGAAAAATTAGAGCTAATAATATCAATAAGCACCAACCTCATTAAACCTGATTCACGAACATTTTCATTCACATAACTCCTTAGAAAATTAGAGCTAAAAATATCAATGAATATCAACCCCATTGAAACTGATTCACAAGATTGAGACATATATCTCAATCTCATTGCATGAATCCCAATGAAATATTAAGACTCATATAAAATTCAAATCCAAGAGTCCCCAATTGAATCACACCTAACATGGCATCACTTCACATAGCATGTTGAAGTTGGAAGTAACATTAAGAAATGATTGTTTAGGTTTCATGAGTGAGTGTAAATATCATATCACATAGTAAATTTAATATTCAAAGGAAAGTAATTAATCAAATCCTAATTGAACTTCTTGAGTGTTTGAGGGGTGGTGAAGCCTCCTAGCACAAAGCAAGTTTGATTCTCAAGGCTAAAATATTTATCAAAACACAAGTTTTATGAGATTTCACCACTTGTATGCCTCTCATTACTAATAGCAAAGAGAAAATAAAGATGTTGAATAAGATAACACCTGAGTAGACATTTGGAAGGATCCTTCTTGAACAAATTAGCATATAATTGCAAATACATGAAATAAACTACGAAAATCAACAATATATTAAATGAAACAAACAAAACTGAATTACAATAGCAAAATCATAGAATCATTGGCCTCTTTGAGGGGGCAACCTCCTTTGAGCAAGCTCAATTCTATACAATTCATGGATGCCTTCATTGGGACTTACCACTGACTTAAATACTAATTCTATTCTAACAACTATTTCATCTCATGCATGTGGGATAAAACAAATATGCTCCAGGGATGACTTACAAAGCATATGTGTTTTAAAGCAACTACTATGCTAATAATGTAAATAGAAGAGTTAAACACGGGTTCCTAACATCCCCTCCCTCTTGGAAAAATCTTTGTCCATAAAGCTTCAATTGTGGAAAGCGTTGTTGAATCTGGAATAATGGTTCCCATGTGGCATCTTCAGGTTGTAGTCCTTGACACTGAATTAAAAAATTTATGATGGTGCGAGAGTGAAATTGGTAGGTGCTTCAAGTGAAGACTGCTTTTGGTTCAAGGAGGGAACCTTCATCATCCAATTCTAGTAAGACTGTTTGTGCTTGAATGTTGGTGCCAAGAACTTTCTTTAGACATGAGACATAAAATATTGGGTGAATGTGGAAGGTGGAAGCTCTAGCTTGTAAGCAATAGACCCAATTTGCTATAGAACCTTATATGGACCATAAAACTTAGGGGTAAGCTTTTGACACCACTTTTATTTTAGGGATGATTGTTTGTATGGTTGCAGACAAAGAAAAACCATATCACCTACTTGAAAGGTGCACTCAGAGTGGTGTTGATAGCATACTGCTTCATGTAATTTTATGCCAAATAAATATTGTCCTGTAATATGTGGATAATTTGATCTCGATGGTGAAGAGTAGTGTCGATTGCCAAAACTGAATAACTGCCAAGTGTATATAGGAGAAGTGATGGGGGCGCTTGCCCATAAATTGCTTCATATGGGGTCATTTTAGTAGAGGTGTGATAGGATGTATTATACCACCATTATACAAGAGGTAACCATTTGACCCACTGATGTGGCTACTCTATGATAAAATAATGAAGATAGGTTTCCAAACATTTATTGATGATTTTAGTCTGGCCATCGGTTTGTGGATGATATCCTAAACTCATTTTTAATTATGTATCCAGATGCTTGAAGAGTTCTTTCCAAAAATGGCTGTTGAAGTTGGAATCATGATCTGAGATAATAGAAGTAGGAACACCATGGAGTTGGAATATGTGATCAAGAAATGTCTGAGCAACGGTGGAAGCAGTGTAAGGATGGGCCAAAGTGCAAAAATGAGCATATTTAGAGAGGCAATCCACTACAACAAAAATCACTGATTTATCACCAGACTTTGGGAGGCCTTCAATGAAATCCATGGAAATATTAGTCTAAATATGTATGGGAATGGGAAATGGTTGAAGTAGACCAGGTGGGGCAACTATTTCACCTTTAGTACATTGGTAGATATCACATTCAACAACAAATGTTTTGATATCCTTCTTGAGTCCATGCCAAAAGAAATTATGATGAACTCTTTCATACATTTTCAGAAACCCTAAATGACCAGTAGAAGGGGAAGCATGCATCTCTTGTAAAATAGGTTATTTGAGCTTGGAGTTTGTTAGTGACATTAGGCAACCTTTATATCGTAATGTTTGCCCATCCCAAGTATAATGAGATTTAGCAGATGGATCAGCAAATAGTTGAAGAATGAGTTGTTGGGTTGGGATATCATTATCCCACTCATTTTAAAGATCATAGAGCCAAGTGGAAATGGGAAGAGAGACTACATAGAGGTGCACCGGATCTTCAAACTAGTGAGAGAGAGCATTAGCCACCAAGTTTTCCTTACCTTTTTTGTAGGTAATTTCATAATCATATGCCATGAGTTTAGAAACCCATTTTTTTTGCTCTAAAGAAGATACCCATTATTCTATAAAATATTGGAGGCTTTGATGGTTGGTTTTAATGCAAAAGTGTCAGCGAATCAAATAGGGACACCATTTGTGAACTGCATGGAGAATAACCATTATCTCTTTTTCATATGTGGAACATACCAAATTACATCCATTTAGGGCCTTACTGATGAAGGTGACAGGACGACCCTCGTGCATAAGTACAACACCAACACCTGTTCCACATGCATCACACTCAAGCATAAATAATTTAGAGAAATTGGGCATGGCCAAGACTGGCATGGTGCACATGACATGTTTAATGTTGTCAAATGCTTAAGAAGATGCAAGAAACCATGTAAATGCATATTTTTTTAGCATAGTTGTCAATGGATCTATAATTATGCCATAATCCTTGATAAAAATTTTGTAGTATCCTGTCAAACCAAGAAATCCATGTAAGCTTTTGAGGGTCTTTGGTTGGGGCCAATTTGTCATAGCTATAATTTTGGTGGGGTCAACATGACCACCATCAGATGCGATAATATGTCCCAAATACTCCACCTTTATTTTCCCAAAGGAACACTTTGGATGTTTGACACATAAGTGGTTAGCAACAAGAATGCCCAAGGTGGTATCGAGGTGGTGGAGGTGATCCTCCCATGTGGGACTGTAGATAAGAATGTCATCAAAGAAGACTAAGAGAAACTTTCATAAGAAGAGGTGGAATACTTAATTCATCAAACTTTAGAAGGTAGAGGTGGAATTAGTAAGCCCAAATGGCATGAGAAGGAGCTCATAGTGGCCATCATTTGTGTGAAAGGTTGTCTTAGGAACATCAACCTCATAAAGATGAATTTGATGATACCCTGAGCGTAGGTTCAATTTGGAGAAAAACTATGCACCATGGAATTCATCAAGGAGTTCATCAATGATAGGGATTGGAAACTTATCTTTGATGGTTAGTTTGTTCATATCCTAATAATCAATGTAGAGATTTCAAGAACCATCCTTCTTATGAGCAAGCAATACTATGGAAGAATACAAACTAGTGCTGGGTTGAATAACCCTTGCCTGCAAGAGATCATGGATGATCTTTTCAATCTCAGTCTTTTGATGAAATAAGTACTGATAGGGCTAAATATTGGGAGGTACACTACTAGGAAGTAGTGGGATACGATGGTCTTAAGGCTAGTGAGGTGGCAATCTAATAGGTTCCTAAAAAACTAAGGTATGTTTGACCAAAAGGTTGTGCAAGTCAGAAGGTGGGTAAGAGTTTGGTGGTAAAGTACTATGAAGAGAAAAGAGTTGGGAAATGATGCCATGGGATCCTTGTTTGAGAAGTTTCTCCATGTGGTGAGAGCTAATAATGATGGTAAAGCCTGAAAGAAGGCCTTATAGGGTGTATTTATATCTATTATCTAAGAACTACATCCAAAGCTTTGAAAAGTCCCAAAGGATGGGTCCAAATTTTCATAACCATTGGGCCTCAAGAACAAAATCACATCCCCCTAAAGATAAAGCAAATATGTTAGCTTGAAGGTTATAGTCACCCACTGAAATACAAACATTACGACACTTGCCCTTGTAGGGTAATGTGCCTTCATTGGCAAGCATGACCTCAAAATTGGAACATGGATGGATAAAATAATTTGCTTGCTTGGTGACCTGAGGGTCGATGAAGTTGTGAGTGTTGCCAGAGTCAATACGGATGGTGAGGAGTTGCTTCTTAAAATAACCCTAGATATGCATCATTTTGGGGGGCAGTGACTCTTGCCAAAGCATGCATGGATATTTTTGGAGGGAAATTTGGGTGCATAGGATCATCAGCTTCTTGTGTGATATTATCGATAGTATCCTCATAATCTTCAATATGTGGTGGAGAATCAACATCTAGTAGGTACAATTTTTGCTTGATGTATTTATGCCCTAGAACCCATTTATTATCAAAATTATAACAAAGCCGTTTCTCATGACATGCATGCATTTTAGCTCCTATGAGATGTTTGATGGGGGTTGTCTTGGCAATGGGTTGTTGGAAAGAGGAATTGGAGGGTGCCCAATTAGAAATGTGATGCTAAGCGATGATTTTATCTTCAACAGGTTTTATGAGACCCAAGGCTACCATCATGGTTTGAGGTTGAAATATCTTGACCTCAAAGCAAATGGGATCTTTGATGCCACTAATAAAACAACTCTTGAAGAAGTCATCTGATAACCCTTCAATGTGATTAGGCAACTTCTCAAATTCAATTTCATAATCATGAGTGGTGCCTGTCTAATGAAGTTTGGTGAGGGATCCTGTAAAATCCTTGAATGCTGAGGGACCAAACCTACCCAAAAGTAGGGATGCAAAAGTTTTCTAATCAGGTTCATCATTAGATTTGAGATACCAATGATACCATTGGAGTGCCTCTAGTTTCAAGTGGAAGGAAGCAATTGGAACTTTATTAAGATGATAAGTGTTATGAAGGTTGAAGTATTGCTCTGCACGATAAATCCAACCTGTCGTGTCTATACCATTGAATCATGAAAAGTCCAATTTGGTCCCATGTGGCGGGTGGGTGGATTAGAAAATATTCTGATAAGAAGACTCTATCTTTTGTAATCTATTGAGCAAAAGGCCATTCTATTCATTCAATCCATGCACCATATCAACTAAGTCAGTGACTCAGGTCATGAAAGCTGTAATTTCTTCCTCCATAATCTTGGTGCCTACATGTGTGACTACCATAACCTCTTTTTTTTTAAATGGGTGGGAAATCTAAAGTTAAGACACATTTAGTGAAGGAATTTTTTAATGTGGATGAAATCAGGAGGGGTAAAGGTACTTTTACTAATTTTTTTGCATAGGAGTATGATTAATGAAGACAAGGGTAGTTTTAGAGGGGGAAATGGAAAAACGAAAAAAAATATCAAAGAGGGATGAAGAAGCAAAAAAAGGAGATGAACATTGTGTAAATTTTTTGAGGCAAATAGACAGAAACTAAAAAAGTTATGATAGAATTCCAAAAAATAGAAAAATTAGATTTGTGGGAATTTGGAGTGGAATTGGGATATGGGACCTCAAAGAATAAAATGTGAAGAATTGAATTTCATGTGTCTTAGTAAATTTTGAGAAGCAGAAAGGCTACATATGGAAAGATATTGGAAAAAAATGAAAATTTCCAACACTAGTTTCTAGTTTTCTGCTGCTTTACTAATAGTCTTTTAAAACTTATATGGTTTTATAAATCATTCTACTTTTTGATCTACCTGATAGAAATAGACCCCAGGTTTGAATGGCTACCTAAAGGTGTTTTAGAAATCACTCTGGCCACTAATGCCATCTGAGCAAGTACCATTCTCCAAAATTTTTTTGGCCATGGATTTACCTCTTAATGACAACTCTTCATTTTCCTCATGGGTGGGAATTAGTCAATCAAGAAAGGGTCATTACCCATTTTTTTGGCAGGTCCTCTCAATGAGCCAGCTATTTTAGGGTTCATGTGGCACTCCTGACAATGAGTTTTAAGGATTTCACCCAAGCACTTCCCACAATTAAGTGGATAGGTTTTACCTTGATCTGAAATAGAAGATAAAATTCAGAGCGGAACATATCACAATGCATTTGAACAGAAAATCATGATCTTTGGTGACATCTTGTTGCCAAAATGAAACTACAAATCTAAAATGTCACATGAAAGGGACATGAATGGATTTTTTATCACTTCTGATCAATAAGGTCCAATTACAGCAAGGTAAGAGCATACAGTGGGTGGCCAAAAAAAATTCTCCCTAAAAAGCGCTCTGATACCAAATGGAAGGATCCTTCCTAAATAAATTAGAATATAATTGCAAATACATGAAATAAACTACAAAAATTAACAGTATATTAAATGAAACAAACAAAACTAAATTACAATAGTAGAATTACAGGATTGCTGGCCTCTTCTAAGGGGCAACCTCCTTTAAGCAAGCTCAATTCAATACAATTCGTGGATGCCTTCATTGGGCATTAACACTGACTTAAATACTAATTCTATTCTAACAACTATTTCATCTCATGCATGTGGGATAAAACAAATGTGCTCTAGGGATGACTTACAAAGCATATGCATTCCAAAGCAACTACTATGCTAATAATGTAAATAGAAGAGTAGAACACGGGTTCCTAACAACATTTTATGAGGTTTTGTCACACATTCGACAATTATGATACCTTTTGAGAAAACTAGAGGAAATATGATGCGAATAACTCAAGAAAACCTAAGATTTGGGAAGCTGAGATTTTTTTTGAGATTTAGAACTTTAGCTAAATGGAAACCATATATTCCCCAAACAAGCCATTTTGTCTCTTGAAAACTTGAATAAAAGATAACACTCTTATATTTGTTTTTGATGATCCATTATTTTACATATATCTGGATGTTCCTACATTGCAAGAGGAATTTTAAAACATGTTGAGACATTGGAATAAATTGAAGCATGTTAAGAATTTTGAAGAATTTGATGAGTTATAGGGATATGTTAAGAAACCATAACATTTGGAGAAATAGGGGGAGAAAGAATAACAATAAAAGCAACATTATAATAAATAAAATTAAAAAAATGATATGTTTAAAATAAACTTGAGACTCTTGAATGATATTACTTGAGAAATTCAAGTGGTTGAGATGTTTTGAAAGAAAGTATTCAAATCACAAAACATAGTTATCAATTCATTTATCCATTATCTACCTTAGATGGTATTTATTCAATTTTAATCATATTTTAAACCCTCAAATTAATTTTTTTTTAAAAATTTGTAGCTTCCTTTAAAAATTTCATTAATCTAATTTTTTTGTGAGGATGTTCCATGACATGTTTTCTAAAATGTGCAAAGTTTTTAGTTTGATCTTGTTCATCTAGGCAAGTTTGTTGATCATGATCTAAGTCACATGCTTATAAATTTGAGATCCATTTTCATTTAGAGGCACATCATTCTCACAATTTGCAACAAATTATACACTTTTAGAAGCAACAATAACTACATTTTTAGATTCATTTTTTTCAATCAAGATTTATAATTAACCAAAAGAATTTTTAATTAAATCAACATGTTCTTGATTGATCATGGTGGTCTTCCTAATGGGATCATTATATATAATCACTTTTGATGGCTTAAATAAAACATAGAACATACACACCATACAAGCACTTAGAGTTTAATTTTTAAAATATAAAATAACACAGGTTTTGCAAGCAAACATAAAATAATCAAGGGATATGTGTGAACTAGGAATTTGAAGATGAAGGAGAGATTAGTATTATGTTAATGGATAAATCAAATCAAAAACACACTAAACTAACTCCTTCATGCCTAGGTACTAGGGTGAGCTTAATAACAAAACAAATGAAAAGCACACTCAAAAGTAAGGAAAAACAAGAATCCTTCACCTTCCTTGGATGCTCCAAATGCTTTGTTGTAGTGGCTTGCTCTGTTTTTGCTCATGAAGTCTACATCAATGGAAGCTTGACTACCTCCATCTCTCCTTGGCACCTTGCTTAGCTTTGGCTTCAATATTTTGGTATCATAACTTTGGCATGTGAGAGCTTTTTATAATCAATTTGGCATGGTAAATTTTCACAAGTTAAGCTTCTTGAAGCTATTTGAGCATAATAACTTTGCACCAAAAATAGCTTAGAAATGATGTTCATGGCCTCTCTATTTATAGATTTTGGGAAATTGCTAGAATCAATTTGAACCATCCATCTCAAGATTGAGATGTGTGGCTAAGGATAAATATAATTATTAAATTCATTCTACAAATATCACCATTAATATTTGGGATAGAGGGGTATTGAATAGGCATGGAAGCGCTTTGATGAGGCATGGAAGGTATGAATCCTGATATTTGTGAAATTTATGGCCTAGAGATGTCTTCTCAAGAAATGGTGTCACCTGATGATATAGATATTCAATATTCATTTCTAAAAATAAGTATTCAACAAGTATCCATGGAATTCTTAATTAGGCTCTAATTTGGTTTAATTATCTCTTAAGCATGATTAAGCACTTTGTGCATAAATTACTCAAATTGATCAGAATGCTTTGTTATTGGTCCAAAATTTCACTAGATTGGAATTGGAAGTCAATGTCAGATGCATTGGATCTATTATCCTATTTAGGATATTACCAATACAAAATAATAAAGGCACATGTCTCGTGCAAGAGATTTGACATAAAAGAGCAATCCTGAGCACCTAAGTGCAAAATTGGCATTTTGACTCAAAATGATTTGATCAAAGTTGGATGGCCCATAAATTGCATTGTCTCATTTAATGATACCTTGACCAAAATTGGCACCTGAATATGTCAATTTTAAATATTTTAATTTGTTTTAGTGTTTTTAGGCTAAATTGTGCAATTTAGTAAGAATTGGTCAAACGTTTGATTAGAGGTTATCAGTGGCCAAATTTAGGTGTCTATAATATGATTATGCAATGGAATAAACCCTAGATAAATTAGCTAAATTCATATTTAATGTTATGTGAAACATGCTCAAACCCTAGGGGAAACACCACAATTAAACCTAATAAAATGTGTGTCTTCGACAAGTTGGAACAAAATATAACCCTAAAAAGCATGTAAGAGAGCACACTTTAACAATAATTTAATATGAATAAATGGATTTACACTTACTGGCAATACAAAAAGAAAATTAATTTAAATTAAGATAAAAAAATGTGCATAAAACATTAATTAATTCTAATTTGAGAAGTAGGGTAACCACAATGTAATGCCCTACCTTGAGACCCCTATTTTGTGATCATGGGAGTCACCCCCATGATTATTATTTTATGGAATTATGCATTTTTTAATCTTTTGATTGATGAAACTCTAAATACTAAGCCATGGATTACTATATACTGAGACACACATGTGGATACATATATGTTTTATATGATTATAAGTTCATAATTTTGTATGGACCTCTTATTGCTTAATGAGATCTTATAGTTCTCTCCCACATGATGATGTGGCATTTAAATTGTTAATTAAAATGAGTTTGTCATGATGGATTATGATTTTATTTCTTAAATTTTGTTGATTATGGATTCACTTTGTTATAATATAGAAGTACCGTGATGAATCTATTTTTTGTGTAAGAGGCAAGAAAGATACATTTATATTGATGTTGAGATGAATTGGTATGAGGTCTACACATTGTCCATTATGATGGTATTTAAGTCGATGAAAAATAACAAGAGATCTAACAATGGATAGCCACCTTGCATATAATGGGATACACAACACTTTGATCTCTTGGATAGTTGGTGAATTTTAATTGGATATGAGTGGATACATTATGTTTTAATGTTGACTAGTTGGATGAGTGCATGGTCATTAATAATGAATAATGAAATACAAAAGGACATGTTTTATGATCATAAATGGATGGATGTGGTAAAACAAAGATGGTGATGCATTAAGGATAGGAATGAAAATGAAAGAGACCTTGATCCCAATGAAAAACATAAATTATCTTTGAGTAGGCAAAAAGTCCATAGATAATGGTCAAAAAAATAAATGAGAAGAGTGGAAATGGAAATAACAAACAAAATCCATGAGTAGGTGAATAAGTAAATAATGTACATTTCTATTATTTTCCTTAGACCGACGTAAGTAGACTTAGAGCTCTAAGATAACTGATATAAGTAAAATCATGAAGAAAAATTATGCACACATTATTAAATGCAAACAAATCTTTGGTAAGAAGAAAAAACATAAATTACTACTCTTTGGATGGTTATAGGGAAAAAATAATTGTTTAGAAAGGAGGCAGAAATTAATCTATAAAGGGAAAATACTTGGAAAACAAGAGCAGATCAGAAGGAAGAAAATATAACAACATACAATTATGTAGAAGGTAATGTCCCAAAAAGTGTCCTTGATTTCTCTTTTACTCATTGATGTCTTGGCTTCATATGACCTATGATTTGTTACTATGATCCTTCCTTATTATTACATTTTATTTAATTCCCTTGTTGAAGGATGAATTTTGGTTTATGATCTTTAGATCTGAATTTCATTATTAGCAATATCTGATTTATGTATTTTTTTTAAACAATGGTTGGATTGTCTTTGATTTAAGTGATTTTAATTCTTATTTTTATTGTTCATCATTTATGACTTATTTGGGTGGGTTGAAGAAGAATAAGAATAGAGTTCTACGTCTAGCAGTTCTATTAGGTTCACCAATATTATTAGCTACTAAGGACACTAAATTTGAATTATATAACACCTTAATCTTGTACACTTGGTGAGTACTTCTCATGGTTGTACCCTTCAATTCCTAAGACCTTACTACTACCAAAAGGCTCACATTTGCTATCTCCTATGCTTATTACTTATCTCTTAGTCTAAACATATGTTATTCTGATGACCAGGCCTCCTGTACTACTCAAAATGATATTAACCTACTTATTATCATCCTCTATAGTTTTTGGACTTGTCCCTGTTTTATAGCTTTCTAAACACTTGAGTTTCAGTCAGATGCCTACATCAATGCAAGTGTCATGTGCCTTAAAGTCATCAAATTTTCAAAAGAAACATATCCTTATGGTTGGCCTAAGTGAATTAATACGAGATATTTCTAAAAGGGATTGGTATAAATACAAGATCAGACCTCATTAATTTGTCACCTAAAACAGACCTAACAACTCATAAGGTAACTTACCAAAAACATTCAAGTGAGTAAAGCTTCCCTATTTTCTCCTATTTCCATATTAGTCATAGGGACAAAAAATCTATACATCTAAAGTATTGAAGGAGTAGACCATGAGTCCTATTTTTTTTAATTACAAGCTAGGTCATAGTTGTAATTTTTTATCACATGTCACATCCTTATACACACAAGCCAACATATAGGATATAACTACATAAGTATGATGCCCTCTTTAGAGTAGTGGCTATGTAAGCAACACCCAATCCCACTAACCCATTTTTACCACAACCACTATACAGATTAAGGGATAAGATTTTGTTATTTGAAAAGAAACAACAATCCATGATCCAAATATGAGCACAAAAGAGTGAAGGTGACACAAAACCCATAATATCTTAAGTGGTCTATTTAGATATAGTAGGTATTATGTATTGGATTTTTGTGTCCAAGTCAAACATAAACATTGATACAACTGTCTAAGATTGACACGTGTCTGAGGCCATAAAGGGTAAATTTCTAGTTTGACAATTGATTCAGAATCCAAATCTAGTTTATTTCCAACATGTTCCATATTAGATCCGCATGCACACAGTAAACCAAGTACTCTTATTTTCATTTTATTGTTATATCAATCAATAGTTGTACTTACTATCTTTAATATTTAAATTTGACATATTATTTATCTAAGATTATAATTTGATTATCCTATTATAAATCTATTTATCACCCTTGTGTTTATTCATTTCTATATTCTTAATCCTATACTATATTGACCTATATCAATTTAGGGTTAAACAACTATATAACATAGAGGCCTTTGTTAGGGTATGGGAGAGGTAGTTAAGTCATAGACGGGTGTTTTTGTGGATATTGTGTCTTGTGGGGTCAAATGTCTTCATTATTCACAACCTCTTTCTTACTACGCATGTGATACATTCCTTAACAAAACTAGATCTTATGTTGTGGGTTTTTGGGACCATGTACTTACATTGTGACATTTTCCATCATCATACACATTTTTGTCTTGGCTTTATGCTATTGTGATGTTATTTATGCTGACTTGGTTATGAATTATTGTTTGGGTTGTAATCACTCTTATGATTATTAGCCTTAAAACACTATTGTTAATTAATGAACCTGTATAAGACCATTTCTCTTTCTCACTTGTTTAACTAAGTCAGATATATAATGAAACAAAAGGGTGTCTTAGTATTTATTTGGAACAAAATGTTGGGTCATAAAATTATGGGTTATATAGTAAATAAGAAACATAATATTTAGAAGCTTCCTCAATACCCCCTTATGGACAATAGCACTTGTCAAGAGGGTGACCATGTGGAAAATGACACAAAATTATCTCCTTATTCAGTATTCATTTGAGTGCATAAAATTTGGCTAATGAGGAATTAACACTAGTATCATGGTGCACGCATTGTTACTCTTATTTATGTTTCTATAATATTAATAAATAAGGATAAATTATAATAGATTTCTAGTCATTAAAGACGTTAATCATATACATTAATTTATATTGTTATGTTTATACTATTGAAATTATAAAGATATTTTTAAATGAATATGGGAAATAAACTCAGACACTAAGTCACATACAAGCTACTAGAGACAAATGGGAAAGTGGCTGCAATTTTCATTCTAAAGAATCTTCGTCTTGCTAAAATAATAATTAATAAGGAGAATCTTATCTTTATTTTCCTTTTTAAAAATTTATTGTTGTTGAATATTAATGCATCAAAAACTTCCTATTTATAAATAAAATATTAATCCATTTAAAAGAACGAAATAAATATGAATAATTCAGAGTGCTTGAAATATGAAATTGTGGTTTAGAGGAAATAAGGTCTATAGATGGTTTTTTGTTTGTCTTAATATAAATTTCATTAGCCCAACTTGTGTGTATAAGAGTTCTTAGAATCTCCATTCTTAGCCACCTAAATTTGTCTCCATATCAAACAAAATTTCATAGATTTTCCCTTGTGTGTATAAGGGTTCTTGAGAATCTCTATTTAATAGTATCTGTGTAGACTTCTATAGTAACTCGCAGGGATGCGAGTGTGTGAAAATGTGTTACATGACACTTAGAAATTACTTGGGATTTTTAAAAACTTGGATTTATCCTAAGTTTTAATAGGAGCACTTAAGAGGTGAAAATTTGTGCCACATGAACCTAAAAATCTAATGTGATGCGATGATGACACGTGGTTTTCTAGATGACGCTGATTGAATGCGAACACGCGACTAAGTTTGAATGTCATGAGAGCATGGAAATGTGACAATTGGCACTCAAGGTCTATCTTGGACCTTCAAAACACAGATGCCCATAGGCTTAAATGCATCATCACAAGTCCTTAGGCTTGTAGGATTGAGTGGATGCCAAATCTATCTATTGAAAGATACTAAGAGTATTAGAGAGATTTGAGGGAGAATATAGTTAGTTTATTGAGGGTTCTCTCATAGTGAATAATGTATCCTAAACATAATATCATAAAGAAGATTATTATTTGATTAATGAGAAATTTTATTGTGTGTTGATATTTTGAAAATTTGTTCTAAACTTATCAAACATAATCGTCGAATGAAAGTAGTCAATGGTGAACCTATTAAACTAAATTCAATTTTGTTAATTAAGGGTTCAATTTGTAAAGTGCTTCTTCATAAAACTATTTAGATAATGACTCAAGCCTCAATAATGGGTGATTGAGTAAATATTAGGACTTAATTTTAATTGATGACATGGGTAATTATATGCTTTTATGCAAATAAAATAATTGTGGGGCATAATTAAGTATTTTTATTCAATGCTATCCCATAACAAATTTATAGGTATTTTATAAGTTTTTTAGATGTTTTGAATTTAATGGTGAGCTTTGTCTTAGCCCCAGAGAAACCCAAATGAATTATTATCTCGTGGGTCCATAACCCATAATTTTGATGATCATAACTTGGTGCATGTTAGGGTTATCATAACATAACTATCCTATCCATATTTATCTAATAGGATTAATTATGTAAGTTCTTGTTAGATAGTTTCATGTAATCATGTGTGAGTTTGTGTGTGCACGTAACTATGTAGCATGTTTCCATTATGTTTATTGTCTCAAAAATAAAAAATTATAGTTGGTTTTGGAGTAGCATATTGGAGTGTTACACATTGGTATCAGAGCATGGTTTAACCCTTTTGTCCTTTTGGACCACCCATGTTTTTTTATTAATTAATGTTAATAATTAAATTCTAAAATCCTTAGAAAGGATTTCCCTTGCAAAATTAAGTTTACCATCTACTTTCTTGTATTCTAGGTATACAATTCAGATCAGATTAGATAGGAAAAAGAACATGAACCTTAAATAGAAGTTATGTTACATGGGAATCTTCTGAAGATACTATACCAATAAGGCCCACTGATTTGGAAATAATTATTGTGCTTAGATTGTTGAACACAACTATCTACTGAGAAGGGGGGTGAATCAGTAGATGAGATAAAACTAGTCTGTTAGAAACCTTTTACAAAGGATGTAAATTCATGTGCAAATAAAATAACAAATGTAGAAGTCACACACACACACACAGAAGTAAATAACATCTGATTTTTATGTGGAAAACCCATAGGGAAAAACCATGATGAGAATAAGCTATTAGAGTCTATTGTTTTAATCGAGCCTCACAATAAAATGCCTTACTGACAAACCTTACTGGTTACATTCAAGGACACTAATACTTAGGAGACAATAATCTCCTTACTGAGAACCAACCTAGTTTGTATCTAGGCACCAACCTAACCAAACTATGGAGCTACAACTCTAGTGTACAAGATAGATTCACAAGTGAATCTAGTTCAATGTTCTTTGTTACAAGTATAATCTGTAACTGCTTACCTTCTTCTCATTAGCTATGTGCTCTATCTTCCTGCTTGCTTAATCTCTATCTGCATGTCTTTCAATCTATATCTACATACATCTGGTTATGCTTTATTTAGATACACTTCATTCCCCTTCCTTCTTCTCTATGTTTTACTCTGTTTACATATTTCTTTTTATCAACATTTTTTCTCACTTGGAAACACACTAGTAACATCACCTTTATGATGTGTTAAGAGTCATGTTTATACAAGGATTCATTAGGGTTTTTTGAATCACTTATTGCATTCACATTCTATTTACACTTAACCAGTTTTAGTTCTAGATTTTCCTTTAATGCATATTTGACTTTTGCATTTTCCTACATCTTGGTTTTTGAATCATACAAAAATTGTCTATTCTCATTTATATCTTTGACAACTATGAGATTCAGGTCATAATTGTGCCATTTCCTTTTCATGTCTTAGTTCATGCATCATGCCATAATGTTATGGTCTTTTTACTATGTTTGGTAGTTGTTGGATTTATCTCTTAAATGTACAACCTCCTTAATCAATGATTGATCAGTTGGATCAATCAATCTCAAGCTCTATGCAATCACTTAAAGGCTTTGTCTTTTACTTAAATTATTCATTGAGAATATAGTAAATGCAAGCCTTTGATTTCTTTCTTCGTGCCAAGTCTAACCATTGAGCTCCTCTTTGCATCTTGCTACTTTCTATATATCAGGATCACTTTTGATCCTTTTAATTTATTTGAATATGCTCGATCTTTAACTTTGCCACTGTGCATTAACCTTCAAACACCTTTAAGGCTTTGGATTCACTCTCTCCATTAGATCTTCTCAATCTTGACTTGCATATGTCATTGGATCATCAAATATGCTTGCTCTTTATGTTGACTAGATCATTAAACTTTGACATGTTAACTTCATCTTGCTTCTTTCAACGTCTTTGAGATGCTTCCCCTTCATCAATCTCTTCAGACTTGCTCAAACTTTAAAATGTTCCCTTCAGGACAATTTTCATGGAATTTTTGTTTGGATTATTTTCCTCAGGTTATTTTCTTTGGGACTTTTCTCTTCAGGCTATTTTCCTAACTTAATTCTTCAGGATAATTTTCTTGACAAATTCTCCCTTGAAATCCTTTCAAACATCCTCATGCCCTTCAATTTTTATATAGACTACCATTCAAATTTCTTAAACGGTCCACTTTCCTTTCAAACTTCTTGAGAAGTGCCCTTTGGCTTTTTGAAAACTACCCTTCAAATTTTCTAAAAGGGTCCACATACCCTTCAGACTCTCTTGAATGTACCCTTCGGCTTTTCTAAATGGTCCACTTACCCTTCAGCCTTTTGCAAACTACCCTTCATCTTTTCTGAAAGGGTCCATGTACCCTTCAGACTTTCTTAAATGTACCCTTCAGCTTTTCTGAATGATCCAATTACCCTTTAGTTTACTTGCAGGTATCTACATGCCCTTCAGAACAATTTTCATGGGCTTTTTGTCTGAAAGATTTGTCCTTGCCAATATTTCTGAAAGAATTGTCTTTGCCAATTTTTTTGAAAGAATTCTTCCAAAAGAATTCTTCAAGACCATTTCAAGTTCTTCATTCAGCATGACTTATAGACTTGGAAGAAGTAAAGTCATCTTAGAAACCCGATCAACTCTTCCAGACCCATTCAAGTTTTCAACTTTGCTTAACTTATTAAAATGAACTAAGTAAAGTTGTTGCAAAACTTTGATAAACTCACCTAGACCCATTTGGGTTTTTCACATTGCTTAACTCATAAACATGAGAGAAGCAAACTCACTCCAAAATTTTGATCACCTCTTCCTTGACCCATTTGGGTTTTCCACATTGCTTATCTTATAAACATGAAAGAAGTAAAGAGCTTCCGAAACCTTGATCAACTCTTCTAGACCCTTTTAGGTTCTTGAGACAACTTAACTTATAAAAATGAGACAAGTAAAGACATTGCATAAACCCAATTAACACTGCTAGGCCCATTCGGGTTCTCGGGACAACTTAACTTATAAGTTGAGAGAAGTATAGTTGTTATGGAATCTTGATTTGCACTACAAGACCCACTGGGGTTCTCAAGACTGCTTTACTTATTTTGTAAGTAAAAGCTCTTCATAAATCTGATTTACACTGTTGGTCCGTGCAATTCAACTATTGACATTAATGTTTCATAGCACAAGCTACCTTTGACATCAATGACAATATTACAGACATCAGCCAAAATTGCCAACAATATACCTATGCGACTGAGAGCCTCCACAACAAAATCAATAAATGGGAGTAAATCATGAACCATTATATGAGCAGGAGTATGAACATAGTGTTCACTAAGAGAGAGATCCCAACCTAATTCATCAAAGAGTACCCACTAGTGGAGCTCATGGTAGCAATGACATGCATCAAATCATGGATATAATCATCCCTAAATTCAAGAAAGTGAGTCCTCCAAAGTTCAAAGGATGAAGTTTTGGCAGGGAGGCTAAAGATTGGCTAGTGGGCATGAAAATATGCTTCAAGTTGAGAGATTTTAATTCTAATAATAAGGCCAACTTAGTTGTTTTACAATTAATAGAAGAAATAACCCTTTGGTGCAAATTCTAAGAGAAAATGGAGAACTTGGACATGTCCATCATCACTTTAGGATAGGTTTAAGGTTTCGATGCTAGAAGCTATCAAACACCTACTTCAATGACAGAATCAATGAATTCCATAACCTTTGGTAAAATGACAAGACTGTAGAAGAATAGGATTGTGTTTCCTAAGCTTACTTAAATATATAGGATACATATGAGATGAGCCAAAAAAAGTTAAGAAATATTTCAGTGGACTTTCAACTGGCATTGGGAATAAGGTTTGTACTTTTCAACCCACTACACTAGTAGAGGCTGTTAGAAAGGTCCATGGCTATGTACCTAGGGATATGATATATTAATGTATAGGGTTGATGGAGATGTTTACATGTGGCACACTTCCTCCTTAGTTATATATATGGGTCAAATATATTAGGATAAATGAGTAACTCATGGAATTAGTGCATTGAGTAATGGTCATCCTATATTGGGATTAAAAGGTTTCCCATCCATTTTTAGTTATATAGAGGTCTATATAAAGGAGTTAAATATCATTGTGAATAAATAAAGTAGGTAAGTGTTGAGTCTTTTATTTAGTAGAAAGATATTAGAGGTTGTCCTCTCAAAGTGAAAGTATGGAGTTGTTCCTTCCTAAAAGAGTATTGTATGGTGTTACCCTACTTTAAGGGTATTACTTACCTTAAACAAAAAATGTCAAGCCTCAATCTCCCCCTTGGTCAATGGTGATTATAAGAGATTATTGTGGTTTCAAGGATCTCAAATGTTGAATTAAGCTCTAGGTTAAAAGGATTCCTCCTATTTCATCCAAGATTTCATAAGGTAAATTTTCCATCCAAGACAAGATCTAAACAACAAATCCTCCAAATGTAGACCTAGGGCATAAGTACAAGAAGTAACAATTGAAAATTAATGTTACTATATATTATATTGAAATGGTAACTTGTAAATGTTGTACCCAACATCCCCCTTCTTTCCCATAGGGAAATGGGGACCCCCTTTTTTCTGATTATGGTCTTGACTTTGAGTCCCTCTTCTATATGTTTATGCAAATTTTGGGAAAAGGTCAATTATTGGCTTTTCATATTTTGGCAAAATCGTATTGGTGTTGTGTTTTCATAGAATATATTTATAATTGTTTCAAACTTATTATATTAGGTATTTTTTCTAGTATCTCTTTTAGGACTTATACAATTTGTCATTAACCTTGGCATAATTGTTTCAAACATTTTATCCAACAGAATTGGGTCTTTGATATATTTATTTTAGATATATTTTTTCTGATGAAGTAGACCTTTTAGAATTTTTTTCATGGGCACTTTGCCCTATGAAGTAGACCCTTAGAATTTTTTGCATTTACCCTTTGACCTTTTTGTTATGGCCATTTTTCCTAATAGAATGACCCTTTGAAATTTTTACAGTGACCCTTCAACCTTTTTGTTGTGGCCATTTTGCCTAATAGAATGACACTTCAAATTTTTTGTAGTTGCCCTTTGGCCTTTTTTATGGCCTTTTTCCTGATAGAATTTCCCTTCGACCCTTTTTGAAATGACCTTTCAGACCTAATATACTTACCCTTTGGTACTTTTGTCCCAAGCATTTTGACCTATGAGCCTATCCTTTAGGGCTTTTGTCTTGGACTAATTCTTTTGGGCCTTTTGCCTTAGATCAATTCCTTCAGAAGTTATGTCTCAGATATTTTGTTTGACAAAAATAAACTATGAGCTTTGTGTCTCAGATATTTTATCCGATAAAAATGTACATGCTTTGAAAATTATGTTTCAAACATTTTCTCCAATAAAAATTAGGTTTTTAGGCTTTTTATTGTAGGTCTTTTGTAAAGATCGGCACCCACCAAAATGCTCAAAAATTTTTCCCTACACAAAATGGCTGAAATAAAACTCTACCACCAAGATCAATGGACCAAAATCCCCTGCAAAGCTTCCAAGTGGTACCCCTGCATTCAATCACTTTATTATATATGTTAAGTCATTTTACATTGATGATTGCATGAGCAAACCTGGAAGTGACAAGTGTCTAACTTATGGGGAGTCAAAAGGTCAAGCACCAAGATCTATGATGCACATTAACTCATGTACCAAAGATCTAATAGTGTACGTTAACTCATGCATCAAAGATCTAAAGGTGCATAATCAATCACAACAACAAAGGCTTTTGCGAGAGTGCCAAGTATCACCATTGTGGTATCCCAGTATAGAGAGATCCAATAGTGTGAGAATAATGGGGAATTTTTAAAGATCTAGACTCAATAAGAGGCATGGACAAACATACAATGCATAGTTTAGATAAGTTAGTAACAATAGTGTCCTAGTTCTAAAAATCATTGGTAAAGCGATGCATGTCTGAGTTCCATTTGAAGGTGGCTAATATGAAATATCAAGAGGTTGTTATCACAACCTATAAAAGGAGGCATGTACAGTTTTGGAAAAATAATGCATATATTTGTAGTTTGCATATAGTTCAAGCTATAAATGTAAAAATTGCCTTTGTCTTTATACACATGCACATGTTGCATAATTTTTGTAAAGGCTAAACTTAAAACTGATAACTATAAGAAGACTCTTATACAATTTTAGACCATAGTTAGAACTCAGGTTCTAACTATCACATGTAATGACCTTGCATGAGCTTGGAGGATAAGGTGACCCCTTCCCCAAGTCTATATAAATAATTTTAATCCAACTTGGAGTTTTGTCAAAGAATTTTGAATATAGGAACAACATCAATTTTGATCACCAACAAATGTGTTTGTGTATTTTCTCTCCATTTTTTGTGTAATTAGTTGTTACTTTATTTGGTTATATATTTCAATAATCTTTAGTGTGTAATATCTTTGAATGGATTATTGATTATTTTGATTGATTTAATGATCTATATATGTGCAACAATTGTTAAAATATTGGTGAAATATATTTATTAGGATAATTAAGTTGATTGATTCATAATTTTGAATGTGTACTAGTGCTTTATTTGTAGTTTTTTCTATGTGTGCCAAAACTACCTCAAATACTTCACTAGTTTGAGCCATAATCTCCTGATTAAGAGTGTGGAATAGCTTCCATAAAAGGAACAACCTTTGTTTGAGGCCTATGAATTTATTACATCATTATCTCCTTAGACTTCTTAACCATGTCTGATTGTGTGTGTATAATTATTGTTAGCAACATGCATAGGTTCTGAGAGCACAACTCTGTTTAAAAACCAACCAAGGAAGTAGTTCTTGAAAACCATAGAGCCTTCTTTTCTGCCTTACCATTCTCTCTTTTTTTAAGTTTGTTTTGAGACCTACCCTCTCTAAATTAGCAATCAGCTACCCATCTAATTCACATAGAGATTAACTACCCTGTAGAGACCACACCTCCATCTAAAAACCTTGTCAAAAATCTACATCCCCTACCAAATATTCCATCAATAGGTCATCAAATAATTCATACCTACAACTCATGTCTTGGAGTGGAACTAACCTCCATTTAGATCCTAAAATGTTAGAGGCTACCTCATTGATTGAGGTGTGCATAAAACACACATCAATATTATATATAATGGTAATTGATCTTAATCCATTCCAAATATTAAACCAATGATATCAGCTAGCTTGATTTAATTCTAAATAGACCAACTAACTTCTAACTAGGATGGTCAGGCCAATTTAATTGCAAAGATTACATTGTAACATTTTAAACTGCATCAATCTTATCGATGTAGTTGGGAAGGGACAAATGATGGTTAAAAATACATTGAATAAGTCAACATATTAGAATATTATAGGTGTTGGTATAGTTAGAGAATGCAATATTGAAGGAGAAAGCTTAAGGGATCAATTTTGAGGAAGTTAAAATGGATGTAGGAATAATAGACAATCATTAATATTTTTTGTAAAACACCAATGACCTACCCACCCCTTTCTGAGTGCACTCTTTGAAGTGAGCACTTAGGGAAATTGAAACTCAACAAGGTTTTGCAAGAGAGAAAGCATCAATAAATGATAAAGTTTAAAAATATTATGTGTATACATATTCCCCACCTAAAAATCATCATGTGTCACTAGTGTAACATGGGATGGTGCTTTAGGAAATAACATAGAAATATAATAACTGAGCTAACTCAAAAAAATGAAATAATGAAATAAATGTTGATAAATGAAATAATTGAAAATACCATATACATACCTTGACTTATCTTTATCATTGAGTGGTTTCATTCTATATTTACAATCTTTATCTAGAGGGTGCAGTAACTGCATTGGAAAAACCCTAGGGATATAAGGCTTGAGAGCAAAGAAAATACTCACAAGAGTGGCAAAGTAAATGGAAAACTCACAAACATATTTAAGCACCTAGTAAATTTGTAAGTTGCTTTAGCAAAGGCTAGGTTAGGATCAAAAGACTAAGTAATGGGCATAATAAAATGGAGGTAAGATTGAGTAACAAAAATGCCAAGAATATTAATGACCAAAAGACCCAAAATGTATCCAAAGTAAGAAAAATAACAATCCATATAAAACTGAAGGATTTATGAAATAGTATAATGTAATCAATCATCAATGGAAGATATGTAATAGTCCATACTCAATCAAAGATGGAAAATTAGGGAATGATTAATGCAAACAACATAGATGAAAGAAAAGTAACAATCCATAATCAAAGATGGAAAATTAGAAAATGATTAATGTAAACAACATCAATGAAAGAGAACTAAAATCCATAATCAAAGATGAAAAAACAAGATAAAAATAGGAGAAACATGACAAAAATGACCCACAAAAAGGTGAATAAAAAACTCAAGGTCCCAAACATAACCAAGGGAGATATGAGGAAGATAAGGCAATAACCTAAAGAACATCTCACAACAACTTAAAGATGTAGTTTTTATTCTCATGATAGATGCACTAGAATTATTGTATTCTAAACATGTTGAAATGTGATGGAGAATATGAAGTATAGAAATTAGAAAAGATTTAGAAGCAAACTTACTTATCAATGGGGTAAATGGAATGGGTGGTGGGGGAGAGATGGTAGTATCAAGATGAAAATGATATTTACCAAAAATGAGATGCTCAACTCAAGTTGGTAAGACCAAGATAATTTTGATATCAACAACCTTAGATAACCTTGCCTATCAATAGAAGTTTGAGCTAACTAGTGAAATATAAATATCATTTTATGGAGGCTAGTATGTATGAAAAGTAAAATAGACATACCTTTCGATAATGTGTTCTTCATTCCTTAATACCCCTTATAAAGCTATCGTTATACTATAAATATTGGTTACTTACATGAGAAATTAGGTGGCACTATGAGCATATGATAATGAGACCTCCTACCCCAATCTATTAGTTTATCACACCCTAAAGGACCTCTGCTCTATCATGAGACCAACTATAAAGTTTGAGATTCAACTAGCATAAGATATGTGCCAATATGGATCATGTATTTTGGTGTGATATGAATTTTAAGATTGTTAATACCTTTTAATTATTGCCTTTTTATTTATGATATGGATTTTTTAACTTTTTTGTGGATTTTTTATTCCTCCAAACACATTTGAAAAACCAAACATGGGTGCTAAAAAATGACTATCACAAGAGAGCTTACACTTGGTGGCTAGAGAAGAGAAACTAAATATCATGGTGCCTAAAATTTTTGGACTTGAATTTTTAGAAAATAATGTATTCTCGAAACTAACCTTGGTGTGTACAAAAGGGGTCATGAAATATAGGAGGTGATGAAAATGAGCATAGAATGATTGGGTTTCCCCAAGTTGTAAAAAATATGTAAATGAAGATGGTATAATGACAAGTAGGTTATGAATCTTATTATAATGAATGGTATATGTGAATGAAGAACATGAGGATAGACCCTTGTAGTTTTACCATGAAATAATATGATTGATTCTAAGTGAGGAAAAACACAACTCTCAGTCATTGCCTTATCTTTTAGGGAAGACACCTAGCTAAGGTTTGGAGAAAAAGAAACACATGAAATGAAATGATAAATATTTTTAGGAAGGCATGGTCCTATATGAGGTATTACAATACAACTCACAAGTTGAAAATCAAGTGATGTAAAAATACAAAAGACCAAAGGACCAAGGATGGGAATTGAGGCTTATGTGTCAACAACCTGAAGGTGTGTAAATAAGTGAAGCTAAGGCGATGTTGTAGAACCAAAAGTTTAAGTAAAACTACATGAAATGTTAGCCTCATAGTATATAGAAGTAAAACATGTTTAGAAATGGAAATAGTAATACAAAAAGTAAATGAAGAACATGATATTATTCAAATCATTTTTTCTAAAATTGAGCATTAATTGGTTCTTTGAAGATGTGCCTTCATTGGTTTATAAGCAGTAATTACTAGGTCATAGAATGTTTTTGACTAGATAAGGACCCCAACATTTTTTAGCATACTTGCCTTCTTTATTGTGGGTGTAATATGAATTAAGCACTAAATCTCCAACATTGAAAGTATAGGGTTTGAATTTTCTATGTCATTTAGTGATTTGAGCTTTGTATTAGTGATTATGTTGTAAATCACCCATGCATCACTCATCTAAAAAATATAAGGTGTGAAGGCAAGCTTAATTAATCTATTCATTAGAAATGATACCATGAAGAGAAACATGTAAGGAAGGTAACTCCACTTATAATGGTAAGACAACTTCAAAACCATAAACTAAAGAGAAAAGAGTTGCCCTGGTGGTTGTATGAATACTAGTAAAATAATCCCAAAGTGTGAGATAAATCTTGAGATGTTAGTCAGAATGAGTATATTGAATAGTATTTTACAAGATCTTCTTTAGGAATTTTTTAGTATCTTCAGATTGACCATTGCACTAAGGATGGTAGGCTGTAGAAAATTTGTGCGTGAATTTGAATTTTGCACATAGTTTTTTCATGTCTTTATTTTTTATGTTTCCACCATTGTTAGAGATGATGATGTCAGGAATTTTGAAATGACATATGATTTGATTAAGAGTGAATTTATAGATAATAATTCTAGTGACATTTACAAGGGGCATAATTTCAACCCACTTGGTGAAATATTCAATGGTAATGATTATGAAGACACGATCATCTTGTGATCTAGGTAATTTACCAATGAGATCTAATCCACACAGAAAATGGTTGGAGGAGAGAGAATGAGATCATCATGTAGTTGTCAAGTAGTACACTTGTTAGGATTATACTAGTGGGTTGTTCTAAATAAGAAGTATGATTATTCATAGTATTTTTAAGTTGTTCCTTGGTAGAGTGATTCTTAGGTTTAATAATAGTGTCTTTATGAGTAGGATTACAATGGTAATTAACCTTATCCACATTCACATATTGGAATTTTATGTAATATTGGTCATAATTAGCATACATAGCATAAACATTTTCATTGGAATGTTGTATACTATGATCTAAAGAAGATTTTTGAATTCTTTTATTTGTAGACTTGGAAAATGTTAACTTTTGATAAGACCTAATATATTCATTATGGTGAACCTTTATCATAACATCATGATCAAAATAGTCTCCCAATATGAGGGAAACTACAAATTTTGGAAAGGCATGACATGCCCTATGAGAGTGGCAAATGTTGTTATGAAACCAACAAAATTTATTAGGATCATACCATGAGGGAGGAGAAATAGTAATATGGATGAAAGGTTTATATGGAGATAACAACTCTTTATTTGTGACATACTAAAGGGTATTTGGGAGGGAGTTTAAGTATCTAAGTTGGTGGATCCTATTTTGGTTTGAGGAGCTTGAGTTGAGAATTGGTAATGATGATCGCATTAGCTGAAGTTTGGAAAGATTCCCTTATGAGATTATGAGAAGGTTCAAATTGATTCATAAGAAAGTCTTGTCTATTTCTTAATCAAATGCATATTCTAAGGTTTGGGGAGGTTATAACCTTGTATTGAAGAGAGGTTTTAAGAGCAGTGTTAGTATAAATTCCTAGAAAACCCATGAGAACATGCTATTGAGATTGTATGTGCGAATCAAAATACAAAATATAATCAAGGAAAATACTTTGGAAAATTAAATTTAAACTAGGTGAAGGATTTTATAGGAATTAACATGAGTCACAATCTTAATTTACCTAAAATATATTGAACAATTACTAGAATATAGGAAAATAAAACATAACTGTGTAAAGGAAAAAGTGTAGACATAAATAATAACCATTATCAAATATCTATATTGATCTTTATGTTTTGGAAAAAAATTTAAATACAAATGATTTCTATTTATAGAGCTTACAAAGGATATATCACTTCATATCCCATCCTTTTACTAATAACAAAAAATAAACTCTTTACACTCTATAGACCTTTGATGTGATTTTAGGGTTCAAATACATACAAAAATATATACAATGTATAAAATAGTGTGAGTCACACACATGTCATATAATTAAACTCTACAATTTTGTAACCCTATTCTATTACTAACACTTTCTCAAACTTAAACTATTATCTCATCTCGAGACAAAGTCATAATAAGTGTGTTGAATGCTGGAACTGGTGAAATTACTTGAAGAAAAAGATTTAGACTAGAAACATTACTTGTAGTAATTACTCAAGGTGGAGTTTACTGGTTTTCACCTCTTACACACTACTTAGCTACCATTTTAGGTTTTTAACTAAGTAGCATACCAATTTTTCACCCTTTTAAGTTTTCAATAGATTGGCATAACCAGGATCCCAACCTTATGGGTTTTCAATCTTCCTAGCCCCACTCCTAATGTTTCAAGCATTACTTTACATAGAAATAAGCATCTTATAAAATTTTGAAGAATTGGTGTGCACCATACCTATATGAAGGGTGAAGGCATAGACTAAAAATAAGAAAGAGGAGGTTGTAAAGTGGAAGATATAGTTAGATCAGTTATAGATGTTGAAGAATAGGATGATGGATGTGATATAATTATTTAAAAAATGGTCATTGTTATAGTCACAATTGTTACTGATGTTTGTTGATGTTGAATAGCTCGCTGCACAACTTGAGCATCTTTCCTATTTTGGAGTTATTACTAGATATGGTTCGGTGGGACAAATTATGAATATGCAATGATTTTAGAAATAGAAAAGTGGGACAAATCCTACTTGAACATTTTCCAATCACCGAGACCTTCCTGCACCAAATAAATCATATTACACAGACGGGATTAAGATTGCATTAAGTTATTAATATCATCATCCTTAGAGATAACGATGATGACCCTCCACTATGACCCTTTGAATTAAATCTCCAACATGAGCTCCTCCCTTATATCTATGTGCCACTATGTTTATATTATAACAAATATATTGTGTAACATGTCATTCTATTAGTTAGTCATCTTGGCCATCACTGAATCTCTTGAGTCTAAATACTCCTTCAACACCGAATCCATTGAAGTAGGTTTAGTCATTTGATTTGTCATTTTTTCCTTAGTTTTGCAAGATTTAGTGATCTCTAGACTTACCTTGTTCAATTTATTACTAATTGTTGCTTGCAATCTATCATGGTGTCAGTAATTTGTAAAGCTTGATGTACAATAATGTCCATGATTTTTTCATACTTGTCTAAGAGTTTGTAGATAGCCTCTATTTCAAATTTCAACCTCTGGCCTTACATTTGAATTTTCTAAAACTTTTCATAGTAAGCTATCAGCCTAAACAACAGTGTCATGAATTACTTCTCTTCAAACATCACTTGGTCACTCAATACTTTAGTAGCCAAGGTAGGCCAAGTGTCATCAATTAGTTACCTTATTTTGATGAGGTAGAGGTGTAATTATATGTTCCCCTCCCTTAGTTGTAATTCCTTTTACTATAATGTAGAATCCTTTTGTATGATGGACTCTTAAAATGCAACCACTCCCTCAATTTATTTTTCTGAAGGCAACTAGGATACATCAAGTGATGTTTCCTACAACATTATTATAAGGGCTAAAGTAGAAGCCATAAATGTCACATGTTCCTTATTTATTTGTGGCATTAGGAACAAGAAGGTTGTTCACCTCATTGAAGGTGTATGGATAACCCACAACCATTGGTTGGTGAATTTCATCTTGTTCTAGGAAGCCTCTATTTACACACCCCCTTGAGTGGACCCTAACCCTTGTGATGTGGAATGTGGTTGTTGGACCTTAGTTATTATTACCTTCATAGCAGGTTCTACTAAATGTTACGCTACAAATTATACCTAGGTTTGTCACCTTGATTCCACCCTTGATTTTCCATCTGCCTCTGTCTAGTCCTTAGTTGCTTGAACTTAGGCCTGCTTTGTGTTTCTTCTTCCTAATTTCAAAGTACTTATTTATTTTTCTCTTTTTCTTCTTCTTTTGCTTTGGCTATTGCATTATCCTTAACCTTCCTCTTCTATGTTTCTCATACTTCTTAATTTGCTCAACCTATCTCTTTCCTTGCATGCTATTCTTCATGTTTCTTTTTTTCTTCCTCTTGTCTCTTCCTCTAATCTTCCTCCTTGGCAACCTTTTATGTTGCTTATTCCTTCATATTCTTATTCTCCTATTTTATTACCTTATTTGTAACTACATTTTGAGCCTTTTCCTACCCAAGGTGATCTTAAATAACTTGGTAATATGCCATGATATCTTATTATATGACTAAATACATAGGCTATGGTTGTGCACTCACTTGTGGCTCGTGCACAGGAGTTAGAGAATCCATAGATGAAAGTGACTATGAAGGAGAGGAACAAGGGAATGACTCAACCATGGTGCACCTCTAGATTACTGAGTTTTGTATAGTTGTAGAAATTAAAGTCTTCTTCAACTATTTGTAGGCCTATATCATCTTTTGTGGTTGTCATTCTAGTATTTGAGCCTCATGTGGCTCATCTTCTTCAACTAGATGAGGTTTGATAAAGGAACCCATATGCTCTATAATAGATGGTGATAGTTAGGGCATAGTACGGGTCATTTGCTTAAACATAAATGACTATTATGGGATTCCTTGTTGTTGTGGGTTCTTTTGTGCCCCTAAAGACCCTGTACCCCTTCAAAATTGTAGTCATCTTGCATGTGAACTCTTTTTATTCTAACACTGTGTATAAAACTATCAATGTAGGAGGTATGGGAATGTCCACCAAAAAGATATTCATCACATTATTTCACACTTGATAAGTGTGCACTGCTTTGTAGAAGAATAATTATTTTTCTTCTTCTTCCTCATAGACCTCAGTGTGTATGTAGTCCAACATAGACTTGTACACTTCCTCCCCTATAACTCTCAGTCGAGCAAGATCATATTTATTAGTGATTTATGGAAGATTCCTATTAGAAGTCCATAATTTGGTATTATGTGTCTTATTCTTTGGTGGAGGTGATGATGCTCTATGTGTTGATACCTTTTATTTTCCCATAATAGTCTATAATGGGGATACTTCTACTTCAAGTCGTGTTCACACCTCTATTTTTGGTTACATTGATGGTTATTGAGAAAATGGTTATTGTGCCCCTAGGGTTATCATTCATGGTGGTGGTACTTAGCAAGAAACAAGATATTTATACTATAAAACTTCCACTTACACATTTAATACAGTAATGAAAAATGATAAGGAAGTGATGGGTGGCTTTAGGAGCATGTGAACTCTAATTTAGATGCCATCATGGATCTTAGTCATTGTAGCTTGCTGACCCAAATACTAAATGAATGATGTCTATGAGCACACAAGGGTGTGAGAAGATAAGGCATTAGATTTCCATGCACCATGGATTGAATCTACCTGACTGCTCATAATATTATACTATTTTGGTCTAAGGAATGTTTATTAAGGTGGTTGTGGGTTAGAAGTTGACATCTGGATTAATAGGGCCATTTGGTAACTTTTAATGGGTGAAGTAGATAATTATTACCATGAATTAGTACTAGAAGGCATATGATGTCTTGTTGATGACTTTATCAATATTTATGATGAGCTCGAAGACCAATATTTTTTGACAATTGAAATCTTCATTGAACTGGATCAAGCGGTAAGTGATGTCAATTATCCCTTTTGTGGCATGCTTGACACTTTTGGTGGTATAATGAATTTTTTTGTGATGCATACAAAGATAATGTACACTGAAATATCCTCTACATAGTCTATGGATCCTCCTATATGCCCTATTGTATTTCTCCCATGTGTCTGAATGGATGGGTGGACTCTTTATCTTGTAAGGGGCCAATGATTTACACCTTGTAGATAATCGTATTGCTTGTGCCATGGTGGCTATGTTGATGAAAATAGTCACCTATTATGACAAATGAATAACTCCCTCATTGTACTGACTAAAAAGTGTCATCATTACCTCATCAAGCTAGCTAAAGGTCAATAGTTTGATAAGTTGCTCTTTATTTATTCCTCACAAGTGATGTTAAAATGCTATAAATCCTAGTTTTCCTATTGTTGGTTGGTTTGAAATGAAAACATTAGCTTATGTTATGTCAATGAAGTCGAATGAGTATAGGTCATGGTGCCTTGTTTATCAGAGTGAAAGTATGATCCCCATCTCTTCTTTCTATACATTAGAGAGAGGAATCAAAAGTTGTAATTGATCCATGGTTATTGTTAAGGTACCCTTGGAATGATAGTTTCAGCTGAAACTAGTGCTATTGAACAATCCATGTGCAAATGAGTGAATTAGTCACAAATCATAAAGGGATCTTAATTTCAAAGGTTTGTAATGGCATTGTGTTTTGTATGCCCTTATTTATATAATTTTTCTAGATTGAATCCACCTAACACATTGCTTTGAATGTGTTGAGTTGTCTCTGTGTTGTTATGCTTGTTGAATTAATTGTAATTAGTTGCTTATAATTTGATGTTGGTACATCAATGTCTAGAATCATTGATTATGTTAATGATATTTTTTGATGTAATGCACCATATTTTCCCTTGTCACTTTCCTTTATTATACTTTACCTGATTCTGACACTCAATCCACTTTAGGAAAGATACAATATTTTAAGTATGTCATCATTAATAGATTTTTGAGTGACCGTTGATTATCCTTCCTCCATAAATTATTTATCAATGCCTCATTATTGAACTTAATTTATGACCATCATGTTGAACTTGTATGACATTGTTCATTCTATGTTGGGTTATTTTCCTTGTCACACTCTTCGACTTTGACTTTTACAACTTGGTTTTGATTTATTGTGATATAGAGATCACACTACGTAAAAATAAAATAATAAAATAATACATTAAGTAAAAATCTTGATCTACATGGTGTTACTCAGCACTCTCTTTGATTTTTCTACAAGATATGATAGAGATTATTAATGGTAAGGTTTAAGCTTGTAGTCATTTATGCATCTTGAAAGAATGGTTCCCTGAAGGTCCCTTAACACAATTGTTCATTAATTTGATAATTCATGGATGATGTAATGTTTTTTTCATTGGATCCACAACTTACCTGGGAATGCCCAAAATTTGCTATCATATAGTTAATACAACTTGTTCTGAGTAAAATTATCTAGATCATAAATTGTGATCATGCCACACTTTTTTAATTTATTTGATAACTTTATATGTCCATTATGATCTTTATCCAATTTTTTCCATTTTAGTTAAATCCATCATGCTAAAGAGAGTTCTGATATCCTAGTCACATTATCATTGAAATTCACAGATTAGGTACTATGTATTCCATTGGCATGACTGCTTCTAATCTGTAAACTAGTTAAAATCGAGTGAAACATGTTGCATGCTTATAGTTTGTCCTATAGGCTCATAGGATTGCAATAATTTGATCCTCCCAATCTTATATTTATGCATTTCATATTTTTGTGATTATCTTTCCAAGGACTTTGTTTGATGCTTATGCTTGCCCATTGACTTGCAGGGGATGTGTTGTGCTTTTGTGATGTGATATCATAAACTCCTTTGTCAGAATCTTGATGGTATTATTTAGGAGGTGAATTACTATGTAGCTAAACCACTTTACACGACATCTAAATCTAGTTATAACAATCCCATACAAAAATTTGGTTATATCTTTAGTGTTGCAACTTGGTATCACATCAATCTCTGCCCATTTAGTGAAGTAATTTGTTGTTATAATTATGTACCTTACAATATGGTGTTTATTGGGCAAATCAATTGATTTTAAATTTTTAATTCCCCACTATTCAAATGGTTGTTGATATAACATGGGATTTAACAACATTTCATCTCCATGATTAGGCATTCCCATCCATTGATAAATGTCATAGTGTTTTGCTACTCGATGCACATCCCAAAATAGAGTAGGCCACTTTAGAATATCTTCCTCATAGTGGATTCTCCTACAAAATGTCCACTTGCAATTATTTGATGCGCCTCTTGAATAAGTTGTGGTCACTTATGCTCTAAAGTTCCTATGTGTAATATGTCATCTCTATCCATTTTATATAGAAAGCCATTAATGATGTTGAATGGAATGGCTCTTGTGATCAACTAATTTTTATCTCTTTCTAGATAGTACACATAAAAATTCCTTGTTCAAGGAAATTAGCTATTTTAATTTTTTTATTATCATAAATACTAAAATAAATGGGCATATAATTATTCATTTTAGATTTATTCAGGTTCCCCTCCATTGTATATTTGGATCAAACGATCTGGTCCCACATTTTCTCTCCCAGGTTTTACATTGATTCTAAACTAAAATTCTTGAAACATCATTAGCCACTTACATATCCTCCCTCATAATATGGGCTTATTTACTAGATATCTCAAAGCCTAGTGATCAATAAAAAATCAATTGGCATTTATAAAAGATAGTGTCTAAACTTTTTGAATGTGAACACCATTTCTAGGGCTTCTCATTTTGTAGTTATGTACTTTTTTTCTACAAATGAGACTTTTTGAATAATGAAATGAATGGGATGGTCCAATACTCCATCCCCTAGTTATGATAAAATAACTCCTACCATAGTTCCAAAATCATCTACATGAACATGAAATGATTTGCTTTAGTTAGGAAAGACCAATATGGGAATGGTTATCATCCTTTGTTTTAGATCCACAAATATTGTTTGACACTCATTAGTCCATTGGATCCTGGTGTCTTGCATAGTATCTTCTCCATGGGATAAAATATATTTCTATAGCCTTTTATTAATTTATTTTAATATCATGTATGACCCAAAAATGATCACACCTCTATAGATCTTGTATGAGGTGGCATACCCATAATAATTATAATTTTGGATTGGTCAACCAAAATACCATAGTTGCATACTATATGACCCCAAAGGACACCAAAAAGTGTGAATAAAAAGTACTTATTTATATTAAATGTAATACATAGAGCTTAGAATCATTCCAACATCAGTCATAACTTGGATAGGTGATCCTTTAATAAATGAAAAATAACTAAATCATCTAGATAAAATTCTAAGCAATCATGGATGAATTTTTCAAATGTGGTGATCATATCCCTAAAGAATATAGCAGGAGCATTATTCAAGTAAAAATTCATTACTTTGTATATAAAATAGCCCCATTCCATTATAAATGTGGTTTGATATTGATCTTCTTCTATGATTGGGATGTTATGGTAGCCACTTAACCCATATGTAGAGGAATACACTTCATGTCTTGTCGCTAACTCCATGACTTCATATGTGAATGGATCATTAATATAAGCATCATTTATCACATGATATTACCCACATACTCTTATTTATAAAGACTATTTAGGATACACCACCATTGGGCTAACCCAGTCTAATCTTTCCATTAGATAGATAATGTTTGCTTCTTATATCTAGTCTAGTTCAACCTTTACCTTCAGTTTCATGTTGGTGTTTAATCTCTATGGGAGTTTTTTTATAGGACATATGCACTCTTTTATCTCTATGTGTATCTCCCCCAATGAAGTGTCTACACCTTTCACTTCTACAAACTTTGTTGTAAATACATCCTGATAATCTCATAGACAGTCCTTATAAAATCTCATTTTGTGTCTAGTAGTTGTCTAAAGTCACAAGTTTTACCTCAAAATCTATCTCAATATTCTCTACCAATTTATTTAATGGATTATAATATATTTTTTGGAGTCACTTGGAACTAATTATTGTAATTTTATCTATCCTTCTTACTCTTAAATATTAAGATTTCATAGTTATTAATCTTCAATTTGGTTTGTGATCTTGGCTATAGGCTCTTCCATTTCTCTCTCAGGTTCAAAAAATCCCTTCAAATCTAGGTCCTCATAAATTCATTAGACTCATTAAGTTCCCTATTATTGATGATTCTATTCTAATTTTTTATCAAAACCTACTCTTTCTTTACTCTCCTTATAATTTTGTAGAGTTATATTCAAGTCCTTAGTTATTTCCTCCTATGAAGCATAGTCTTGTGTACTACTGAGATCCTTCACTTAGCCATGGAATAAGAATACCTTCAAAATATAAAGATCTTGGTGTACCAATGGGTTTATTATATTCAAAGACAAATGTTTGAATAAAATTTTATTATACCTGTGGCCAATTCTTAATCTCCCTTCTTCATTCTTGAAGCATATACTACATTGTTGGAACAGATGCTAAAGTATGCTTGAATACATGTACCTAATATATAGGTTATACACCTTGAAAAGACCACACATCTACAAATTTATGAATATCCATTTCAGGTCACTATCCTTTTAATAAAAATTGTTGTTGATTCATGTCACATGTGCTATTTTAAATTAAGGTCATAACAATTCATAAGCATTTTCCCAATGTACTTGATTTAACCTATGTATGACCCACCATGTTAAAATAATTCCCTTTAGAGCATAATTCAATGCATTGACTTGATGATCTAAATTTAGAACATGTTACTCTAATCTAGAAATAAATTAACCCAAATCATTGGTTACAAAATATTGAGGTAATTGTCACTTTGTAGCGAAAACCATTTGCATTGGTCTCACCTCATTATCTCTTCTTACCTAATTCAACATATGAGTATCTAAATCCCCACTCACATAAGATGAAACTTCCCATGGTATAACACCTTCATGAGTGGGTTTGATGTAAGTCACGTCTATCATACTTAATTGATATATAAAATCTACTTTGGACCTTATTGGCCACTACATAGAAGGTGACTTACATTATCGTATCTGGAAGTATGGAACTTGTGCCTTTGTTATCATAGGTCTAAATGAAATTTGTTCTATTTTTTTAGCTAATATTGATGCTTTATTTCTAGATGGAAAAAGTGATACTTTGCATCCCGTAGTGTGTAATGCTTAGATTTTATGACCACTACGACCCAACTATTATCTCCATAGTCTTAAGGTGAATCTGGCTCCTTGGGTATGATGTATGGATTTCTCTTAGTGTTGTTCATGGGTATAATAAAAAATTTATCCCATTGGTGTGCCTCCAACTAATTACACACTTTATTATTTTTCATTTGACCATCATAAGCCCACTTCTTACTAATCAATGTAGGGTAGTGTGTTTCATCAGTCTTCATGTCAATTATTTTGAAACTAGCTTGCAATCTGATCTAAAAATCCAAGTTTATAAAACTTTTACAGTCTACTTGAATTAGATTTATAATGAATATTAAAATCTAATTTCCAATTTTAAGTAAATTATAAAATTACTTTATAAAAATTCCATAATTTAATTAAGGAAATTGAAAGAAATTTAGATCATAGAGAATAAATTAAAAAAATGACACAAAAGATTTATTTATGGGATTCACCAAATGGCTACGTCCCTGGGTCCACTCTGTGAGTGTTATGATCTATTAAAAACTCTTTGAGAATAATTAAAATATCTCTCTGAGTATAATAAAAATACTTCCATACCACATATTTGTCTATGCAACCAAAATAAACCTCTTTTATTTACTGAAGGTTCTTGCTACCTCTATAATCTAGATATTTCTCTATTCATTTTTTTATTTTCCACCTCTATGCAAAATCACTACTACCCCTGTAAAACCACATGTTTATATTTCTCAATGTTTCCTTGGCATTGGTTGGGCATTACCTAACAGTTTTGCTTTGGAAAAGATTTACTTGTTTTCCCCTAGCTTCACACATTGGTTGGGTACTAGCAATTTTCCAAATTCAGATTTTGTTTTAACAACATTGCATTGGGTTTCTGATATTTCCTCTCCTACGCCTTTACATTGGTTGGGCGTTCAAGATTTTTTTACCCATATTTAAATCCATGTTGGTTTTCCTTATCATCAGTTAATCCCACACTATGTTTGGGTGGAACTAGTTCATTAATGACATGTTGGGAGCTATGTCATAATGGAAAGTTGATTGATGCCAAAGATGGTGGATGGTTTGATGCCAAGAATGATTAGGTAGTTGAAGTAAGCTTAAAATAGGCTTTGCCAATACATTTCCCATGTGGAAATTCACTATAAATCCTTTGGCATCTTGATATTTTAAATAAACGTGTCTATAAACCATGCAAACTCTTATCCAACATGTTGTCCATGTAGTAGTTTCTACATTGTATTTTATTAATTGTGCCATTTGTTTGTTAATTGCATAATCTATTTATTAAACAAGTTTATTGGTGCCATATGCCATGTGTTTTTAGCTAATTCCAATGCCATATGCCATAATATCAATAACTATGCCAACACCAAGGTGGAATATAACCATATGACAACTACCACATTCTCTTTGGAAACTCATGATTAGAATAAACATGCATTTAAGATTTATACCAAGACAAAGTAGAAGCCAATGCTATATATCCTTTGGTGGAATAAACATGCAATCATGCTCATCTTTAGATAACCCATGGTTAAACTACAATGCCTTTCTTTGGATGAATACACTTGTAGCTTTTTTAATAATAACCATACAACGAATTATCAAAATGGTATAGATTAGTGGATAAAGAATATATTAAAATATATATATTGGTAGCAATTTAAACAAAATTATTGTAAATATTACAGATGGAGGTATGGAATTATTGGGTAGATAATACCACATTTGTATCCATAATAAATAATTCTAATATAAAAAGATAAATTTATTTTTAATCTCCTTATATATATTTGCCATGCTCCACATATTTTCATATTACCCTGGAAGTTATTTGATTGGAACTTGTAGTGGAAATACCTTGGATCATTCCTCCCTACTAAGGACTTTTGGACCTCTAAAAGTTGATTTAATTATCAACCAGGTGAGGGTATTTTTCCCTCACTTTTTCGATTTCCATCCATTTTGTCTTATTCAAATGCATCCCTTTTAAACCAACATGAGGATATTCAATATCACCCCTTCACATAGTTCTATTTTTCCTATCAATAATAACATCTTGCAACTCATGAAGAGACTCAGAAGCAAAATCATCAATATTAGGAACTTGAATACCCTTATCTTGATCCATGATCATGGCAGGTTCATACAATGTCAAGTTTTCTACATTAACCATTGAATAAAATTGCATATAAAAAGGCAAATCCAATAAGAAAGCATTTGTACCAATCTTTTCCAAAATCTTAAATGGACCATACATGATTGGGTTTAATTTTTTACCTTCACCTTTCAAACTTTCTTTGTTGATCTGAAGCCAAACCTAATCATCCACTTTGAATTGATTATCAACTCAATCCTTATCATGCCTAGCCTTATATTTATCTTGGATCTTCTACAACTATTCTTGAATAGATTTTTGAATCATTTTAATTCTCTGAATGAAATTTTTAGCCTTCTTGACATCACTGTTTCCATCCACCACTGAGTTAGATTTTTTTTCAAAAGAAAAGTCCAAAGGAGACATAGGCAAATAACCAAAACAAGTCTCAAAAGGAGACTTGAAAGTAGAATAATCTAAAACACGATTATAAGAATATTGCACATAATATTAATTTTCATCCCATAATTTAGGATGTTTACCACAATACTGCCTGAGTAAATGTACCACTATTCAGTTAACCACTTCTATTTGTCCATCAGTTTGTGGATGGAAGGTTGTGCTTTTTTTTAGCTTAGTATACATCAAGTCCCTCAAAGCTGATCAAAACTCACCGACAAATCAAAAATCATGATCATATAGAAGTGGGTAACCCAAAATGGATCTAAACATTTTTCAAAAATAAATGTGCAGTATCCTTGCTTGTAACTTGTTTAGTCTAAGGAACCAAAATACACATTTAGTTGACCCTATTTACAACCACATATGGATAATCATGTTTTCTTTGTGACATAGATAAACCTCCTACAAAATCCATATAAACACTTTTCCAAAGATGGTTAAGAACAAGAAGAGGTATATATAATCCTAACTTCTAATTACTAGGTTTACTTGTGGAATAAAGAATACAAACTTTGATATATTTAGATACATTTTATATTATATAGGGCCAATTGACATATATTTTTAATTGTGCAACTATCTTACCAATGCCAAAATGACTTGAAACAAGAGAAGTGTGAGCTTCTCTAATCATGTGAACTCTCTCATCCTATGGAATACATATTTTTCCAAGATGATATAACATTCCTTTATTAATACGATAGTCAAATGCTTCTACTGATTTAACATTTATCAAATCTTCATATACATCCTTAAAATCAACATCTCTAATATATTGTTTCTTATAGCTTTCATTAACAAAAGGACTATGCTGCAAAATATTAGATTCTACAATAGGAGGTCTAGAAAGAATTTTTGAAACCTTATTATGTGTTCCCTTTTTATACCTTATAACAAGATAGAACTGTTGTAAAGATCCCATTCATCGAAAGTGTCATGATTGTTATAGCTTGGATTGTGATTGAAGATACTACAAAGGCTAATGATCTATATGGATGATTGTCTCTTTGCCCATCAAATAGTGTTTTCACTTTTTCACACTTTGCACCAAAGCATACAACTCTTTATCATAAGTAGGATAAATTTTTACTACACTTGTAAAGGTTTTCAAATGAAAACACACTGGTTTTTAGTTTTGCATTAACACTGCCCCCATTGCATATCCACTAGCATCAGTTTCTATCTCAAAATATTGTCATAAATTAGGAAGTGCAAGAATTAGAGTTGTACTTATCTTTTCTTTCAGGGTATTGAAAGTTTTTTCATGCTTTTCTCCCCATTAAAAGACTTGCTTAACACTTGTTAAAGCATGTAAAGGAGATGTAATATAAGAGATGCTAGTAATAAATTTTCTCTAGAGTTGAACTGATCTAAGAAAATTTATAACCTCTATTGCAATATTAGGCCTTGGCCAATTCACTATAGCTAAAACTTTTGTAGGGTCCATTTTTAGTGAACCATTCCCTACAACATAGCCTAAGGAAACCAAAGATGTTTTTACAAATTCACATTTTGACATCTTCAAAAATAGTTTCTCCTTTTGCAAAGTATCTAAGACTTTCTTCATGTGTTTAAGATGATCTTCTCATGTGTTAATAAAGATTAAAATATCATCTAAGTACACAACTACAAAATCTTCCAAAAATGGTCTTAACACATCATTCATAACCTGCATAATTATGGCAGGTGCATTACAAAGTCCAAAAGGTATAACAAGCCACTAAAAAAGACCTTGCTTAGTTTTAAAAGCAATTTTCCAACTATCACCATCACTTATTCTTACGTGGTGATAACCACTTCTCAAATCTAACTTAGTAAAATACTTTGCATTTTTCAACTGATCTAACAAATAATCAATATGAGGAAGAGGGTAGTGGTTTTCAACCATGATTTTATTCAAAACTTGAAAGTCCACACACATCCACCATGTATCATCTTTTTTAGGTACCAAGACAATAGGTAAACCACATGGAGAGGTACTTGGCCAAATGACTCCTTTCTTAAATAACTCCATCACTTGCTTCTTTATTTCTTCATTCTCTACTACTGACAACCTATACATGTCAATATTAGGAAGAGAGGCATCCTGCTGTAATTGAATCTCATGTTGAATTTCCCTCTTAAAGGGTGTTACCTTTTGAGTTGCCCTTATTCAATTTTTCATGAATTTTTCCATAAAATAAGTTCACCTGCTTATTACCTTTTATGTGTGAATTTTAAAAAGTATTGAACCTTTCTCAAAGTTCAAGAGTTCAATAAGTTCAATGGTTTAATAGGTTCAATGTTTCAAAGTTTAAAGTTTCTCAAAGTGAATTGTTTGTCTCTTTGTGTATTTCAATTATGATTTTGAACCTTTCGGTTGAACTTGAACCCTTTTTCAGAGTTAAAAAATTTAACGGTTCAAAAGTTCAATAATCAATGTTTTGTAAAGAGTCATGTTCACTCAGTTCCCTTGTATAAATTAATGTATCGTTGAACCTACCACTTGAACCTAACGTTTAAAGCTACATTACAGAGTTCAAAAGTTCAATAGGTTAAATGTTTCAAAGTTCAAAGTTTTTTGAAAGATCATATGACTATTGGTCAGTCTATGTAGTTCATCTCATATCATTGAACCCCAAAATTGAACCAAATTTTCAAAAGTTCAATGGTTCAATGACTATATTCTCATCTCGCCCCGAGGCATTCTCTAAGTTAAAATTAGTGGGAGATTTAGAGGAGAATATATCCGAAACTCAATATAAAATAATTTTTTTTGAATTTCCATGAGGTTATAGATAATCATTACTCATCAAAATTATGCATAAAAAAAGCTCGCCATTAATGCATATGTCAGAGTGCATGTCTTATCAAGCATTTTTAACACGTATTGTTTCGGTTTAATTATTTGATCTAGTTAATATCTATATCAAGAGAGAACAATTCAAATTTAGCAAACAAGCATACTAGATGATACAAAGGAGAATAACATAGGTGGTATAAGATATTTGTTACTCAATTTCATAGTGATTTTAGATAAATTTAAGGTGAGTTTTATTCTTACTATAAGTTGTTTCCATTACTTGGTTGGAAAGAAGAATTCTTTTGAGCTCATGATATTATTTAAGAAGTTCAAAAAAAATTCTTTTCATCATATCCTCCAACCTGTAGCCATGAAATCTACATGTCTTGATTATGAGCATGGTCCTGGTCTCATATGCTCTTCTCCTAAAATTGGGGACACCTCTCCAGTCCAATATGACTTGGAAGATTATAAGGAAAGGGCTAGATATCCTGTGTCAAATCCTATGATGCAGAAGATAGTAGAAAGTGTTTTGGTTGAAGTTGTGGCCTTTCCCATAGATATACAATGCCTTGAATTGGTTCTTGAATGCATGAATAGATATGAACCTTAGAATAGGTGTATCAAGACTACAGATGGTAATGTTTTACTACATATCAAAAGACAAACCCTAATGTATGTGATGAGAATTCTTTTTAAGGAACCATATTCTAACCTTAGTATCACTTCTTCTTATGGTTATTTTTCATTAAAGAAAGCAATTTACAAGAGCGTGATTGCAAGGAATTGACTTTTCAAATTCTAGAAAGGGAGTTCAAGACTGTCCAGACCATTAACAAGAAATCACATGATTCCATAAGTACAAGATATTATAGTATTACTACATAGGCTAAAGGGCAATGCTCATGAATATTATTAGGAAGATTGGATGTACATTTTTATTCAGGTGATCCTCTAAGGAGAGAAATATTTAGATTGGGTAGAAATTATAGTTGAATGTTTGCATCTGGGTTTAAGTAATTGTTTGGGAAATAAAGAGCTTTATATGTCTTCATACATTTTCTATCGCCTGGCATCTACAAGACAATGGATAGGATTACCTCATGCACCCTTGGCTGAAGACAACAAAATTTATGATTATTACTCATAGTTGCAATTGCATAATTGCTATGAGGATTACAGGAGGGTTAATGATGTTTTTACTGGGAAAATAACTTTTAAATTATCAAACAACATCAATAAAAGGTTGTCTGATGAAGCTATGAAACTAATCAATATTTATGGTAGTTTCTTCATTAAGTTTTCCAAGTTCACTTATATCAGAGTTGGAGGTTTTAATGGTGAAATTTTGAGGTTACCTAGGTATGTTTTTGACTGATTTGTGTTAATAAAAGTCTACAAACAATTAACACATGTAGATAAAAAATTCTTAACAAAAAATAAATCTGGTATATCTTTTCCTATCTAACTTGGATGTTATTCATGTAAGTCAACATCTGATGCTTTGAATTTAGAATTGGATTTTAAAAAATTCATTTTTTATTAATTCACGGTCAGATCCCAATTTGATAGCAAAGGTTTTGCCAGGGATAACTTGGAATAGGGTTTTCACATATTTTTCAATTAGAGGATTATTGGGAGGATTATTCAGATGAATTTGAGGTTAGAGAAAGACTATGGTCCAGGTTCTCCCTAGGATAAATAATTACTCTTAATTTAAATATGGATATTTTTAGAATCTTTGATAATGAAGAACATGTGACTGATCTGCAATTCGAATAGATAAAACAATCACCTATTCCAAAAATTGACTGGAAAAAAAATGAAGAAGATAGAATTGAGGTTAAGACCCTCCCAGTAATAAGGATAACTGAGAAATGGTTGAGAGAGCAAAAACTAGGGGGAGCTTAAAACATAGCTTCCTAGTAATGTACATCAATAATTGAATCACCATCCCCAATAAGCTCCTCTAACCAACTTATTGCTATATGTGATACAAGTACTTTCAGAGCAAAAACTGGAAGAGATCCTATCATCAAAAGATCTGAGAAGGCCCTTATAACTACTCTGCCTCCTCGTGCCACTAGATCAAGGACCTAAAGTAAGAGAAAGAGTCAGATTTCTAAAAAGGAAATTGTAGATTTGAATTCTAAAGAAGATTCAGGAGAAGCCAAAGGTGATAAATAATCTAGTTCACCAATGGCAGAAGAGGTTAGTGCAAATCAACAGATAGTGATTCCATCTGATTCTACCAAACTTATGATTGTTTCAAATGTACTTTATAATCAACAAAATCCTAATAAAGAAGTCTCAGCCTGTGCACCCAAGTGGCTAGAAAGCTTAATCAACAACAAAAGGAAAATAGTACCATTTTATTTTCCCTTGGAGGATATGGTGAGTAAGTGTTTAGGGAAAACTCCTAAATCTAAAAAGTTAAAAATAACATCCAGGGTAGACATCAACCCTAATACAAGGAATTAAAATGTAGAAAAAGCTTAGCCAAGAACCAATGAGGAAGTTCAAGATTTTACAGTTCAAGATTTTACAATTAAAAAGATAGATCTTGGGATTGCATCACATGCCACGTATGTGCATCACCTCGAAGCTCCACCAAAAGGATAGTTAGTAGAACTTGGAAGGATGAAAAAGATAAAAGGGAGTTAAAATAGATTGTGTGGTCAATGGTAGAGTACATCAATGCCATTCATAGTCTAGATCCACAACCAATTATCCAACTATCCCTATCTTTTGACCCAAAATTGCTTGTCAATCAAAGGATGTTAAACCAAATACACAAAAGTAAAATGGTTACCAAGGTATTTGATAATTAGTTGGATGGCATCATCCAAAAAGGTATGAAATACATTCATAAATTGAAGAATGTATATGATCTAACTATAATTAATGTTAAAGATTTGAAGACTCAAAATGCTTTTTGGATAAAAGATGAAGGACAATGGATGAGTGTGATAAACTAGATTGATGAGGTACAAAAGTATAGAATAACAAGGTTTTTATTAGAAAAGAATTTGATAGGACTGGATGAAGATATATTATATGTAAGTAATAGAAACATTGAATGGAGGAATTCAATATCTCGACAAGGGTGAATCGAAATCACAAAAATGATCAAGGAAATAACTAAATTCATTTAGTTATTACAACATGATCTACAGATTATTGATGTCAAATACATAAAAGATGATGGAAAACTAGAAAAAGACATCAATATTGTGATTCAATCCTTTAAGAAAAATATCAACATCGTTAAAGAAAGTGACAATTTATTAACTAAAAATTTCTCTCAGATTTCAAAAGTAGAGTCACTTCTTTGTCATTGCATTGATACACTCCTAGAGCACGCAAAGAATATGGAAAAGTTTCATAGGGAAGAAAACATTTGGAAGGCAAGAATAAAACATGTCAGTATTCCCAATCTCTCAAAAATTTAGGAGTTTATTACAAAATTTTAGGAGTGGAAAGGTTAACATGTCTATCCAACCGAACACAGTAAATCTAGAGATCCTAATCCGTCACTTCAACAATGATTTTACTTACATAGTTTCTTTTATTCAGTTACTTTTCTATTCAAAACTTAATCTTTAAGTGAATTTGTAAAAAAAAAAAACTAAATCCCGTATGGGTCAGAGTTACTTTAACTCTGGTTTAGTTTGAAAGATTGATTAAAGAGGGAAACTATATATATATTTGAAAAGGATAGAGATAGCGATATAGAGAAAAGAAAAGAAGTTAAGAAATTTTAGAACTGGACCACTGTTGTTGACAATATATGTGATGTTTTTCTGAAACATTTTTCATCTGTGAATGAAAAAGAGAATTAATTGATGTATACTTAGATCTGTGCATTTGAGTATTTGAAATTAGGTTTTTTGTGTGAAATCTTCTTTCATTTAGTAATTACTCTCCCATTGGACAATTCATTGTATGTATTTTATCCTCTACTAGTTCAACGATATATATGTTTATCTATTTGATTGTTATTGAAAATAGAACCTATGTATTATATTATCCATCACTGTTATCAAATCTCACATTCATAACATAATGATGTGTGGATGTTAGTTTACCTTTAAAACACTTGCTAGTTAAAAGTGTATCTGAATATATAAATTCATTGAAAATCTTAAAGAGAGTTGTACCTTAATTCAGAGGGGAACTAGTCTTAATAGTTAATCCATTTGTTATTTAACTTATTTTTTCTTGAAAGAAGAAGGGTATGGAGTCAAAATAAAACATTTTTTCATAAGGACAAATCTGTTAGCCAATAGTTTTTGGCAACTCAGCTGGGGATCGAAATTGAAATCTTTACTGAAGATTAGTCACCTTCATATGAGGCAACAATGGTGCTTCCACATGAAAATATAATTCCTATTTTTCAACTTAATCTTGGTTTTCAAGATGAATAGGAAGATATTATTAGTTAGTTAAATACTCTTGCTTGACGTTCTCATCAAAATATTGATGATTATAATATAACAAGCAAAATATTAGAAAAAGAAGAACTGGCTAATAATATGAGATTGTTGTTACTTAGGCAAAGGAGGCAAGTAGAAAATGCAGCAAGGAATTAAACCCCCCTGAAGTGTGAAGTTAATAAGTATAATATCATAAGCTAGATTCTAGAAGATACACAAGGTCTTTGAAAAGAGAAAGAATTGAGGATTCTACTTTTCAAACATTGTAAAGCTTAAATTTTCCTTATATTTCTTTCTGCATTAGAAAAGCTAGAAGTAGACCTCCTAGCCCTCCTAAACCCTCTACATCCTCTATTTGTCAAGCCTTAAACTCTTTTTGGTATTATCTTTCTTTCTATCATAAGATTTCTTCCAATGGCCCAACCTTGGGGTGCAGCCATAGGACTTCTAAATTTATGGGCCAACTTGAATCCTTTGCCTAAAAATGTAAGGAAAAATTTACCCAAATTTAATGGAGATGGAAGACAATCACCATAGGAACATCTGAGTGCCTTTGCAATGGCATGTGGTGTGTTAGGGGTGCAACATCAAGATGTAGCCATAAGGCTTTTTGTTCAAACTCTAACTAATATTGTAGCATAATGGTTTTATCATCTAATTGATTCCTCAATCACAAACTAGAATGCTATGAAATATGTGTTTGAAAATAGGTTCAAAAGCATAGAAGATGAATATTCCCTTCTTGCTCAATTGACTCAGCTTAAGAAGGAGATACATGAACCCATGAGGGAATTTATAGCCAAATTTAATAGAATTGTGCACAAGATTTTTACTACTAAAAGACTGACTGTTGAGAATCAGAAATGTTTCTTTATTAATTCTATGCCTCTTGATATAAGTTTTCATCTCAAAAGAGGTGCAATTATGAATTTAACAGACGCACAATCATTGGTAGTTGAGTTAGAGGATGATCTTATTATGGCTAGAAAATGGAAGGAAGAAGTCCAAGTACCTAATGCTCATCCCTCATCCTCTACGGATCCTATGGTTAAAAGGCTAGTCAATGATATGATTCCCTTTAAGAGATAGTTATTAAAGACTAATACTTCATTCCAACAACCATATCAAGATATTGGTAGGAGAAATCAACAAGCAAATGCTGGTAATACATTACCACTTGCATTAACACAACCAAGATTGACTATTGAAGCCCCTCTTGGAAGAAATAACATGTGTGTCTTTCATTTGACTACTAATCATGACAGAAATTCTTGTTCAAAGATGCTTAGATATACTCAAATGACTGCTACTCAAGATGTCTTAGGGGAGATTAATGAAGAATAAAGGAGCTTTGAGAGACCTGGCAACTCTAAAATACACTTCCTAGAATATGATTAGGATTTAGAAAGAGGAGGTGAAATATTGGTTACTCTTGAAGATCCTTCATGTGCTATACTTACCAGAGGTCAAAGAATCTGAAGTTTTCTAATACTTAAGAAGTGCCTGTTAAAGGTAACGAACCTTTTACTAAAACTTTTGATGCTAAGACACAAGAAAGTAAATTGTTACATAGAAATGATTGTGAGACTTCTTTTGATATTTTAGAATTTTGTAAGTCTACAAAAATTCAAATATCCCCTGCTGAATACTTCAGGTTGAAACCCAAAGAACTTGATAAATTTGTTAAATATGTCAAAAATGGTCCTACATAAGTTGAACCTAAAAGTCAATTAAATATTAACACTGAGTCTCCCATGTTGGGGATCAACCAACAATGTTGATTACAATATGAAAGCAATTAAACACGGAATTAAATCATAATGATAAGTAACTAGAATGATAAATAGCAAAGAATAAGAGATACAAGAAACCACCCTGAAAACTTGTATTAAACTCTTTACAGAAGGAATACAATTGAAGAAACTTTTTTTCTTCCACACCTCTCTTAGATGTACATATCTCTCTCTAGATCTCTTTCCCTCAAGAGCTCTCTCTCTCAATTAAAATCAACTCCAACAACCTGGAATGATTCACATATACAATTATGTACTGTTCAACACTTCAATACAATAAGCTAAGAAGATCTATCCTATTATATAATAATTAGGAAACATGAGCATACAACTACAGCCATCAGATGTACCTCAAAATCAAGGGCTCTAAATAGTCTTACTAATAATAGAGATGCAGACTTAAGACTATCACTTAATCTTAACATGCAAACACTCTGTTCTGTCCATGGAAATAGCTTTTTGGACGCACAGGTAATCAACGTCGGTTTTTGCCTGTTTGCCTGTGACCAACATCGGCTGATCCCTACCGACGTCGGCATCTCCTGGTCTGCTCCTGACCGACGTCGATCACTCTTGACCGACACCGGTGACTGTGTAAACCTGCAACTTCTGAAAAATGCTCCTTTGGTGAAGCTTTTAGCTCCACACCTTAATAATCTCCCACTTTGAGATAAACAGCTGCACCAGTACCTGTGCAACAACATCTTCTAGCTCCTCCATCTTCAACTCAATCATGAAGACCAATAGAAGATTCAACTTCTCCTTTGTAACCAGGTTGGTTAACATATCCGCAAGATTCTTATTTGTATGGATCTTCTCTAGCTTCAACTCACCATCCTCCAATACCTGTCTTATGAAGTGGTACCTAAGCTGTATATGCTTTGTTTTTGAATGAAAGGCTGAATTCTTAGCCAAATGAATTGCACTCTGACTATCACTGTATAATCTAAAACTCTCTTGCTCCTTTCCAAGCTCTTCCATGAATCGTGTCATCCATATCATCTCTTTGCTAGCCTCTGTGACTGCAATATATTCTGCTTCTATAGTTGACAAGGCAACAACCTTCTGCAACTTTGATATCCAGCTAACCGCCTTCCACCAATAGTGAAAACATATCCTGTGGTGCTTCTTCTGCCATCCAAATCACCTGCCATATCTAAATCTACATAACCATGTAGAGAAGTATCTGAACCTCCATAGCACAAATGCCTACTGTTGGTTCCTCTCAGATATCTAAGGATCCACTGAACAACTTTCCAGTGTTCCTTCCCTGGATTGGCCATATACTTACTTACAACTCCCATTGCTTGGGTAATATCCGATCTAGTACACACCATTACATACATTAAACTCCCTACTGCAGAAGAATATGGAACTCTACTCATGTACTCTACCTCATCATGTGAATTAGGACATTGTTCTTTACTCAACTTAAAATGTCCAGCCAAAGGAGTGCTTACCAGTTTTGCATCCTGCATTTTGAACCGTTTCAACACCTTGTTCACATAATCCTCTTGAGACAAAATCAACCTGTGATTTTTCCTATCTCTCTTAATGCTCATGCCAAGGATTTTCTTTGCTGCTCCCAAATCCTTCATGGAAAATGTTTGAGCTAATTTCACCTTAAGCTCAGAGATATCTTGCATGTGTGATCCTGCAACCAGCATATCATCTACATACAACAACAGAATAATATATTTACCATTATCCAATCTCTTAAAATACACACAATGGTTATATTGACACCTACTATAGCCATGCTCAGTCATAAACCTGTCAAATCTCAAATACCACTGTCTAAGAGCTTGCTTGAGGCCATGCAAGCTTTTCTTCAATCTGCACACTACCTTCTCCTTACCTTTGACCTCAAATCCTTCCGACTGATCCATATATATTTTTTCATCCAAATCTCCATGAAGAAACACTGTCTTAACATCAAGCTGCTCAAGATGCAAATTCTCAATAGCAACTAAAGACAATATAGTCTGTATAGAAGTCATTTTAACAACAGGAAAAAAAATCTCACCAAAATCAATACCTGGCTTTTGTGCAAATCCTTTCACTACCAATCTGGCCTTATATCTCATCTATCCATTTTCACCTTCCTTCAATCTGTAGGTCCATCTGTTCTTCAGTGTCTTCTTACCTACTGGCAACTCAACCAAATCTCATGTTTGGTTCTCTTTCAAGGACTCTATTTCCTCAACCATGCCACGCTCCCACTGATTCTTGGATTCTACCTATATTGCTTCTTTAAAGCTCTCTGGTTCTCCACCATCAGTAAGCAATAAATAGAATAATGAAGGAGAATATCGAATTGGAGGTTTACTTACCCTTTCTGACCTCCTGATGGGCATCTAAGACTCACTCACAACACGCTGTCCACCCAAATTCTCTGACAGTGACTGACCTCGGTCAGTTCCAAGCCTATAATTGGCTGACATCAGCTCTTCCTGACTGACATCGGTTCCTTCTTGGTCGACGTCAATCACTATATGACCGACATCGGTTTCTGTTCTGTCGATGTCGATTCTTGCTTGGCCAATGTCGGTCTCTTTGTTTTCCTTTCTGTGATTAATTTTTCTCGCGAGCTCATTTTGGACTGTCACCTCATCCAATTCTCCATTGCTCTGCCTAGATTGATTCAGCTTCTTGAGCTGATCACTATACATCACTTTTTCATTGAAAACAACATCACGGCTCCTAATTATCTTGTTAGTTCCTAGATTTCAAAACTTGAAACCAAAATCTCCTGAGCCATAGCCAATAAATGTGCACCTCATAGACTTAGCATCCAACTTCTTTCTATTTTCCTTATCAACGTGCACAAAGGCTTCACAACCAAAAACTTTGAGAAATGAGAGATCTACCTTTTTACCTATCCATGCCTCTTCTGAAATTCCACTATCCAGAGCTGTAGAGGGTCCTCTGTTAATCAGGTACACTGTAGTATCAATAGCTTCTGCCCAAAACTCTAAGGGCAAACCGGCATGCAATCTCATACACCTTACACACTCCATTATTATTCTATTCATCCTTTCAGCAACTCCATTTTGCTGAGGTGTCCTTGGAACCGTCCTTTGCCTACGGATTCCATGCATATAACAATACCAGTTGAACTTATAGCTTTAGAACTCACCACCATTGTCAGATCTCAGGCACTTCAATCTCTTGCCTATTCATTCTCAACCATAGCTTTCCAAATCTTAAAAGTCTCAAATACATCAGATTTCTTCTTAATACAATAGACCCATACCTTTCTTGTAGCATCATCTATGAATGAAACATAGTACTGTGATCCTCCAATAGAAGCAACCTGAGCCAGTCCCCACACGTCTGTGTGAACAAGCTATAACTTATGCTTCTTCTTTGTTGACCCAGTCTTGAGAAAACTCACTCTCTTATATTTTCCAAAAACACAGTGCTCACAAAAATCCAGATCTATGCTTTTCAAATCTGAAAGCTTATCTTTTGACTTAAGAATGGACATTCCCTTCTCACTCATGTGGCCGAGCCTAGAGTGCCACAATTTTACATCCACATCTAAAGTAGATAATACAGAAGGAGAATTGTTAGTAACACAATTACATAAATAGAGAGTACCTACTCTCTTACCTCTAGCCATTACAAGTGCACCCTTGGTCGCCTTCCAAGATTCAGCTATGAGAGTTACTGTACAACCCTCATCCCCTAACTTTCTTATAGAAATTAAATTCCTCTTCAAGCTGGGAACATGCATGATGTCTCTCAACACCCATGTGTTGCCATTCTGCATTTTCAGCTGCACTTTTCCTTTGCCAATAATTTTACAAGGCTCATCATCCCCTAAATACACTATTCCAAAATCTCCATGGACATAGTCACTAAAATATTCTCTATTAGGGGTAGCATGAAAAGATGCACCAGAATCTAACACCCAAGATTTTATATTATTATGCAAAGAGAATATAAGAGCATCTTGTGCAATACCTGTAACCTTTGCTTCTTCTTTTCCTTCATGATGATTGTCCTCCTTAGGCTTTGATCAGCAATCTCTGCTTATGTGCCCTATCTTTTCACAATTCTAGCATTGTGGCTTCCTGCCATTTCTGGATTTGGATCTACCTCTCACCTTTGACTTAGACCTTGATCTCTCTTTCTTGTGTTAAGGTGTGGAGCTTAAAAGCTTCACCAAGGAGCACTTTGCAAGGTTGCAGTAGTTACACAGTCACCGGCATCGGTTAGGAGCGACCGATGTCGGTCAGGTGCAGTTCAGGAGAAGCCGGCATCGGCAGGGATCGGCCGACGTCGGTCACAGGCAAGCAGGTAGGAACCGATGTCAGTTACTTGTGCGTCTAGAGAGCTATTTCCATGGACAGAACTAAGTGTTTACATGATGGAATTAAGTCATAGTCTTAAGTCCGCGTCTCTATTATTAATAAGACTATTTTTAGAGCCCTTGTTTAAGAGGCATAACTGTTGGTTGTAAATGCATGCTCAAGTTTCATAATTCTATATATGGGATTAGATATTCTTAGCTTAATGTTATGTATGTTGAAGAATAATACAAAATTATATAGGTGAATCAATCCAGGTTGTTGGAGTTGATTGTACTTGAGAGAGAGAGCTCTTGAGGGAAAGAGATCTAGAGAGAGATCTGTACATCTGAGAGAGGTGTGGAAGAAAGAATTTTCTTCAATTGTATTCCTTCTGTAAAGAGTTTAATACAAGTTTTTAGGGTGGTTTCTTGTATCTCTTGTTCTTTGCTATTATCTAATTCTAGTTGCTTATCATTCTGATTTAATTCTGCGGTTTTATTGCTTTCATAAGTGTAATCAAATTGTTGGTTGATCCCCAACATCTTGCTCTTCTCTTTTTGCCTTTCCCTGCTCTCAAAACTTAAAGTGTTCCTTGATGTTTCCTCTGTGCTTTTCCTGCAAATTTCTTCATTCAAGATTACACTAACAACATTCTCTACTTTTAAAATATTTGAAGTAGATGCACTATTACTAACTGCCATTACCAAGCTATGCTAGCTTTCAAGCAAAGAACATAATATTAAAAGAGCTTTAATTTCATCATCAAACACTATTTTGACTGAACTTAATTGATTTACAATTCCATGGAAATCATTTAGATGATTAGATACAGATCCACCTTCCTGCATACACAAATTAAATAACTGCTTCATAAGATATACCTTATTAGAAGCTGAGGATTTTTCATATAAATTTGCTAAAGTAGTCATTAACTCTATCGTAAACTTTGCCTGTGATAAATTAGATATCACAGTAGATGCCAGACTCAGTCTTATAGACCCCAGAGCCTTTCTATCAAGAACTTCCCATTCTTCATCATCCATGTCTATGGACTTCTTTGCAATCCCACCTAACGGTAAGTATAGATCTTTCTGATACAGATAATCCTCTATCTGCATTCTCCAATGTTGATAGTTCTTGCCATTAAACTTCTCCATTCTCAGTTTACTTTCTTCTGCCATTGCTTCTCCCACTCAAACAAAAATTCCTGTAGAAACCCCTGTGAGTACCTTATAATCAATACACACTAACCAGATCTAAAACAACTGTTAGTCAACCTGAGCTCTGATACCACTTGTTGGGGATCAACCAACAATGTTGATTACAATATGAAAGCAATTAAATGCAAAATTAAATCATAATGATAAGTAACTAGAATGATAAATAGCAAAGAACAAGAGATACAAGAAACCACCTTGAAAACTTGTATTAAACTCTTTACAGAAGGAATACAATTGAAGAAACTTCTTTTCTTCCACACCTCTCTTAGATGTACAGATCTCTCTCTAGATCTCTTTCCCTCAAGAGCTCTCTCTCTCTCAATTACAATCAACTCCAACAACCTGGAATGATTCACATATACAATTCTGTACTGTTCAACACTTCAATACAATAAGCTAGAAAGATCTATCCTATTATATAATAATTAGGAAACATGAGCATAAAACTACAGCCATCAGATGCATCTCATAATCAAGGGCTCTAAACAGTCTTACTAATAATAGAGATGCGGACTTAAGACTATCACTTAATCCTAACATGCAAACACTCTATTTTGTCCATGAAAATAGCTTTCTAGACGCATAGGTAACTGACCTCAATTTTTGCCTATTTTCCTGTGACTGACATTGGCTGATCCCTGCCGATGCCAGCATCTCCTGGTCTGCTCCTGACTGACGCCGGTGACTGTGTAAACCTGCAACTTCTGCAAAATGTTCCTTTGGTGAAGCTTTTAGCTCCACACCTTAACATCCCATTGCCTAATTATTTACTTCTCCACCTTAATCACCCACTCACAATTTTAGAATGACCCTCAGATCATCTGATGATACTCCATATATAGATGATATGAAGCCCAACCCATTTTATGATTTTTTTGTTCATAAATGGTCATAAACTCAACAATTGTATCGTAGACTCAGATGTTTATGATAATATAATGCCTTCTTTTGTAGCCAAAGCCTTAGGCTTATCACTTATAAAAATATTTGGTAGATGTTATTCCATGGATGGCAAACAAATTTCTTTGCTCGGACAAATTAAAGATGCATGAGTCGCTCTTGTAGCCTATCCTGATAAAAAGGTGAAGTTGACTATTTTAGTCACAAATATTCCTACTAGTTATGGGATATTGTTGAGAAAGATTTTTTACAAAGATTTAGGAGGGAAAATTAAATTGAATTGGTTAGAAGCTATAATTCTAGTGGGAAAGCAAAAAGTTAAGCTAGAACCTGAGCCTAAATGCAAGTTTACAGTATATCTTTTTGATGATCCTAAGTCTCATATTCTAATTGAAGAATATGAATTTGGTAATTATTTTCTCTCCTCTGAAGATTTTAAGAAAGAATCTATCCCAAATTTTCTCCATTCAGATTATTTATAGACCATGGAATTTGATGGCAGTTGTGTTACCACTAGTTCAGGAGCAAGAGTTGTATTGATCTCACCTGAAGGTGAAACTTTTCCTTACTCTTTCAAACTAGAATTTAAAAACACTAATAACACTACAGAATATGAATCTTTATTGATTGGGTTAAATGAAGCTAAAGGAAAGGGTGTAAAAATACTAAAGGCAAGAGGAGATGTTGAATTAATTATCAAACAAGTGAGAGGCATTTTTCAGTTAAAAATGACAAATTAAGATATTACAAAAACAAAGTTTAGGATGAGATAGAATGTTTTGATGCCTTTTCTATTGAAGCAATTCCCAGAGACCAGAACACTCGAGCAGATTCTCTAGTAGTATCATCTTTTCTTATTCTCTCACATCCTGATTTCAAAAGGGATTCATATAGAATAGAACTAGTCTATCGTCCTAATGTCCTGGATAATATTGAAAATTGGCAAAATTTTGAGAGTAATAAATAGATCAAATTTTTTTGGAGAATGTTGATATGTTCTTGAGGACATATTTTGAAGGTTCTGATACGGAATGTAAATAATTCAATCCTAATTTAGGGATCAATCCATAAGATGATGTAATTTAACTAAAAGGAAATAAAATACTCAAAGGATTGGTTTGTCTAGAACATTTGTTCACTAGACAAGATGAATATACTAAAGGCAAACTTGTCCAAAATCCTAAAAAAATGGAGGATTATGAGAAAATCAATATGGAAAGTGAAACTGACCCTAAATGGATCTCCATTAGTAGGTGTTGTTCACCAAAGGAGAACACTGAATTAATTGATCTATTAATTAAGTATAAGGATGTCTTTGCTTGGTGCTATGATGAACTTAAAGGTTTTAGACATGGACAATTTCAACATCATATTCATTTAAAAGTAAATGCAATTCCATTTAGACAGAAGCTGAGAAATTACAACCCAAAAGTTGCTAAGGCTATCTTTAAGGAGATTGACAAGATGTTGAAGGCTAGGATTATTTATCCAATTCATCACTCCATCTGGGTGGTGAACATTATTCTAGTACATAAAAAGAATGGAGAAATAAGAATCTATGTTAACTTCAAGAATTTGAACCAAGCCAGTTTAAAAGATAATTGTCCCTTACTTATGATGAATAACATCTTGCAAACTATTACTGGGTCAGAAATGATGTCCATGTTAGATGGGTTCTCAAGTTATAATCAGATAAGTGTGGCTGCAACTGACCAACATAAAACAACTTTCACTTCACCTCGAGGAAATTTTGCTTATGACCGTATGCCCTTTGGTTTGATTAATGCTAGTGCAACTTTTCAACGGGCGATAGATTCATCCTTTAAAGATTTGAAAGATAGAATTATTGTCATTTACCTTGATGATTTGACTATATTATCTAGAAAAAGAGAGGATCATCTAAAGGATCTGGAGATCATTTTACAAAGATGTCAGAGTCATGGGATATCTCTTAACCCTAAGAAGTCAATCTTCTATGTTACAAAAGGGAAGTTATTAGGACACCTAGTTTCAAAAAGTGGAATCAAAATTGACCTAGAAAGAGTTAGAGCAATAAAAAAACTAAGCCTTCCTTCTAATAGGACTGGAGTTAACTCTTTATTTGTCCAAATTAATTTTCTCAAAAAGTTCATTCTTGATTTTGCTGAGATTACAAAACATACTATGGGAATGATGAGTGAAAAACAAGCATTCAGATGGAATGAAACTTCTAAGAAAGCATTTGAAGATATTAAAGAGGTGATTGTAGAAACACTTACTTTGGTAAATCCTGATTTCCAAAAATATTTTGTCATTTTCTATTATGCTTCAGAACATACCATGTATGGAAGTAAATGTAGAAGCCCCAATAGCCTTTATGAGTGTTCCTCTCAAGAAGCATGAACTTAAATATTATTTGGTTGATAAATAAGCTTTTGTTGTAGTAAAGGTTGTTCAACAATTTAGATATTATATACTTCATTCTCATTCTATTGTATTTGTTCCTAGTTTGGTTGTGAAAAGCATTCTGACTCAACAAGAGGTTGGGATGAACAATAGAGCAACATGGGTTGCTAAAATTCAAGAATATGACCTGGAGATTAAACCAACCAAATTAGTTAAAGGTCAAGGTTTGTGTAAATTGATAGCCAGAAGTAAAGAAGAAAAAGAAGAACTTCCTACTATCCTATTGGTGAGATTATAAGATCCATGGTTCCTAAACGTGGCACACTATCTTACTTATAGAGACTGTCCCAGTCACTTATCCTTGAAAGAGAAAAGAAATATGAAGTTAAAATTAGAAAAATATGTGATTTGGGGTGATGTCCTATACAAAAAGGGATTAGATGGAACCTTTTTGAGGTGTGTAGATAAGGAACAATAATCTAAATTGTTAGAAGTTTTTCATAATGAAGCCCATGGTGGACATTTCTCTTCTTTGATCACAGCCTTCAAAATGCAAATTATTTTTAGGAAGACCATAACTTGTAACATTACCTCTGAGGCCTATCATTATTGAAGAACCTTTCAAAAAATGGGGCTTAGACTTCATTGGGCCTCTTTCACCTCCTTCAAGTGCCAATCATACACACATTTTAATAGCAACTGATTATTTTATGAAATGGGTTAAAGCAGCCCCTGTGAAGAGAACCACTTCAAAAGTGGTATGTAATTTTCTCAAAGAAAATATACTGGTACATTTTGGTGTTCCTCAAAAGATTGTGGCAAATAACTCTACTAGTGTTTCTTCAATAGAACTTACTTCATTCTGCTATGAACATAGTATCTCTCTTTCTCACTCATCATATTATTACCCTTAAGGGAATGGACAAGCAAAATCTAGTAATAAAAATTTGATATCCATCATGAAGAAATTGGTAAGTGATAACCCTAGAGATTGGCATAAGAAACTATATGAAGCACTTTAGACTGATAGGGTAACCTTGAAAAGAGCAATAGGAATGGAACCTTTTGAGCTAGTTTATGGGATAAGAGCATAGTTATCATTACCTCTGGGATTATCTACAGCTAAATTACAAAATGTTATTGAAGATCAATACTTTCAAGATTCTTTAGAGAAAAGAGTTATGTACTTAACTAAAATTGAGGAGGAGAGGTTTGAACTAGTTGATCAGATTATTGCTCATCCAACTAGGGTTAAAAAGATTTTTGATCAAAAAACTAGACCTAGAAAGTTCATGGAAGGAGATGAAGTATTGCTATGGGATAAAAAAAGAGAACCTAAAGGAGCACATGGAAAATTTGATTCACTTTGGAAAGGACCTTTCAATATTCATCAAGTACTTAGTCCTAATTCTTTTAAATTGGAATATTTGGATGGAGTTGTTTTACCCCTATCTTATAATGGATAGGATCTTAAGTTGTATTGACTATGAAACATGTGTCTCCTATTTTGTACATACCTTTTCCTTTGTTGTCACATTTTGTGTTTTCCTTTCCCTCTTTTTGGTTTGTCTTTCTCCTTTTCTTCCATCTCTGTGTCTTAGTTTATGCATAACTAGAGTTTCTAAGTTCTCTACATTTTTTCATAAAATGAAGTCCCCAATCAGAGCCAATGTTACCTTTTGAGTCACCCTTATTCAATTTTTTGAGAATTTTGCCATAAAAGAAGTTCACCCACTTATCACCTTTTGTGTGTGAATTTTTAAAATAATTGAACCTTTGAACTTAAACCTTTCTCAGAGTTCAAGAGTTTAATAATTTTAATGGTTTAATAGATTCAATGTTTCAAAGTTCAAAGTTTTTCAAAGCAAACTGTTTGTCCCTTTGTGTATTTCAATTATGACCTTGAACCTTTCAATTGAATTTGAACCCTTTTTTGGAGTTTAAAAGTTCAACGGTTCAAAATTTCAATACGCGATGTTTTGTAAAGAGTCGTGTTCACTCAGTTCCCTTATATAAATTAATGTATTATTGAACCCACTGTTTGAACCTACCACTTAAACCTACATTGTGGAGTTTAAAAGTTTAATAGGTTCAATGATTCAAAGTTCAAAGTTTCTAAAAATATCATATGACTATTGGTCGGTCTGTGTAATTTATCTCATATCATTGAACCCCAAAATTGAACCACATTTTTAAAATTTCAATGTTTCAATGACTATATTCTCATCTCATCCCGAGGCTTTCTCTAAGTTAAAATTAGCAGGAGATTTAGAGGAGAACATATCTAAAACTCATTATAAAGTAGAAAATTTTGAATTTTCACAAGGTTACAAATAATCATTACTCATCAAAATCACGTGTAAACAATACTCACCATTAATGCATATGTTAGAGTGCGTGTCTTATCAAGCATTTTTAGCACGTATTATTTCAATTTAATTATTTGATCTAATTAATATATGTATCAAGAGAGAACAACTCAAATTTAGCAAACAAACATACTGGATGATACAAAGGAGAATAACACAAGTGGTATAAGATATTTGTTACTCAAATTCATAGTGATTTCAGATAAATTTAAGGTGAGTTTTATTCTTACTATAAGTTATTTGCATTACTTGGTTGGAAAGAAGAATTCTTTTGAGTTCACGGTATTATTTAATAAGTTTAAAACTTTTTATTTTCATCATATCCTCCAACTTGTAGCCATGAAATCTACATGTCTCGATTACGAGCATGGTCTTGGTCTCATATCCTCTCCTCCTGAAATTGGGGACACCTCTCTGGTCCAATATGACTTGGAAGATTTTAAATCCTATGTCAAATCCTATGATGCAGAAGATAGTATAAAGTGGTTTGGTTGAAGCTGTGGCCTTTTCCATAGCTATACAATGCCTTGAATTGGTTCTTGAATGCATGAATAGATATGAACCTCATAATAGGTGCATTAGGACTATAGATGGTAATGTTTTACTACATATGAATAGATAAACCCGAATGTCTGTGATGAGAATTCCTCCCAAGGAACCATATTCTGACCTCAATATCACTTCTTTTTATGGTTATTTTTCATTAAAAAAAGCAATTCACAAGAGTGTGACTGCAAGGAATTGGCTTTTGAAATTCCAAAAAGGGGGTTCAAGACTACTCAAACCATTAATAAGAAATCACATGATTCCAAAAGCACAAGATATTATAGTATTACTACACAAGCTAAAGGGAAATGCTCATGCATATTATTGGGAAGATTGGATGTCCTATTTCATATAGATGATCCTCCAAGGAGAGAAATATTTTGATTAGGCAAAATTTTTAGCTGAATGTTTATATCTAGGTTTAAGTAATTTTTTGAGAAATAAAGAGTTTTATATGTCTTCATACCTCTTCTATTTCTTGGCATCTACAAGACAATAGGCAGGATTACCTCATGCACCCTTAGCTGAAGACAACAAAATTTATGATTATTACTCACAATTACAAATACATAATTGCTATAAGGATTAAAGGAGGGTTAATGATGTTTTTAATGAGAAAAAGACTTTTGAATTATCAAACAACATCAATAAAAGGTTGTCTAATGAAGCTATGCAACTAATCAAAATTTATGGTAGTTTCTTCATTCATTTTTCCAAGTTCTTTTATATTAGAGTTGGGGGTTTTGACGGTGAACCTTTGAGGTTACCTAGGTATGTTTTTGACTGATTTGTGTTAATAGAAGTCTACAAACAATTAGCACATATAGATAAAAAAATTCCCAATGAAAAATAAATCTGGTATATCTTTTCCTGTCTAACTTGGATGTTATTCATGTAATTCAACTTTTGATGCTTTAAATTTAGAATTGGATCTTAAAAAATTCAATTTTGAGTACTTCATGGTCAGATCCCAATTTGATAGCAAAGGTTTTGCCAGGGATAACTTGGAACTTGGAACAGGATTTTCACATATTCCTCAATTAGAGGATTATTGGGAGGATTGTTCAAATGAATTTGAGGTCAGAAAAAGACTATGGTCTAGGTTCTCCCTAGGATAAATAATTACTCTTAATTTAAATATGGATATTTTTAGAATCTTTGATAATGAAGAACAGGTGACTGATCCACAATTTGAACAGATAAAACAATCACCTATTCCAAAAATTGACTGGGAAAAAAATAAAGAAGATAGAATTGAGGTTAAGACCCTCCCAGTAATAAGGAGAACTGAGAAATGGTTGAGAGAGAAAAAACTAGGGGGAGCTTATAACATAGCTTCTCAGTAATGTACATCAATAATTAAATCACCATACCTAATAAACTCCTCTACCCACCTTATTGATATATGTGATGCAGGTACTTTTAGAGCAAAAATTGGAAGAGATCCTATCATCAAACAATCTGAGAAGGCCCTTATAACTACTCTGCCTCCTCGTGCCACTAGATCAAGAACCCAAAGTAAGAGAAAGAGTCAAATTTCTAAAAAGGTAATTGTAGATTTGAATTCTAAAGAAGATTCAGGAGAAGCCAAAGGTGATAAATAATCTGGTTCACCAATGGTGGAAGAGGTTAGTGTAGATCAACAGATAGTGATTCCTTCTAATTTTGTTGAACTGATGATTATTTCAAATATACTTTCTGATCAACCAAATCCTAATAAAGAAGTCTCAGCCTTTGTACCCAAGTGGCTGGAAAACTCAATCAAAAACAAAAGGAAAATAGTACCATTTTCTTTGCCCTTGGAGGATATGGTGAGTAAGTGTTTAGGAAAAAATCCTAAATCTAAAAAGTTAAAAAACAACATCCAGGGTAGATGTCAACCTTAATATAGAGAATTAGAATGCATAAATAGCCTGGCCAAGAACCAATGATGAAGTTCAAGATCCTACAGTTCAAGATTTTACAATTGAAAAGATAGATCTTGAGATTGCATCACGTGTTGTGGATGTGCATCACCTCAAAGCTTCCACCAAAAGGATAGTCAACAGAACTTGGAAGGATGAAAAAGATAAAAGGGAGTTAAAATAGACCTGTGTAGTCAATGGTAGAGTACATCGATGCCATTCATAGTCTAGATCCATAACTAATTACCCAACTACCCTAGTATTTTGACCCAAAATTGCCTGTCAATCAAAGGATGTTAAACCAAATACATAGAATTAAAATGGTTACCAGGGTATTTGATAATTGGCTAGATGGCATCATCCAGAAAGGTATGGATTACATTCATAAATTGAAGAATGTATATGATCTAACTACAATTATTGTTAAAGATTTGAAGACTTAAAACACTTTGTGGATAAAAGATGAAGGAAATTGGATGAGTGTGATAAACCAGATTGATGAGGTACAAAAGTATGGAATAACAAGGTTTTTATCAAAAAAAAATTGATAGGATTGGATGAAGATATATTATATGTAAGTAAAAGAAATATTGAATGAAGGAATTTAGTATCCCGACAAGGGTGAATCAAAATCACAAAAATGATCAAGGAAATAATTGAATTCATTTAGTCATTACAACATATGGTTCTACAGAGTATTGATGTCAAATATATAAAAGATGATGGAAAACCATAAAAGGACATCATTATTGTGATTCAATCCTTTAAGGAAAAGATCAACATCGTTAAAGAAAGTGACAATTTATTAACTAAAAATTTATCTCAGATTTCAAAAGTAGAGTCACTTCTTTGTCATTGCATTGACACACTATCAGAGCATGCAGAGAAGATGGAAAAGTTTTAGAGAGAAGAAAACATCTGGAAGGCAAGAATAAAACACATCAGTATTCTCAATCTCTCAAAAATTTAAGAGTTTGTTACAGTATTTTAGGAGTGGAAAGCTCAACGTGTCTATCCAAATGAACACAACAAATTTGGAGATCTTAATCCATCACTTCAGTAATGATTTTACTTACATAGTTTCTTTTATTCAGTTATTTAGTTACTTTTCTATTTAAAACTTGATCTTTAAGTGAATTTGTAAAAAAAACAAAACTAAATCCTGTATGGGTCAGAGTTACTTCAACTCTAGTTTAGTTTGAAATATTGATTAAAGAGGGCAACTATATATATTTGAAAATGATAGAGATAGCGATATAGAGAAAAGAAAAGAAGTTAAGAAATTTCAAAACTGGACCACTATTGTTGATAATATATGTGATGTTTGTTTGAAAAAAATTTCATCTGTGAATGAAAAGGAGAATTAATTACTGCATACTTAGATCTATGCATTTGAGTATTTGAAATTAAATTTTTTTATGTCAAATCTTCTTTCATTTAGTAATTACTCTCCCATTAGACAATTAATTGTATGTGTTTTATCCTTTATTGGTTCAACAATATATATGTTTATCTATTTGATTATTATTAAAAATAGAACATGTGTATTCTATTATCCATCACTGTTATAAAATATTGCATTCATAACATGATGATGTGTGGATGTTAGTTTACCTTTAAAACACTTTTTATTTAAAAGCGTATCTGAATATTTGAATTCATTGAAAATCTTAAAGGGGGCTGTACCTTAATTCAGAGGGGAACTAGTCTTAATAGTTCATCCATTTGTTTTTTAACTTATTTGTTCTTGAAAGAAGGGTATGGAGTCAAAATAAAATATTTTTAGATAAGGACAAATCTATTAGCCAATAGTTTTTAGTGACTCAGTTGGGGATCGAAATTGAAATCTTTACTAAAAGATAAGTTGCCTTAATATGAGGCAACAATGGTGCTTCCACATGAAAATATAATTCCTATTTTTCAACCTAATCTTGGTTTTCAAGATGCTCAAGAAGATATTATTAGTCAATTAAATACTCTTGCTTGGCATTCTCATCGAAATATTGATGATTATAGGATAACAAGTAGAATATTAGAAAAAGAAGAAGAATTGGCTGATAATATGAGATCATTGTTACTCAGGCAAAGATTGAGGCAAGTAGAAAATATAGCAAAGAATTAAACCCCCTTGAAGTGCGAAGTTAATGATTATAATATCATAATTTGGATTTCAGAAGATATATAGGGTCTTTTAAAAGAGAAGGAATTGAGGATTCCACTTTTCAAACATTGCAAAGCTTAAATTTTATTTATATTTCTACCCGCATTAGAAAAGCTAGAAGTAGACGTCCTAGCCCTCCTAAACCCTCTACATCATGTCTGTCAAGCCTTAACTCTTACTGGTACTATTTTTCCTTCTATCATAAGATTTCTTCTAATGGCCCAATCTTGGGGCACAATCATAGGACCTCTAAATTTAGGGGCCAACCTGAATCCTTTGCCTAAAAATGCAAGGAAAAATTTACCCAAATTTAATGGAGATAGAAAATAATCACCATAAGAACATCTGAGTGTCTTTGCAGTGACATGTGGTGTGTTAGGAGTGCAACATCAAGATGTAGCCATAAGGCTTTTTGTGTAAACTTTAACTGATATTGTTGTACAATGGTTTTATCATCTAACTGATTCTTCAATCATAAACTGGAATGATATGAAAATTTTGTTTGAAAATAGGTTCAAAAGCACAGAAGCTGAATATTCCCTTCTTGCTCAATTGACTCAGCTCAAGGAGATACATGAATCCATGAGGGAATTTATAGCCAAATTCAATAGAATTGTGCACAAGATTCCTACTGCTAAAAGATAGACTACTGAGAATCAGAAATGTTTCTTTATTAATTATATGCCTCTTGATATAATTTTTATCTTAGAAGAGGTGCAATTGTCAATTTAATAAATGCACAATCATTGGTAGTTGAGTTAGAGGATGATCTTATTATGGCCAAAAAATGGAAGAAAGAAGTCCAAGTACCTAATGTTCATCCCTCATCCTCTATGGATCCTATGGTTCAAAGGCTAGTCAATGATATGATTGCCCTTAAGAGACAATTACCGAAGACTAATACTTCATTCTCACAACCATATCAAGATATTGGCAGGATAAATCAACAAGTAAATGTTGGCAAGATATTACCACTTGCATCAACACAACCAAGATTGACTATTGAAGCCCCTCTTGGAAGAAATAACAGGTGTGTCTTTCATTTGACTACTGATCATGATAGAAATTGTTGTCCAGAGATGCTTAGATATACTCAAATGACTGCTACTCAAGATGTCTTAGGGGAGATTATTGAAGAAGAAAAGAGCTTTGAGAGACCTGGTGACTCTGAAATACACTTCCTAGAATATGATTCAAATTCAGAAAGAAGAGGTGAAATATTGGTTACTCTTGAAGATCCTTCATGTGATGTAATTACTAGAAGTCAAAAGAATCTAAAGTTTTCTAATACTCAAGAAGTGCCCGTTAAAGGTAAGAACATTTTACTAAAACCTCTGATGCTAAGACATAAGAAAGTAAATTGTTACATAGAAATGATTGTGAGACTTCTTTTGATATTTTAGAATTTTGTAAGTCTGCAAAAATTCAAATACCCCTTGTTGAATACCTCAGGTTGAAACCCAAATAACTTGATAAATTGGTTAAATATGTCAAAAATGGTCCTATATAAGCTGAACTTAAAAGTCAATTAAATGTTAACATTGAGTCTCCCATTGTCCAATTATTTATTTCTCCACCTGAATCACCCACTCATACTTCTAGAATGACCCTCAATTCATCTGATAATGCTCCTTATATGGCTGATATGAAGCCCAAAATATTTTATGTTTTTTAGTTCATAAATGGTCATAAACTCAATAATTATGTCATAGACTCAGGCGCTTTTGATAATATAATTCCTTCTTCTGTAGCTAAAGCCTTAGGCTTATCCCTTACAAAAACATTTGGTAGATGTTATTTTATGGATGGCAAACAGATTTATTTGCTCGAACAAATTAAAGATGCACGAGTTACTCTTATAGCCTATCCTAATGAAAATGTGAGGTTGACTATTTTAGTAGCAGATATTCTTTCTAGTTATGGGATGTTGTTAATCAGGACTTTTTGCAAAGATTTGGGAGAGCATATTAAATTGGATTGGTTAGAAGATATAATTCTAGTGGGAAATTAGAAAGTTAAGCTAGAACCTGAACCTAAATGCAAGTTTACAGTATATCTTTCTGATGATCTTAAGTCTCAGATTCTATTTGAAGAATGTGAATTTCGTAATTATTTTCTCTCCTCTAAAGAATTTAAGGAAGAATCTGTCCCAAAGTCTCTTCATTCAGATGATCTATAGACCATGGAATTTGATGGCAGTTGTGCTACCACTAGTTCAGGAGCAGGAGTTGTATTGATCTCACCTAAAGGTAAAACTTTTCCTTACTCTTTCAAACTAGAATTTAAAAACACTAATAACACTAAAGAATATGAAGCTTTATTGCCTGGATTAAATGAATCTAAAGGAAAGGGTGTAAAAATACTCAAGGCAAGAGGAGATGTTGAATTAATTGTCAAACAAGTGAGAGGTATTTTTTCAGTTAAAAATGATAGATTAAGACATTACAAAAATATATTTTGAGATGAGATAAAATATTTTGATGCCTTTTCTATTGAAGCAATTCCTAGAGACTAGAACACTCAAGTAGATTTTCTAGCAGTATTAGCTTCTCTTCTTCTCCCACCACTGATTTCAAAAGGGATTCATATAGAATAGAACTAGTCTATCATCCTAATGTCCCAGATAATACTAAAAATTGGCAAGTTTTTGAGAGTAGTAAACAGATCAAAATTTTTTTGGAGAATGCTGATATGTTCTTAGGAACTTATTTTGAAGGTTTTGATACAAAATATAAAGAATTTAGTCCTGATCTAGGGATTAACCCAAAAGATGATGTAATTCAACTAAAAGAAAACAAAATCCCTAAAGGATTGGTCTCTCTAAAATATTTGTTCACTAGACAAGATGAATATACTAAAGGCAAACTTGTCTAAAATCCTAACAAAGTGAAGGATTATGAGAAAATCAATATCAAAAGTGAAACTGAACTTAAATGGATCTCCATTGGTAGGTATTATTCATTAGAGGAGAAAAATTAATTAATTAATCTATTGATTAAGTATAAGGATGTCTTTGCTTGGTGCTGTGATGACCTTAAAGGTTTTAGACATGGATAGTTTCAGCATCATATTATTTTGAAAGCAAATGCAATTCCATTTAGATAGAAGCTGAGAAATTACAACCCAAAATTTGCTGAGGCTATCTTTAAGAAGATTGACAAGATGTTGAAGGCTAAGATTATGTATCCAATTCATCACTCCACCTGGGTGGCAAACATTTTTCCAGTATGCAAAAATAATGAAGAAATAAGAATCTGTGTTGACTTAAGGAATTTGAACCAAGCTAGTTTAAAAGATAATTATCCCTTACCTATGATAGATCACATCTTGTAAACTATTGTTGGGTCAAAAATGATGTCCATGTTAGATGGATTCTCATATTATAATCAGATAAGTGTGGTTGTAGCTGACCAACATAAAATTGCTTTCACTACACCTCGAGGAACTTTTGATTATAACCGCATGCCCTTAGATTTGATTAATGCTTGTGAAAATTTTCAATGGACGATGGATTCATCCTTTAAAGATTTGAAAGATAGAATTATTGTCATTTACCTTGATGATTTGACTATTTTTTTTAGAAAAAGAGAGGATCATCTGAAGGATTTGGAGATCATTTCACAAAGATGTCAGAGTCATGGGATATCTCTTAACCCTAAGAAGTTGGTCTTCTATGTTACAGAAGGGAAGTTATTAGGACACCTAGTTTCAAAAAGTGGAATCAAAATTGACCCATAAAGAGTTAGAGTAATACACCAACTAAGTCTTCCTTCTAATAGGACTAGAGTTAAGTCTTTCTTTGGCCAGATTAATTTTCTAAGAAGGTTCATTCTTGATTTTGTTGAGATTATAAAACATATTATGGGAATGATGAGTGAAAAACAAGCATTCAGATGGAATGAAACTACTAAGAAAGCATTTAAAGATATTAAAGAGGTGATTGTAGAAACACCTACTTTGGTAAATCCCAATTTCTAAAAAGATTTTATTATGTACTGCTATGCTTCAGAACATACCATGTCTGGTATCTTGTTACAGAAAAATGAAGTAAATGTAGAAGCCCCAATAGCCTTTATGAGTGTTCCTGTCAAGAAGCATGAACTTAAATATTATTTGGTTGAGAAACAAGCTTTTATTGTAGTAAAGGCTATTAAACAATTCAAATATTATATACTTCATTCTCATTCTGTTGGATTTGTTCCTAGTTCAGCTATGAAAAACATTCTGACTTAGCAAGAGGTTGGGATGAACAATAGAGCAATATGGGTTGCTAAAATTCAAGAATACAACCTAGATATTAAGCCAACCAAATTAGTTAAAGGTCAAGGTTTGTGTAAATTGATAGCCATAAGTAAAGAAGAAAAAGAATAAAAAAAGAAAAACTTCATACTCTCCTATTGGTGAGATTACAAGATCTATGGTTCCTAAATGTGGTACACTATCTTACTTATGGAGACTATCCCAGTTACTTATCCTCAAAAGAGAAGAGAAATCTAAAGTTAAAATCAGCAAAATATGTGATTTGGGGTGATGTCCTATACAAAAAGAGATTAGATGGAACCTTTTTGAGGTGTTAACAACAATCTAAACTATTAGAAGTCTTTCATAATGAACCTTGTGGTGGACATTCCTCTTCTTTGATCACAACTTTGAAAATCCTTAGAAATTGTTATTATTGGTCAGGTATGTTCAAAGACGCATATAAATGGGTGGCTAACTGTGAAAAATGCAAATTATTTTTAGGAAGACCACAACTTGCAACATTACCTCTGAGGCCTGTCATTATTGAAGAACCTTTCAAATAATGGGGATTAGACTTCATTGGGCTTCTTTCACCTCCTTCAAGTGCCGGTCATATGCACATTTTAACAACTGATTATTTTATGAAATGGGTTGAAGCAGCCCCTATGAAGAGAAGCACTTTAGAAGTGGTAAGTAATTTTATCAAAGAAAATATACTGGTACATTTTGGTGTTCCTGAGAAGATTGTGGCAGATAACGCTACCAATTTTTCTTTAATAGAACTTACTTCATTCTGCTATGAACATAGTGTCTCTCTTTCTCACTCATTAGATCATTACCCTCAAGAGAATAGACAAGCAGAATCTAGTAATAAAAATTTGATATCCATCATGAAGAAATTGGTAAGTGATAACCCCAAAGATTGGTATAAGAAATTATATGAAGCACTTTGGGCTGACAGGGTAACCTTGAAAGGAGCAATGGGAATGGCACCTTTTGAGCTGATTTATGGGATAGGAGCATAGTTATCATTACCTCTGGAATTATTTGTAGCTACTTTACAAAATATTATTGAAGATCAGTACTTTTTAGATTCTTTAGAGAAAAGAGTTATGTACTTAACTAAAATTGAGGAGGAGAGGAATGAACTGGTTGATCGGATTACTACTCGTCAAACTAGGGTTAAAAAGATTTTTGATCAGAAAACTAGACCTAGAAAGTTCATGGAATGAGATGAAGTATTGCTATGGGATAGAAAGAGAGAGCCTAAAGGAGCACATGGAAAATTTGATTCACTTTGGAAAGGACCTTTCAAAATTCATCAGGTGCTTGGTCCTAATTCTTTTAAATTAGAATATCTGGATGGAGCTATTTTACCCCTATCTTATAATGTGCTTGATCTTAAGTAGTATCGACTATGAAATAGGTGTCTCCTATTTTGCACATAGCCTTTCCTTTGTTGTCATGTTTTGTGTTTTCCTTTCCCTCTTTTTGGTTTGTCTTTCTCCTTTTCTTCCATCTTTATGTCTTAGTTTATGTGTAACTAGAGTTTCTGATTTCTCTCTATTTTGTCAAAAAATGTTGTCCCCAGTCAGAGCCAATGTTACCTTTTGAGTCACCCTTATTCAATTTTTCATGAATTTTGCCATAAAATAAGTTCACTCGCTTATTGCCTTTTGTGTGTGAATTTTTAAAAGAATTGAACCTTTGAACTTGAACCTTTCTCAGAGTTCAAGAGTTTAATAAGTTCAATGGTTCAATAGGTTAAATGTTTCAAAGTTCAAAGTTTCTCAAAGCAAACTATTTGTCCCTGTGTGCATTTCAATTATGACTTTGAACCTTTTGATTGAACTTGAACCTTTTTTTGGAGTTCAAAAGTTCAATGTTTCAAAAGTTCAATACTCGATGTTTTGTAAAGAGTCGTGTTCACTTAGTTCCCTTGTATAAATTAATGTATCATTGAACCTACCATTTGAACCTACCACTTGAACCTAACATTTGAACCTACATTGTAGAGTTCAATAGGTTCAATGTTTCAAAGTTCAAAGTTTCTAGAAAGATCATATGACTATTGGTCGGTCTGTGTAGTTCATCTTGTATCATTGAACCCTGAAATTGAACCACATTTTCAAAAGTTCAATGGTTCAATGACTATATTCTCATCTCACCCTGAGGCTTTCTCTAAGTTAAAATTAGTAGGAGATTTAGAGAGAATATATCTAAAACTTATTATAAAGTAGAAAATTTTGAATTTTCACGAGGTTACAAATAATCATTACTCATCAAAATAGCATGTAAAAAATGTTCACCATTAATGTATATGTCAGAGTGCACATCTTATCAAGCATTTTTAGCATGTATTGTTTTGGTTTAATTATTTGATCTGGTTAATATCTGTATCAAGAGAGAACAATTCAAATTTAGCAAACAAGCATACTAGATGATAAAAAGGAGAATAACACAGGAAGTATAAGATATTTGTTTCTCAAATTCACAGTGATTTTAGATAAATTTAAGGTGAGTTTTATTCTTACTATAAGTTGTTTCCATTACTTGGTTGGAAAGATGAATTCTTTTGAGTTCACGGTATTATTTAAGAAGTTCAAAACTTCTTTTTTCATCATATCCTCCAACCTGTAGCCATGAAATCTGCATGTCTTGATTACAAGCATGGTCCTGGTCTCATATGCTCTCCTCCTAAAATTGGGGACACCTCTCTGGTCTAATATTACTTGGAATATTTTAAGGAAAGAGCTAGAAATCCTGTGTCAAATCTTATGATGCAGAAGATAGTAGAAAGTGGTTTGGTTGAAGCTGCGGCCTTTCCCATGGCTATACAATTCCCCAAATTGATTCTTGAATGCATGAATAGATATGAACCTTAGAATAGGTGCATCAGGACTATAGATGGTAATGTTTTACTATATATTAATAGATAAATTCTAATGTCTGTGATGATAATTCCTACCAAGGAACCATATTCTGACCTCAGTATCAATTCTTCCTATGGTTATTTTTCATTAAAGAAAGCCATTTATGAAAGCGTGATTTCAAATAATTGGATTTTGAAATTCCAAAAAGGGGGTTCAAGACTGCCTAGACCATTACCAAGAAATCATATGATTTCAAAAGTACAAGATATTATAGTATTACTACACAGGCTAAAGGGCAATGCTCATGTATATTATTGGGAAGACTAGATGTACTTTTTCATACAGGTGATCCTCCAAGGAGAGAAATATTTAGATTGGGTAGAAATTGTAGCTGAATGTTTGCATCTAGATTTAAATAATTGTTTGGGAAATAAAGAGTTTTATATGTCTTCATACCTCTTATATAGCCTGGCGTCTACAAGACAATCTGTAGGATTACCTCATGCACCCTTGGCTAAAGACAACAAAATTTATTATTATTACTCATATTTACAAATGCATAATTGCTATGAGGATTACAGGAGGGTTAATGATGCTTTTACTAAGAAAATTACTTTTGAATTATCAAACAACATTAATAAAAAGTTGTCTGATGAAGCTATGCAACTAATCAACATTTATGGTAGTTTCTTCATTCAGTTTTCCAAGTTCACTTATATTAGACTTGGGGGTTTTGACGATGAACCTTTGAGGTTACCTAGGTATATTTTTGGCTGATTTATGTTAATATAAGTCTACAGATAATTAGCACATGTAGATAAAAAATTCCCAATGAAAAATAAATATGGTATATCTTTTTCTATCAAACTTAGACATTATTCATGCAAGTTAACATCTAATTCTTTGAATTTATAATTAGATCTTAAAAAGTTCAATTTTTAGTACTTCACGGTCAGATTCCAATTTGAAAGTAAAGGTTTTACCAGGGATAACTTGGAACTTGGAAAAGGGTTTTAACATATTCCTCAAATAGAGGATTATTGGGAGGATTGTTTAGATGAATTTGAGGTCAAAAGAAGACTGTGGTCCAGGTTCTCCCTAAGATAAATAATTACTCTTAATTTAAATATGGACATTTCTAGAATCTTTGATAATGAAGAATAGGTGATTGATCCATAATTCGAACAGATAAAACAATCACCTATTCTAGAAATTGACTGGAAGAAAAATGAAGAAGATAGAATTGAGGTTAAGACCCTCCTAGTAATAAGGAGAAATGAGAAATGGTTGATAGAGCAAAAACTAGGGGGAGCTCAAAACATAGATTCCTAACAATGTACATCAATAATTGAATCACAATCCCCAATAAGCTCCTCTAACCAGCTTATTGCTATCTGTGATGCAGGTACTTCTAGAGCAAAAACTGGAAGAGATCCTGCCATCAAAGAATCTGAGAAGGCCCTTATAACTACTCTACCTCCTCGTGCCACCAGATCAAGAACCCAAAGCAAGTTCAAGAGTTAAATTTATGATAAGGTAATTATGGATTTGAATTTTGAAGAAGATTTGGGAGAAGCCAAAGGTGATAAAGAATCTAGTTCACCAATGGTGGAAGAGGTTAGTGCAGATAAATAGACAGTGATTCCTTCTAATTCTACCAAACTGATGATTGTTTAAAATGTACCTTCTGATCAGCCAAATCTTGATAAAGAAGTCTCAACCTTTGCACCCAAGTGGTTGGAAAGCTCAATCAGCAATAAAAGGAAAATAGTATTGATGTCAAATACATAAAAGATGATGGAAAACTAGAAAAGGACATAAATATTGTGATTCAATCCTTTAAGGAAAATATCAACATCATTAAAGAAGGTGACAATTTATTAACTAAAAATTTCTCTTAGATTTCAAAATTAGAGTCGCTTCTTTGTCATTGCATTGACACACGCCCAAATCATGTAGAGAAGATCAGAAAGTTTCAGAGGGAAGAAAACATCTAGAAGGCAAGAATAAAATACATCAGTATTCCCAATCTCTCAAAAATTTAGGCGTTTGTTATAGCATTTCAGGAGTGGAAAGCTCAACATGTCTATCCAACCAAACACAACAAATCTAGAGATCCTAATCCATCACTTCAACAATGATTTTACTTACATAGTTTCTTTTATTCAGCTATTTAGTTACTTTTCTATTCAAAACTTGATCTTTAAGTGAGTTTGTAAAAAAACACTAAATCCTATATGGGTCAGAGTTACTTTAACTCTGGTTTAGTTTGAAATATTGATTAAAGAGGGAAACTATATATATTTGAAAAGGATAGAGATAGTGATATAGAGAAAAGAAAAGAAGTTAAGAAATTTCAAAACTCGACCACTGTTGTTGACAATATATGTGATGTTTGTCTGAAACATTTTTCATCTGTGAATGAAAAAGAAAATTAATTGCTACATACTTAAATATCTGTGTTTGAATATTTTAAATTAGGTTTTTTGTGTCAAATATTCTTTCATTTAGTAATTACTCTCCCATTAGACAATTCATTGTATGTGTTTTATCCTTTACTGGTTCAACAATACATATGTTTATCTATTTGATTGTTATTGAAAATAGAATATGTGTATTCTATTATCCATCACTGTTATAAAATCTTGCATTCATAACATGATGATGTGTGAATGTTAGTTTACCTTTAAAACACTTTCTAGTTAAAAGTGTATCTGAATATTTGAATTCATTGAAAATCTTAAAGGCAGCTGTACCTTAATTTAGATGGGAACTAGTCTTAATAGTTCACCCATTTTTTGTTTAACTTATTTGTTCTTGAAAGAAGAAGTGTATGGAGTCAAAATAAAACATTTTTAGATAAGGACAAATCTGTTAGCCAATAAAGGGTAAACCTTGTGGTTCTTGAAAAACACCATTGTAGTTAGAATAATCTTTTCTATCTCAAATTGATGTTTAGGATCACAACCCTCTAAGGTCTTGGATTTTTCATTATCCTTGGCTTTTACAATCATGAGAACAAAACTTTTACTTGAGTGTACAAGTCTTTTCATTTGCCCTGCAAAAACAATAGTCAAATTAGCTTTTACATGATGGACTCTTATTATGTATTCAATCCCATCCTTTACAAGCACATATTTGTTCTCTTCTCTATGAAATATTGCTTTTCTATCATATAAGTAAGGACTACCCAAAATAATTCCACAAATATCCAAAGGGACTACATCTAGCTCTACTTCATCAATGAATTTAGAAGCAATAGCAAACCTCAAGGTGCATGTTTTTGTGACCTGCAATTTTGCATCATCACACATCCATCCTAAAAGATATGGTTTAGTTTTGAGTCCTAACTTTTTAAGAACCTTTTCAAAAATAAGATTAGCTTGTTATCCACTATCAAAAGAGTATCTATTTTATTATGCTTAGATATGAATCTTATGTTGAAAAGCTCATTCCTTTTTCTTTCAACATGTTTAAACCTAGTTTTAGAAGAAGAAGTAATAACAGAAGGTTAAGGGTTAGATGAGGAAGAAGTTAAACCTTTCAAACCCATGGTAATCACCTTTGTTTCATCACCAAAATCTGATCCCAGGTCCTGTTGAATCACAACATTGAATTTTTTTTCCTTTTTATTCTAGAACCTCTTTGGCTTGAGTTCTGGGTGGAGTTTCCAACACTTAGCCTCATCATTATTCTTCTTGCAATGATTACAGAAAGGTTTTCCTTCCTCTTTCTTAACAGTGTAAGTAGACTTACCCTTACCCTTTCCTTGACCTTTACCTTTATTTTTAAAAGGCTTATGAGACTTCTTTCCATAGCCTTCTTTGGTCATCTTAAACCTGAATTCCATATAGGTAGCTTGCACATAGACTTCATCAAGGTTAGAAGGACAAAACATAAGAATAGTATGTCCAAAATAGCTATGCAAACCTTTAATATATTTCAGCAATGTTTTTGGACTATAAAGAGGAATGCCTAACATTAATGCCTTCTTTCTAAACTCCTGAGTATAATCCTACACACTCTGACCTTTATTTTACCTTAAAGTCTGCCAATCTATAGTAGCTTTTTGCATATAACCCAAAGGATAAAATTGTTTTCTTAGCTCAAAAATAAAATCATTCTAAGAGGAGATTACCTTACCATGTTGATTGAGAACCTTCTAAATCTTACTCTCCCACTAGATGAGTGCTATGCAATTCATATAGAGAGTAACTAAATGAATTTAGCTTCTTCACTATCAATATTCTGAATCCTGCAATATATCTCAATCTGCTTGACCCAGTTATCCAATTTTTTTGCACTCAATTCACCATTATAAACTATCAAATCAAATTTAACATCTAATTTTAAGTGTGGGATAGTTTTATCATTTGTAGAAGAGGAGACTTTCTTGGAAGGTGAAGTAGGAATTTTTTCTCTTTTAGCTTTATCTTTTTTTGCTTTCTCTTTTATACGCTCCTCGTACATTTCCTTGACCATTTTTTTCATGCTAAGGAAAGCATGCTGGAATTCTACCTCAAACATATCTACTCCCATACTTGGCTGCTAGCTTGCACATTTTTCACCAATTTTATGATCAAAATCTACAATTTCTCCTTCACCACATCTTGATTTAGACTAGGTTAACATACAAAACTGTATTATAATTGCTAGACAATGTTATATGGCCTTGATCATAGGCTTTGACACCAAACTAATCCAAAAATCCAAGTTTATAAAAAATTTATAGTCTAATTGGATTGGATTAATACTAAATATTAAAATCTAATTTCTCTTTTAAGTAAATCCAAAAATTGCTTTATAAAAATTTCATAATTTAAGGAAATTGAAAGAAATTCAGATCACAAAGAAGAAATTAAAAAAAATGATATAAGATTTGTTTACGAGGTTCACCAAATGGCTACGTCCCTGGGTCAACTCTGTGGGTGTTCTGATCTAATAAAAACTCTTCAAGAATAATTACAATATCTCTATAAGTACAATAAAAATACTTTCATACCATATAACTATCTGTGCAACCAAAATAAACCTCTTTTATTTACCAAAGGTTCTTGCTGCCTCTATAATCTAGATATTTCTCTATTCATTCTTTTATTTTCCACCTCTATGTAAAATCACTACTACCCCTGTAAAACCACCTATTATTTATATTTTTCAATGCCTCCTTGGCATTGGCTAGGTGTTGGCTAATAGTTCTACTCTGGACAAGATTTTCTTATTTTCCCCTGCCTTCACACATTGGTTGGGTACTAACCATTTTCTAAATTTGGATTTTATTTTAACAACATTGCATTGGAGTTCTAATATTTCCTCTCTAATGCCTTTAAATTGACCAGGTGTTCAAGATTGTTTTACCTGTATTCAACTCCACATTGGTTTTCCTTATCATCAATGAATCCCATGCTATGTTTTGGGTGGAACCAACTCATTGATGCCACATTGGGAGCTATGCCATAATGGAAGAGTTGATTGATGCCAAAGATGGTAGATGGTTTGATGCCAAGAATAATTTGGTAGTTGAATCAAGCCTGAAATAGGCTTTACCAATGCGTTACCGATGTGATAATTCACTACAAATCCTTTCATATCTTGATATTTTTGTTGAACGTATTTGTAGACCATGTAAACTCTTATCCAACATGTTGTCTATGCAGTAGTTTATGTGTTGTATTTTATTAATTTTTTCATCTATTTGTTATGCATAATATATTTATTAAACAAGTTTATTGGTGCCATATGCCATGTGTCTTTGGCTAATTCCAATGCTACACACCATAATATCAATAACTATGCCAACGCCAAGGTGGATTATAACCATATGAAAACTACCACATTCTCTTTGGAAACTCATGATTGGAATAAATATGAATTCAAGATTGGCCCCAAGACAAAGTAGAAGTCACCATATATCCTTTGGTGGACTAAACATCCAACCATGATCATCTTTAGATAACTCGTGGTTAAACTACCACGCCTTTATTTGGATGAATACACCTGTAGCTTTTTGAATAATAACTATATAATGGATTATCAAAATGATAGAGATTAGTGGATATAGAATATATTAAAATATATTTGGGAGATCATATATATATATATATATATATATTGGTATCAATTTAAACAAAATTATTGTAAATATTACAGGTGGAGGTGTGGCATTATTGGCCAGATAATGCCACATCTACATCCATAATAAATAAATATAATATAAAGAGATAAATTTATTTTTAATCTCTTTATATATATTTGCCACATTCCACATATTTTCATATTACCCTAGAAGTTATTTGATAGGAACTTGTAGTGGAAATCCCCTAGATGACAATCTTAGGTCAACAACTTTGATTTCCACATCTTTCAGTCGACCAATAGGTTATACCCTCCCATAGTCTATGAGACTTAGTGTTACTAGACTAAAATAGAGAGTCGGTCATCTAATATCTTCCCATGTGGACTGAGGGATCATATTGATTGTGCTTCCAAAATCAAATACAACATTTGGGACCTCATATTCTTCCAATTCAATATCCATGTGGGCATCAATATCTGAAGTCTCTTAATTTTCACATACCAAAATACTTTGTTAGTACATTGCTAACCTCTTTGTATATAGTCTAAAATATTAAGTAAGAGATTTGTCATGTTCTATGATATATCCTCATTTCACAGAGTGATTAAATACTTGAATAGATATATCAAAGTAGTAACTACTCCATCTTGACTCATAATGTGCATGATTTTACCATACATTTGTGCATCAATGACTACAACATCGCTCTCAAACATAGTATGATGTTATATATTCTGCAATATCTAGACTACCCAATACATTAGACCCCTTTCTCTATTAAGATTTGGATATTTATCTTGTTATAATTTTATAATTTCTTTATCTTATGGCATCTCCAAATGCGATAATCCTTATTTTGCATGTTAGTGCTGAGTGACTATTTTTATGTGCATAGGATCTCTTGGGTCCAAATTTACCATGTTTACATTTTACATAGGTTTCTCTTTTCTTTATTTTCTAATACTGGATAATCTTTAATGTGGTTTTTTCCTACAACTCTATAATAAATATATTACATCTACCTCAAAGGATTAGTTAGGCAATTTCATGTGAAGTGGTTGTGTTTTCTAGATAAATAGTAGACAATCTATTGACACCCCTGTCATTCATCTTTAATGTGATTACCTCCTTGGTATCCATCTTGGTAACCTCCTCTATATCCCCTTATATCTATTTAAAGTTCCAACCTTATTATTGTTAACCATCATATCCTTTTAGTCATTGAGGTGAATCCCACCTCTATTGTTGTTGACTATTGTATCCCCCATATGATCTTTAGGGAGATGGGCTCCATCATGTCAGTTATTATTGGATTGATGTAGTGTTTCATGATTGTTGATATTTACAGGATGGTAGAGTCCATCCTATCAAGTATTATGGAGACTATGGTATCAATCTTGCTAAACCTTAAGGCTAATACTAAGTTGCAGTGGTCATTTCTACATTTGGACTTGGAATCCCAGGTTTTATAGTAGGGATCTACTATGAAGCTATTGTGAAGACATTATTGGTGATGTATTCCTTATATGATTGGAGAGATCTATAATTTTAATCACTATTATTATGTGTCTTAAAAAAAAATTAGTATAAACTCTATGATTATTAGTTATATTATTGTAAGAGATGACATTTTATAGTTAAATGTCCTACTACCTACCAAATCTCCTAACATTACTACTTAAATTTTAAGTAGTCATTCCTATGGTGTCCCTCTTTTTTTAAATCCATACACCACAATCCTAACTTGGGCATGTTACTTTATGCAACTCATCCATCTTGCACAAAATAACATATAATGTTGTGCTAGCTTTATAATAGACTGTAAACTTTCCCCATAGTATTCTATTTACTCTACCTGAAGTACAATTGCTCTAGCATCGAACTAGGTTTGAAAATGATAAACCTAATCCAAGGTCACAGACTATATAAAAACCATTCAACCTTATTTATATCTTTAAACAAAAAATATACTTTGTTCATTACATCAAAGAACCTAGGATCATAATCTCATACTGACTCTCTAGATTTTGATGAATTTATTTTAGATATTGTATTGTCTGACTTGTATATTTATTCATTTTAAATTATCTTATTAAATGGTATTTGACATCTTGAAATATTAATTTTATAGCATCCCTTTTGTACATGAACTCTAGAGTTCTTATTGTTAATGATCCTATGAGCTCACACTTCTTTGCATGATCCATACTTACATTTATAATATGTCATTTCATTTTTTAAGTTAATATATACTATTTTGGATCAGTAGACCCATCATATAGTGTCGAAGAAATTAAAAATACTACATTGAGAGCCATGCTTCCTGTGTTCACACTTGAAACCAATGGTTATTATGGAGTATATTTTTCCAATGTCTTATTATTTGTTGCGACCTGAAATCCAACCCCAATCACTTTCTTCCTATCCATCACATTCTTTGTGTCTTCACTGTATTTTCTAAATTTATCTCTAAAAAAGTTAAAACATATACTATATTTTCTAGCTTCTACATGCTTTATTCTTATTTCTATTGATAAATTAGGCACATGTATATGTACCCTTGAAATGAATGATCCATGTCTATGAATTTTTCTTCATTTAAACTTGATATGTACCCTTGAAATGAATGATCCATGTCTATGACTTTTTCTTCATTTAAACTTGAACCTATTTTAATCTTGTGACTTAACATAATTTGTTCAAAATATTTTTCCTTCTCTTCTCTAAACAATACCCTCCCTTGTACTTGTGATCTAAAACTACCTTATAACTGATCTAATCACTCATCTTCTCTCTTTTCACTCTCTTCCATATCTTTTGCATCTCTTTGCCAATCTCTATCCATTTTTACACTTTATCTTTTTTTGGACCCTCTCATTTACTCATCTTCATTCTCTCCATAATATATATATTTTCCTTGATCTCTCATTCTTTATTTGTCTTCTAAACTCTTTACTCTACTCCTACTCAAAACTACATTAGGATTATTTTATTTATTCCATCTTTTTTATTGTTGTGGTCTCACTCTAATCCCAGAATTTGCTTTTCATTATACTTATATGTGTCCTCCATATTTTGGGTATAGGTCAAAGTTTCCCTTAACAATTCTTCATCATTCACTTCATTATCACACACACCCCCCTAAATCTTGAAGTGATTACTCCATGTTAGCTGGAATAGGACTAGGGCTTTTTTCATGACCAACATTTTTAGCATGAGACACAGTCATTACAAAAAAAACTCCAAATATATATTATTATTGAATCATGTGAAACTTTGAATGGGATATTCCATTGCATAATAAACTCAATAATATATCCATCAATGGTTTTCTTTGGACAATGATCTATTATGTGTGTCTAATCAGTGTTTAAATTTTGTAGCTACTCTATCTTTTCCTCAATCCATAGAAAGTGCTCCATTTCTCTAGAATTGAATTAATAGTACTCAATTATTGACAACCATGCACCTAACAACCCAAGTAAATTGTACCAAAATATTTCATATATCTCTCCATGTATATGCCCACTTATGAATTCTCTCTCAGAGCTTCCTATCATTTTTTAATCCTCTTTTACAAAATTGTGAATTCTCTCATCCAACCATCGCTCCAAATTTCTCTATCCAGGTAACTATCTCAGTATGTTTCAACGTTCCATGATAACCATACCATTGATAGCATATGTTCCTAGAAAATACATTAGAACATGCTAATTTCAATTATTTGTGTGAAGCATAATACAAAAGATACTTAAGGAAACTACTATGGTAAATTGAAATTAAACCAGGTGCAGGATTGTAGGTGAATTAACAAGTTGCAGTCTTAATTTACCCAAAATATTTAATATTTAAAATGATTAACAAATTATAGGATAATAAAACATATTTGTGAAAAGGAACAAGTGTAGGCATAAATAAGAACCATTATCAAATCTCTATATTTATTTATATATTTTGGAATCCTTTTTTAATATAAATGATCGCTATTTATAGATCTTAGAAAGGTCTATCACTTCATATTCCATTCATTCACTACAAACAAAAGATAGACTCTTTACATTTTGTAGACACAATTTTCTTTTAGGTGCCAAGTACAAACAAAAAGATATATAATGTATAAAATAGTGTGAGTCACAAATATGTCATACAATTATACTCTATGATTTTTTAACCCTGTTATACTACTAACAAGCAGTAGTGAAGAGTTTCAAAAGACTATCATCACTCATATTATTTTTTGCTTTGTGCATTAAAGGATTTCATCATTTCATAAAAGTGTGATCAGATTCATTAGGAAGTTATTTAGCATTGATGAAAAGGTTAAGGCTATTTTCAGGAAGATCATTATGATGAAATTCATTGACTAGAGCATTGATTAAATCTTCTAGTTAGAAAATGGAATGTCTATGGAGTTGGTTATACCATTATAACACATCACTCATGAAGGTTTGACAAGAAGTTTATCAATAGCAAAAGTATTATTTTGGACCCATTAATTATAGATATTACCAAAATATTTAATGAAAATAGAAGGATGTTTGGTTTGATCATGTCATAATTGGAGAAATATTTTCAATGTCTATGGACACAATGAAGGGTCCTAAAGGTTAATTTTTAAAACTCTAAGAGGAGAAGGGATAAACTTTTAATTTTATTGAGGCATGATGACTAGAGGTTGACTAGTCGTTTTCAAGGTATGATTTTGCATTTGGAGTATTTGAGAATTATTAGTTGCTTTCATAACATTCATTTGTTGAACCATTTAAGCAAGCATTTGAGTTATATCGATAGGTGATTTGGATTAGTAGTAGTAGAAGGAGGATTTATAATATTGGTATTGGGAGGAGGATTCCCAAAATTGGTATTGTTATAGACTCACTAGGTTTAACTACTAAACTACTCAATTTTTTATATATAGTATAATAAGTCAATTTATAATCATGATTAGTTTATGAAATTAAACATTCTTATTATACCATTACTATATTCTTGTTATATTTGCATCATCTGATTACCTTACTAATCTAAGATTATATTTTAGAACATTTATGTATAGTAAATTCATCATGTCTACACATAATATTTTCAACACTCAATCTCTCTGAGTGCATGCCCGAAGGGGTACACTAAGAAAGGGGTGGGTATACCTTTAGTGATTTGTAGGATTGTTGTCCTTTATTGCCACATTATTACCAATATAACTAGATCTTAAAAACCATTCCCTAAGCTATTAATCCTCCCTTGCACATTCCTCCAGTCTTTTTCCTCTTTTCATCCTCTTTTTCTTACCTTAATTACCTTTTAGATAGTCATTATTACTAGATCGACTAGGTCAAAATTGTACATTTTAGGGTTATTTTTCACTTTTTGAGTTTATTAGCCCTTTGGCCGAACTAGCTCAGACCTAGTAAATTGTTCTTAAAAACATACAGGGTCGACTATGTCAACCCTATACAATTGAAATTTTTGAGAGGATTTAGGAAAAGATGCACCTATAAATACAATATCATTTTATCATTATTTCAATATGCAATCAAGAGTTATTATTTGCTTGTGCTTCTTCATAATCAATTATCCCACCATTATACTTGAAGAGTCTTAGCATAGGGTTTCTACTTGGAAAATCTAGTCTTGTGGATAACTATTGGATGTTTTGGCCTTCTTAGTTATCCTTACAAACAACAACAACCTCTTGAAAATCCATTTTGGCCAAGGGAGAGATTGAGTCTCAATGGGTCCACATTCAGGTAAGTATTGTCTAACTTTGTTCTCCTCTCTTTGGTGGATAGAAGTAGCATAAGTGTTGGCTCAAATAATATTACTCTTCATATTCCATGTATTATGGTCTTACTCATACTTAGCTTAATTAAGATTCTCTTATACATAATTTTTATTACTTTAATAACTCCTTTATTGTGCCACAAGCTTTGGTGTGCACTATATTAGATTTACTTTCTTGTTTATTAGAATGGAGTGAACATTAAACCTTAGGACTCTTTTAGGGTTGTTTTATGATTGTGTTAGACTATAATATTTAGAACCCTACCTCACATGGTGTATTTGTGACAAGTTATACCCTAATCAAGTCTAGTAGATCCCCATATTGGTCATGCTCCCACTTAACAAATGTATTTCCAATCAAAAGTGTAGGTATGCTCTATCTTTTTTGAGACAGCATCAATTTATAGACATGATACATTTTTGATTGCATACATTCTAGTGAACCCAACATGAAAGTAACCCTTACAAGATTTATTTCACTTTCTTTCATTTGTTTTAAAATTATGTTTATCATATATCTATCATACTAGATCAACTCTATCAACCCAATTCTAATCTATGTCCATAGGTTTTCAAGAATAAGCAATTGGATTGACTAAAATGACCCAGTACATGTTTTCAAACTTCTAGTTCAAACTACTAGGTTAACCTGGTTGACTCTATACCCTTTTAGAAATCTAGATGCAGCTATTACAATAACCTAGTCAACCCTGTACATTCTAGGCACTCAGTAGTAAGATTTTGCAAAACTTGATCAACCTAGTCAACCCAGTTAGTATAGTTTTAAAGAATATTCCAAGGTTCTTGATTAGTAATCTTCATTTTTAGCATATCTTATCCACCAAGGTTCCTTTCTATCTCTTTGTCTCTTTCTTTTCCATCTTTCCTTTCACAGTTTGTAGTCTTTAAAATTATCCCTTCATAGTCAATTGAATCGACCCTGTTGTCCCAGTTTTGTGTTTTATGTGTTATCTGAATAACTAGGTCAACCCTGGCTAACCCTATTCATTATTATACCTTGCTTCTATAGTACAAGTTTGACCATATCAACATTGTTCTATATTTTTTTACATATAGTGTCAATATTATACCTTGTTTCAAGTTGGAATTAATCTCTATATACTGGTAATTAGTTCACACCTTTCTATTCTTGATGATTGCGTGCTTAGAATAGTTCACATGTCTAATTAGGGGGTTTTTAGTTAACTTTTTAGTTTCACTATATCTATTTTATGCACACATGGCCAAATCACATAATCTAAATAAGTATTTTAACATTTATCTACCCAAGACCAACCTAATCACCAAGGGGGAAGCTGACATGATACTTTGGTCAAGTATAAAGCATGGTTAATGGTGTATTCTAGCTAAGCACCAGACACCCTTATCGTTATGGTGTGTGAAGTGAGGGGGTAGGCCCTAATACTAATCCTATATCATTACCACTATAGTCCCTTTCAACCCAAACTACTTGAAACCATCCTTAGATTTCTATCTAGTTCCTTACTTATAGCCAACTTCCCATCACATTTAAAATAGTGTTATTAATATTTTAATAAAAATTTTAGGTTGACCAATTGGTAAGCTCTTTACTTTTCAAGTTGATTTCTTTCTCTTTGCTCAATTGTGTGTGCAAAAATGTGCATTAACCAGCGTTAGTACAAGGTCTTATATTATGTGCCTCAATTGGATTGGCTAGTGTTGATCCAATTGACTATTTGTTTCCCTTCAGTTATTACTTTCTTAGATTAGCTAAAAAAATTATCTTATTCTAGTTCATAAATTGTTATCAACCTTCTCATTTTCCCTATTTACTATACTAGGTCAACCCAATCAACTCTGTACCTTTTTTTCAGACTCTGTGTACTATACTGGGTCAACCTAGTTAACCCTATACTATTTACAGACCTTATTCATTCTTTTCCTATCTCTATTCACTATACTGGATTGAACCAATCGACCCTATACAATTTGTAGGCTCTATTTCTCATGCTAGGTCAACCAAATCGACCCTATATTGCTTTTTGCCTTCCCTATTTATCAATTTAGTTCACTATCTTTCCTTCTTTGTATTATGCTCATCTCTCTTTAGTCATAATAAAGTCTCCTATTAGAATCTTCTTGGATAGCTTGAATCCATTTAGATACTATATGGGATGTTCATTTATTCCTCTCTTTTCCTCCCAAGATCATCATCACTCTTAGGGCACCTCTTCTCATCCTTCATCCATGAATTGTAACATGGTGCAAATAACACCTCAAGAAGAAGTTGACGGATCCTATCCTTTCTTTACTTACCAAGAAACTTATCATCTTCAAAATCTTCAAACTAATGTGTGAGTGATTAATACAAATTTATTCAATAACCCCATTATTAATCCTTCTTCTAGTAATCCTCCCCCTAACACCAATTTGAGGAGTGCTCCTACTAACACCAACCCACCTCCTGATACAACTCAAATTTTAGCCTAAGTTATCCAATAAATGAACATAACGTAAAATTATAATACCAATCAAATTATGCAACTTCAACAACATCTAATCAATGTGGCTAATCAACCTTTGACTATGCATCATCAAGCTAATTCTAATTTCATTCCTTTACCTCTTAGGGATGCCTCATTCAATGTTATTCCTCAACCCATAATGAATTAAAAAATGCTTCAAACCATTCAAAATGAGATTTTGGCCCCTTTTATTATATCCATTAACATTGGTTACATATCTCCAACTATCAAATATGATGGGACTAAAGACCCTGCCTCATTGCTTAAAGCCTTTGACAACCTTTACAAACAGTGGATCCAAACTAATACCTTTGTTGCAATTAAACTCTTAGTCCAAAATTTTACCGGTGATGTATTAGAATGGTATAATCATCTAACTTAACATTATATTTGGTAACTTGAAGATTTGAATATTCCTTTAGTTAAAGAGTTTCAACACAATGATCTTCCCAAAAATTGTCTTAGCCACTTCATCAATGCTAAGCAATCTCCCAATAAATCAAATCATGAATTTATCAAAATATGAAAATATTTAGCTCATAAAGCCAATCATAACATGACTAATGATAACTTATTCAAACTCTTTATCATAGCTTTGACTCTTACTCTCCAATATAAGGTTCAAACCTTTGCTCCCCAAACATTTAATAAAGCTCTTGACAAGATAAACTTCAAGACTTTCTCATAAAGCAATTTGAACCCAATACTAAACTTATTAAAGGATATTTCCAAACATCTAATGATATCACTAGTAATACTTTGTAAACCAAGCTAGGAGTTTCCAAAACTGATATTCCTTCACCTTATCATACACCTCTTTCGGTTTAGCAAATGAAACAATTTTTACCACCCTCAAAACCTTTCATCTATCCCAATGCTCCTCATAAGTGGTATGACCCCAATATATTTTTTTGGTTCCATTCTAACATTGGGCATTCCCATGAATCTTGTAGAGGGCTCACCAAATTTTTTGTCTCCTATATGTTTGATGATTCATTCAATCATAAAACTATGATTAATCTTTGTCATTAAGAATACACTACTGCTTTTCAAAAATGATAAAATTCTAAAGATTATACTTCAAATAACCAAAAATATTCTTCAAATAATCAATCAAATTCTAAGGATGTTTATGCCATTGACATCGATTATGACTAATACTTTAACAATTCTCAATATATCAACACTGCTAAGGTCAACTATCATCATAAACCAACTCACAAAGATCATGTTACCAAGCCCAGGAAGCCATCTTTAGAGGAACAACTTATTATTGATACCACCACTACTAATGTTTCTTCAAAATCCTAAGAGGAACCATCTCATCCTTCTAATCCTCTAACCATATCTATCCCTCCAAAATCTAATTTACCTCCTAAACCTCGTGCTAGTTCTTCTAAGTCTCATTAGAACTTTCTTGAAGAACTCAACTCTATGCCTTGTAAGATTCCACTTATGGAGTTGGTTCATACTTTTCCCTATCATCATAAATTCCTTATGCAACAACTTCAAGAAATTAAAGATCCATCATCTTTAGATGAAGAACCACCTTATATCGATTCTTAACCTACTAATGTTAATACCATTGAAACTATGTGTCCTTTTTCTAAGCCCTCTATTGAATTCCTTGAAGAGGACATGATCAATGATGAAATTATATTTCAAGCTTATGATCCACCACTCTTTATCAAAGTAGCCATTAATACCACACTTATCCAAAAAGTTCTAGTTAATGAAGGTTTTAGTATTAATGTGACATATTTAAGGCTTATACAACAACTTGGTTATAATAAGGATCATCTCAAGCAAACTCATCTTATATGTCATGGTTTTGATACAACTAATAAAAAACCACTTGGTTGTATTTGGATTCCACTAACCATTGGACCTAAAATTGTTTGAACCAAACTTATGGTCCTTGATCTTCTTTTATCTTATAACATACTCTTTGGTCATCCACGAACTCATCGAATGAGGGCTATTACTTCTTCTGATAGTCAATGTATTAAATTCTTACATAATAGAAAATGATATAAGCATGAAGCTAATCCCAACACATAGAGCATTCATCTTCCCAATCCTAAATCACAATATCACATTCCTACCATTCCTAAGATCAATAGTGCTCCTTTACCCAAGTTCATCAACATGAATCCTGATTTACAACTTACTCTTACAAATTTTGATGATAATGATCCCAATGAGTTGCAACATACTTGCAATACCACTAAGCTACCTCCATACATTTCATAATGGCTTCCTCCTTCTCTCTTACCAAGATACTGTATTATTCCTCTCATGGATGAGATTATTTATTTTCCCCTTCCATGCAATGCTTAGGAGCCTTCTCTACTAGAATATGCCATCACTTACAATGATTTTGGAGTGGCTAAATTATTTTTAGATACTCTCATCATGTCTCCTCAAATATTTAGTGATATCAAGATTTCATCCTCTGAAACTCCCCTAGATTCTCAAGTATGTATGATTTCTCCAAAATATGATGACAACTATATCATGGTCCAATCTTAATATAGAGACTTGGATGTCTAACATTATTAGAAAACCTTAGCCCAAATTCATGCTTTTAATCAAGATGTTCATACCATTTTTTTGGATCATACCTTAGATCTTGAGGGTCATGTGCCTACTACCAATTCTCCTTTTATCAATACTCCTTGGGTGTTAGAACAAAGTATACTTTCTGAAACTCCATAAATTTCTACATCTTCTTTACCATCTATCGATTCAATCATTGCATCTGATCATACTCTCATCTTTGAACCCATCGATATTATAATCTCTTTTGCTCCATCTACTTCTTCTACTCCTAAAATTACACTTGATGCCAAGGTAACCAATGTTCATCGGAAACATTCTAAGTATGATAACCATGGCAATCAAATTTTAGATCTTGAAGTATATGTTGAGTATTACGGTTCTCTTCCTACTTTACCTAGTGACGAAGCTATCCTTGAGTTAGTTTATGCTCAAGAACCTCAACTTCCTTGGAAACATCATAAACTTGGAAATTTTAAGACTAAAACTCCTTGTTTCAATAACTTTGTTGCTAGCATTGATCTTAAAAAAATTCAATCTCTGCCTTACCTAATGCACCATACCACTTTCAAGATGGTATGCCATACTTATTGAAGAAACCACTTGCATCGAATATGGTACTCCATCTTGTCCTTGACCAATTATAGTTTCTTGAGAGCTTTCACCTACTGAACATAATAATTTAAGCTTATTCTTTAACAAATATTGTGAGGCTTTCACTTGGTCCTAAAAGTAAATGTCTAGCATTGACCTTAGCATTGTGGTGTATAACATCATTACTTATCTTGATGCCAAACTTGTGCATCAAAATCAAAGGAAATTTCCACCTAAAGTTTATATTCTATGTTATAAAGAAATCAATAAAATTATTTGATGCTAAATTTATCAAATCGGTGGATTATTCTAAATGGGTTTATAACATTGTTCCCATTCAGAAGAAAGTCACTATGGTTATTTGCATTTGCATTGATTTCTATCAACTTAATCTTGCTTGTCCCAAGGATAACTTCCCTTTACCTTCAATAGATGCCATCATCAATTCGACAATTGGTTACAAAATCTTATCTCTTATGGATGGTTTCTTGAGATACAATTAGATTCATATTGCCCCTAAAGACCAACATAAGACTACTTTCACCATAGAATGGGGCACCTATTACTATGTTAAAATGCCCTTCAGCCTTAAAAATGTTGGAGCCACTTATCAATGAATGATGACTAACATTTTTCATGATCTCATTCATAAAATTGTTAAAACCTATGTGGATGATCTTATTGCTAAATCCAAACATCATAAAAATCATCTTTCTAATCTTGCTATCATCTTTAACTATCTCCTTAAATATAAAGTTAGACTTAATCCTTAAAAATGTGTATTTAGAGTCACATCTAAAAAATTGTTAAGATTCTTAGTCTCTCTCCATGGAATTGATGTTGATCCTACAAAAATTAGTGCTATCATTAACATGTACATTCCTTGTTCTATTCATGACATTTATAGTTATTTAGGTAAACTTGGGGAAAATAGATGATTTGTCCCCAAAATGGCATATCAAATTCACTTTGTCAATTCCCTTCTCAAGAAAGGTACTGCTTTAGAATGGACGGATCCATGTCAAAAAGCCTTTGATAACATGAAAGAGTCATTACTTCATCCACCCACAATTCATCCTCCTTCCAATGATAAACCTTTGATTCTGTATACTTATTTCACACCTATTTTAGTTGGGTAAATGCTTGCCCAACAAGATGATATGAGAAGAGATTATGTTATCTACTAAATTAGCTGAGACCTCATCAATTATGAAACACGTTATACCAAAATTGAGCATGATTACCTCACTATCTATTTTGTAGATAAAAATCTTCACTACTATATGCTTTACCAAACTGCTTATGTCATTGTACATTCCGACCCTCTTCATCATTTCTTCTCCAAAGCATTTATTCTTAGAGATAGAATTGGTAAATAGATGGTCCTTCTTATGGAATTTAATCTTCATATCATCACTCAAAAGCTATCAAAGGGAAAATAATAGCTGATCAACTTGTTGTAACTCCCATACCAGCCACTTCTTCTCTTCAATATAATCTTCTACATGATAATATCCTTTACATTGAAGGTCTTAATCAAGCTATTTCTCTTAAAGATTATTTTCATAGCTTTATCAATGATCTTGAAGCCAATAATCTTGATGACTTTACTACTCCCTCCAGTACTACTAAACTTAAAGTAGTTATCAAGGAGCTCCCTAAAATTAATGTTGAATTGCATGAGGATACTTAGACCCTTAACTTTGATGGTGTTAAATGCCTTCACGGAGCTGGGGCAGGTTGCATTCTCAAAAGTCCTCTTAGCAAGATCATTCTTTTAGTTTTTCACTTCATCTTTGATGTCACTAATAATATGGTCAAATACAAAGATCTTATCTTAGGCATGAGAGCTCCTCTTGATTTATACAATCAATACCTTCATGATTTAGGTGATTATCAACTTATTTGTCATCAAGTTAGTGTGATTATCAATGTAAAAGTGAGAACCTTATTACCTATCATCAAATTGCAACCACTCTTACTAAGGATTTTATCTCTTTCACTACTAAGCCTATTCTTAGAGATCAAACTTCCATTACTGATTCTCTTACCTCTTTAGCATATGTATTTCATCCACAGCAAGTCCTTTCTAATCCTACCTTTCTTATACAAATAAGAAAATCTCCTTCCTTTACTCAACTAGTGGATTTGTTTATCTATCATATTGAGGTTGTTACCATTCAACAAAGCTCATGGTATCAAAACATCATTCAATTCCTAGAACATCAAACTTATCCTTCTAATTTAGACTCTTGTGAAAAGACACATATTCATAAATAAGCTTTTAAGTATGTATTTCGACACAACATCCTTTGTTATCATAACACTTAAGGTACCTTGCTCTGTTGTTTTATACAAGATGAGGTCCCTCATCTTCTTGAACAAGCACATGGAGGAATTTAAGGTGGCTACTATAATGAATATGCTACATCTCACAAATGCCTATGTATGGGTTACTTTTGGCCTACTCTCGAAAAGGATGCAATCAAATATGTTAAAAATGTAATCCCTATTAGATTTAGGATGACCTAATCTATTCACCTCTAGTCAAACTTCAAACTATCAAATCTCCTTGACCATTTTACACATGGGGATTCGATCTCATTGGTAAACTACCTCACTCTCATGATGGGCATGATTTTATCATCACTACTACTAAATATTTAACCAAGTGGGTAGAAGCCATGCCCCTTGTTAATGTCATCGGTCCTACCATTTCCAAATTCATTATTAATCAAATCAATTTCCATTTTCATTTTCCCCATACCATCATTTCAAAAAATGATGGTAATTTCAAAAACAAACATGTTAAATAACTTTGCAACAAATTCAAGATCAATAAAAAAAATTCACACCTTATCATCTGCAATGCAATGGCCAAGCTAAGGCCACTAATAAAATCCTCAACAAAATTATCTAAAAGATAATATGTAAAACCCATATGAATTGGCATCTTCATCTTTACCTGCACTTTGGGCCTATCAAACTAGCATATGTATTACCACTGAGGCAACTCCATTCTTGCTAGTCTATGGTTCTAAGTTAGTTCTTCCTTTAGAAGTTGAGCTTCCTTGTCTTCGTATATCTCTTCATGGTATTATTCTTGATGAAGAATGAAATGAAGCTCATCTTCATTCCCTTGATCTTATTGATGAACATCATCTTTCTGCCTTACAACATAACCACCAATCAAGGCTCACATTGCTCAACAACATAACAAACATGTTAAAATCCATACATTTAATGTTGGTGATCTTATCTTTAAATTAGAATATACTCATGATAAAGAAGGTAACTATGCTAAAAAATTATGGGGCCCATATTTAGTTAAAGTTATTATTGGTCCAAGCACACACCACCTTCAAACCAATGAAGGCCATGTTTTCAAAGAGCCCACCAATGCTCAATTCCTTAAAAAGTACTTTGCATAAACATTTACTTCTTATTATATTTTATATCTATATATATCTAACACTTTTTTTAGGTTAATTAAGCATGGGTATCTCCCTCTGTAGCAAGTTTCCTCTTTTTCACAAACCTTTAGTCCTCCATTTTGGTATTTTGGTTTCTTGATGTACCATAGTCTTCTTTATCTTCTTACATTTTCTCTTATTTTTCGCACCCCTTGGGTTTTATTTTTTGAGTTGCTTCGTAAGACTATGGATAAGACCTGACATTCTTCACAAAACCACCATCTTTTATTTATTTTTCTCACACTTTTTTCTTTCCAATTTTGTTTTGGCATCCCTTGGATTTTTTTTTTGTGAGTTGTTTTGTAAGACCGTGGATAGGACCTAATGTCCCTCATAAAAATATCATCTCTTTACTTTATATTTTCTTTATTTTATGAAGTTACAATGTAAGACCATGGATAGGACCCAACACTCATAAAATTACCATTTTTTTCATCTTTTTACATTCTTGTTCTCAAACTTTAGCTTTTGCTTCTTTTATTAGATGGAATTTATACAACAATCTATCTTAGCATGTTTTTCCTCCATTTACCTCATTCTTATGATAAAGAATCACACTTTATTGTCATTATCTCCTTTTTTTCCCTTTGTCACATTTTCTTTCAAATTGAAGTAATTCAAATTATTCCATGTGTCATTCTTCTTGATTTCCCCTTTTCTTTCACTCCACATTGGATAAAACAATATCAAAGTCAAGCTAGAACTTTTATTTCACCTAGATTTACAAGACTCTTAGACCCCATGCTCTTTGAAGTTTTTCTCTCTTAGCAACCATGCCCTAAGTTTTCAAATAAAATTCATCCTTAGTACCCATGTTTGGTCTTCTGAATCCGTATGGAGGAGGAATATAAAAATCCGTCAAGAAAGTTAAAATCCAAATCATTTGAATCAAAAGGCAACGATATCTAAAAGGAAACATACATATCTCAAAAGGCAAATTCACATCAAAAGACACGATTAAAAGCACATTTCTTATCTTTAATTGAAGATCAAACTCCATAGTCAGCCTCACTAGAGCCAAGGTCCTTTGTGGTATGGTAGGCCAATAGATTGGAATAGGGAAATTTAAAAAAAAACTCTATGGTGCTACCTACTTTCTCATGCAAGTACCCAATCTTCATAATAGACTGATGGCTCTATAAGGGGTCCTAAGGAATGGTACACACATTGTGAGAAGGTAGGTTCTTTTTAATTTTTATGCATATAGCCTTCATGGGATGATCTATATACTTCATTTGTTGACTTAAGACTTGTGTAGCTAAGAGAAGTTATTCATAGTCCTTAAGGTCAAAAGTCCTCTTATTTTGAAAAACCTAATTTGAGTGTCTTGACTCTAATAAAGAGTTCCTCTACCTGGGTTTTTCCTTCATTATCCCCTCCACCCATTTCATTTCCCTTCTTGACAAACAAATTGTGGTTCCAAATCTATTTTCCCTTCTTTCTTAATTTCCTTCTTCTTCATCTTCTGAAAAACATGCTAGCACTACCTTGTTTCATTTTTATCTATCCTTAGAGCAAAACAACATGTTTGAGAAACTATGGATTACTTATATTATTTACACCATGATTTACATTTCTACACTTGTTTTACTTTCATTTTACCCTTTCTTATTTGTTGAACTATCCTGTTATTATAGACACTTGAGGGTGTACCCTTTTTCCATTATTGAATGAGGTTAGCTTGTTACTTCTCACTCACTAATGTTGTTTTCTCTTTTATGCATCCTTTTTCCATTGTTGAATGAGATAAGGATTGTTTTTGCTTAGTCATCAATGTTGTTTTACCATTTTGTTTCTTCTTTTTACCATTGATATTTTTTTACCATCTTGTTTGACATGTATCTTTAGTTTGACTTGGTGAGTTTTCCTTTCTTACTTAAGGATAGCTTTCTTGAGTTTTTTGGTTTTAAGTAGCCTTGACTTTTCGGTTACCCAATTTACTCTTGTTTGTTGCTGACTTGGTTATTTGTTCTAACATAACACTTGTCACCCTAGCTTTCCAAATTTTCCAAGTATATCCCATCATCATAGCACTAGCTATCTTGGCTTTTCTTATGTTTATTTGTTTTTTCTTTTTAGTTTTATATTATTGGGTTTATTGAAATTAGTCTCTGTGCCCTCCATAATCAAAACTAACAACATAGCAGACATCCATCCAATGATAAAGGTAAGTCAAGGTATGCATCACATTTACTTTTTATTTATTTCCCTCTCAGTCCTTTAATTTCAATTATTTTTTATTTAAAACACTACAAATTTTTTTTAGCCTTAGCATTATGTGTCCTTTTGTTCTTTATCAAATCACCATCCCCTATTGCACCTTAGTGACACATGATGAGCTTCAAGTGGGGCATATGTTTACACATAAAATTTTCAAATTTTATCAAATATTGACACTTTACATCTTACATAAATCCATCGAGACTCAATCTCTCTAAGTGCACACCCTAAGGGGTGCATCGACAAAGGGGTGGGCAGACCTTTGGTGCTTCACAAGATTATTATCCATTATTGCCACATTATTACCAATCCAACCAACTCTTAAAAACCATTTTCTAAGCTATTACTCTTTTGCACATTATTCCAATCTTTTTCCTCTTTTTATCCTCCTTTTTTTGGCTTAATTCCCTTTTGGATAGTTAGTTTTACTAGGTCAATTGAGTCGACCCTGTATAGTCTAGGGGTATTTTTCACTTTTTGAGTTTGTTAGCCCTTTGATCGACCTAGCTCAGACCTAGTGAATTCTTCCTGAAAACATACAAGGTCGACCATGTATAACTGACATTTTTGGAAGGATTTAGGGCAATATCCACCTATAAATACAATATCATTTCATTATTATTTCAATATGCAATCAAGAGTTATTATTCGCTTGTGTTTCTTCATAATTTGTTCTTCCACCATTCTACTTGAGGAGTCTTAACCTAGGGTTTCTACTTGGAGAATCTTGTCTTATGGATAAGTCTTGGATATTTTGGCCTTTATTAGTTATTATTACAAACCACAACAACCTCTTGCAGAGCCCCTTTGATCAAGGAAGAGATTGAGTCTCAATGGGTTCACATTCAGGTAAGTATATTCTAACTTTGTTATCTTATCTTTAGTAGATAGAAGTAGCATAAGTATTGGCTCAAATAATATTACTCTTCATATTCCATGTATTAAGGTCTTACTCATATTTAACTTAATTGAGATTCTCTTATACATGTTTTTGATTTCTTTACTAACCCATTTATTATACCACAAGCTTTGGTGTGCACTAGCTTAGATTTACTTTCTTGTTTCTTAGAATACAGTGAACATTAAACCTTATAACTCTTTTAGGGTTGTTTCATGATTGTGTTAAACTGTAGGCTTTATAACCCTACCTCACATGGTGTATCGTGACAAGTGATCCCCTAATCGGGTCTAGTGGATCCCCATATTGGTCATGATCCCACTTAAAAAATGTATTCCCAATTGGAAGTGTAGGTATGCTCTATCTTCTTTGAGTCATGATCAATGTATAGACATGATGAATTTATGATTGCGTACTCATCATTTATAGAATAGTACTAAAACAAAGCATTTTTGAGTTTAATTGATTCTATCATTAATGGATCTTAATAATGTAAATACTACAATAATTTAATAAATTACATAAATGTAGTTGAAGAGTATAACATCATAGCTTTTAAACTTATAAATACATCAAGGTATAATAGTCTATAATCAATAATTACAACTACTATAACACTATCTCATGAATAATGATTGTGCATTTATAATATAACCACCACTATTTTTTTAATTTAATACAATTAATGTCAAAGTACATGTTTTACAATAGTACATCTAATATTCATATTAAAACTCATAAAATCAAATAATATCTATGAGTCTATCTCAAAAGAGATCTGGACTCAACTATATAGAGGGGGAATATCATCCAAAAAAATTTCCCTCGAACCACAGACCAACAATCCCCCGCACACCTCTTCATTAGGAGTGGTCCTTCCCTTCATGAGGGGGCAGATACTGGCGATGCAAACATAAAAAAACTCATCTAAAATAGTGTGTTTTGCATTCACAATAATATCTAGTAGTCATACAAACCATGGAATACATCCTCTATCTAATATAACATCACACATGCATATAAACTATAAGTACAATGGATAGACAATGTATACAACTATAACATTATTTTGGTCAAAACTTTTAATTATAGTTTCATACTTCAAACAAAGTTGGGTCATAGTACACAACATAATACTCTCTACTAAGATATTTAACCTACATATTAACTGATGATGAGTGAGTAATGCAAAAATGTCCATCCTAGAATCACTCATCTTCCCTTAATGTGTAGGATGATTTGTAATCCAAACCAGACAAAAACATCTAAACAAAGGAATTCATCCCTAATAGTCTAATAATCATTGCATGACTTAAATAGGTCTTTCAATAAGTCTCATATTGTATAATAATTTAAATATGAAATGCATAGTCTCAAACGAGATCATAAACATCTATCATAATAGTCTTATGCACAAAATTGTTAAACATCAAGAAACAAGGCAACATAATGATCAAAACAAATACCTTACTGTGTATGATTATGTAGCATGTTAACTCTCATACATGTACATATATATAGTATTGTTCTAATTTATTATTGGTAAAGGTCCATTAATATAGTAAAATAATAATATAGTTATAAAAATCTGGGTTACTTGTGTCATCATAGTATAAATGAATATGCTAAAATGATACAGTTTTAATAACCAAATTGGATATTATTTTAATAACCAAGATCAAGCACTCAGGGTACATTCCCTATTTTTTTTGTCTCATAGTCTATCAACATTTAATTGAATTAGCTTCTTTATGCCTGACTAGCATTTCTATCTGAGGCTACAATAGTCACTTACATAGCATAGTGGAATAGGTAATGTCTGTAGACACTAAAAAACTACACACAATGGTTATAGATGTAGAAATAACCCTAGACTACCTCGGGACCCCCTAGGGACTCTCCTAGAACCCTTCAAACATAAACCTAAGTTAGGTTAGATGATTAGCTAATTGGCTCACTAACACACCTTGACCAAACTTTAGCTTTGACCCTCAACCATTGATGGTCACCCTAACCATCGATAGTTAGGCTTGATTGTCGATGGTTAGGTTTTCATCACCTAAAAATTCAAACTCCAGTCAACTCTAACTTATTTTATTATTTTTATCTCATCTAATTCATGTGAAAACTAATGCATGTGAAAGCTAAATTTTAATTGCTTATTGAACCTCTTGTTAACATATTGTTGCACATCTCCTTCCTTATTATATAGAGAGAGGAGGAGGAGGTGAAAAGGATCCAAATCTAGAATCAATCAATTTACCAGAGCCTCTTGCATCAACACTTCCTTTTACAGGTGTTCTTCTAGATAACTAGTGAACTAGCAAGTGTGACAAAGATCCAAAGTGATGCCACTCATCGGCCAATAGCCAAGTATCATTACTCTACCAAAATTACTCCAAGTTTCACCAACAAATCCTTCAACCTTATTTAGATCAGCAATCAACAAGCTAAGTATTCTCACCAGTTAGTTACTTTGTTTCTATTTTTCAATCAACCCAGTCCAATCTCATCTCTCAGAATTCCATTCTATGACCTCATTAAAATATCCTTTTCTTGACTAGACCCAACCCATAATAACCACCAACGGTCACTCTAATCATCGATGGTCTTTCCTAACCATTGATGATTACCCCGACCACTGATTATTACCCTAACCACCAATGGTCACCCCAACCACCAATGGTCACTATGTGAAAAGATAACAATAATCTATTTTCACCCACTAGACCTAAAACAAATATAACTTTCTTTCCCTCTATCTGACCATAGAACCCTACCCTATTTTTTGGACCATACTTGATTCATTTATCATTGATATCAATCTATTTATTTCTATAATTAGTCAAATTCACATATTCATTTATCGAGCACTTCTTGTATTTAATTTTACTATCTTCTGTGATATATGCAAGTACTTTATCTTTCATTTTCAGAACTTAATTACTTAAAAAGTGTGGATTGATAACCTCTAAGGAGGCTTATACATCTTAGATCTAACTTACTAGGTAATCCACCCTATTATCTAACTAATCAACCATTTATTTAGTACTTTCTTATATGTAAGTCATTCCTCCCAAGCAAAAGAGGAGTATCTACAATTATCTAGATCAATGCTCACACAACATATCAAGTTATTCTACCATACCCTTCACAAGTTTCTTTTCTCTTCCTTCTAAGGAACATAAACAAAATTTCTCTGAAACATTCTAACACACCCAGTGGGACCCTTGAGTTTTTTATTGGGTTCATCGTTGCATCTTATTCTTATCTTTTTGCTCATATAATGAAATCAAAATTTCTTTTTGGGATTAAAATTGACTTCATCCATTATCTATTTGCTTATTTTATCTTACAGATTAATTAAAGCAAAGTAATCAACCATAGTTTCTCTCTTATCACACACACAAGACCAAAATACTTAAATATAATCAAGCATCAAACATTGACATAAGGCCTGACTGGAATTTCATTACCTAGGGGTCACCTTTTCTGACTATCCTACTTAGATTTCATCACCAAGAGGAGAACCAACTTAGCTCTCTGGTTGAGTATAATCTCTAGCAATTAGTATATCTTGGCTAAGCACTCGACACCCTTATTATTACGGTGTGTGAAGTAAGGGGGTAGGCTCCAATATCAAGCCATGTATTGATCTCTAATACATATCCCTTTGAGAGCCTAAACACAACCTGAAACCAACCATAGACTTTTTTTCTAGTATCTGCTCTACAAGCCAATTTGAGTCACACAATTATTAAAGCTTAAGGTGTAAGCCACAAGAGAGACTAAAAAGAACCCTATGATTTAATGTGCTTTAGTGTGTGTTTTATTTCCTTGACTTTTTCTTATCTTCTCTTTGTTTGAGTTGTGAGATTATTTGTAGCTTCTTCCTTTCGTTATTTGCATGGTCTTAACTAGGCAACAACTAAGAAACAAATCAAATCAGGACCCACCTCCTAATCACCCATCTTCCTCTTCTCCCTCATCCATGGAGTACATCTTAGATGCAAAGAGTTTTTCCTACCTTTTTAGAAGTCCTACCATCCCTCGAATGGCATCCCAAGGCGATGCATATTTTTCCACCTTTCTAGATAATAACCCTATAGCCCTTTAGCATTAATTTAACACCATATCCCATCATACCCCTACTTTAGTTCCACCTATTGACCAGCCCTATGGGATGCCATCCCACCTTATGGGTGACACTTTTGTAGCCATCATCTCCACCCATTCTCTAGTCACCTAGGCATCATCATCTACCAATAAACCCATCAATACCACCATTCAGAACCAACCCACTCAACCAAGTAATGTCCAAGCACCTTCTTCCCCAACTAATAACCCTCCTAGTATAAGATCAACCCAACCTTTGGGCATCAGTGCTTCCCTTACCATAGGAGTACCCTTTGCTAGTGCCACCACTATTCCTCTCATTTCAAACCCACATACTTCCACTCCATTAAAGAGCTTGGTGGTTCCCATACCCTCTACCCTTCCACCCATCAGTACCAAAGTAACCACTACCCTCTATCTACTAACCCAACCATACCACCTATCCAATATATGTTAATCTCTCAATACTTGCCTATCATACCCAACTCAAGCTACATCCCTAACCCACAAGGGTATGTATCTCTACCTTCCACCCAACCACCTATCTCCATGTATTCATATGTGGCATCATCCTAACCACCCATGTCCACATAACAATATGTGGTAACTTCTCAACCCCCCACCAGATACCCATATGTTGCACCTACCCAGACCCAATGCAACCTACCTTACACCTACAGGGGTGCACAACCCCAAACCGACCTTGTCAAAATTTTAATATACAAAATGACTACTTTAGAATCATCTACTTTTGGAGCTCATTATATTTTTCCATCTGACCAAATCTGTAATGAACCAATTCACCCATCTGTCCCCATTCAACCATACCCTCCTCAATGGGAACTTTTAAAGTTTTTAAAGTTTTAGAGTAAGGAGGACCCTCAATAACACCTAAGAGAATTTAGGCATCCATGTTATATGATTACCTATGATGATGCTCTCCTTATTCGTACCTTTCATGTGTCTCTATTAGGTCTGACACTAGATTGGTACAGTGATATTAAAAAACACTCCCTCTTTTCTTTTACCCAACTAGCTCAAATTTTCTTATATCACTTTTCCATAAACATCTCTAAATAAGTCTCCATCACTGATCTTTATTCAATTTAGAAATTTGATAACAAATTCATTGCTGACTTTGTGGCCCATTGGAAAAGTTTGATCAGCCAACTCTCCTTCTCTCTACCCCAACCTGAGTTGATTGAACTCTTTGCCTTGGCCTATGCCAAAAATATCTCCTCTAATTTATGGGTCCAAAGCTTAAAGACCTTTGATTAAGCTTTCACAATGACATGAAAAATAGATAACAAAGTCATTGATGAGGGGAAATTGAAACTAAAAAATAAAAATTCCACCTTCAAATCAAATGAGGTTTCCTCCTCCAAACCAAACAATCAAACCAATACTAATTCCAAGAGTAAAGGAACCATGAATGTGGTTGTCTTTAAGACCACCCCTCTACCCATTGTCAACCAATCCAACTCTTCCAATTCCTCCAATAAAAATACCAAGAATCTAAACTGTAATACCCAAAAGTAATTTAACCCACTTGGGGAGTCATATAATTCGATCTTGGATAAATTTTTAAAGGCTAATATCATACAACTTTCTCCGATCAAACCTCCACAACAATTTGATTCTTCTTATCCTACACCTAGTCAGTATAAGAAAAATGAATTGTGTGACTTCCATTGAGTCATTGGACATGATGTTAGTAGTGTAATACCGTCAAGAATGTTTTCTAAACTCTCATTGATAAGGGGGAACTTGTGTTGGATAACCCAAATGCACCCCTGAACTAATCACTTGAAATCTTCATAAAACCATTTCCCAACCACACTCTTTCTACCAATGATAAAATCAAAGTAAAATCTTTTCATGCCCTTGAGGAACATACTATCAATATGGTTCTTGGTGAAATTACTATTGAGAAGACCATTGACCAAATCGCATCTTCCCCCACTCCACTTATTGAGGTAGTGGAGTCACCAACCTCTCCTTTGATATTCACATCAAAAGAGGAAACCCTTCCCACTTTATCATTTTCCTTAATCATACAACAGTCTACTCTTCTTTTAACAATCACTCTGAAGGAAGAAACCACTTTGCCTATACCTCCCATCTAAGAATTACCTTCTTAGATATTGAAATCATTTAATCAAGAAAAGGATGAGCTAATTATTCTTTCCCCTCAACCCTTGAGTCTATCCTTTGAGTCCACTACTGAGGGATTTAGACCCATCTATAAACCCTTCTCTAGACCGGTTAAAAACTTAGAATTCATATCCAATCCTAACCTATATTAAGCCACCTTTTGGAAATAGCTTGGGCTCCCATATAAAACCAAGTAGGAGCCCTCTTTGTTTGATAACCTACCCTTTCTACTATTACCATGATCCAACCATCAAATGCCTCTACCCATCAAACCATAATAGCACCACTAGAACCAAACTCACCCAAAGTCACTAAATCGCCTTCTACCATTCTAACCAAACCCACCAAGAACCTTGGCACATTTCCTACCCATAACATTACTCACCCATCATAAAATTGGACCTAAACCCACTAAACCTACCAACAAAACCCCAAGCTAAGCTAAAAAATAAGGTAAAACCACCTAGGAGCCCAGAGATCAAGACTTGCCTCTCCTCTCCACTTTGCCCTCTATTTTGGGACCTCATCCCTCTACCTTAATTAGGAAACCAACCATCCCAATCAACACCTGACCACCACTCTTGGTTACACCATAAGCTTTCCTTTTATCCACACCTATTTTCACCAAAACACCCCTGGGCATACCCCCTATCTCCCAAATGTTTACCCCTAAAATTACTAACCCTAAACCCTCAACCTCTCTACTAAAACCCAAACCATACACCAAGGACACCCCTTCACCCAAGTCGTTAACCATCAAAATGACCCCAAAAAGGGCTTCCACTCCCACTACCAAACCTAAGCCCTCCACACCTATGCCACCATTATATAAATCTTACTCCACCATCCTATAGAGGTTATTATGAGTCTCTTGCTTAACCTTGCCACCTATCAGACCATTTGACCCACATAGTCTTAAACTATCTTGGTATAATGACAAATTAGTATGTTCATAACATAATACACCTAGGTATGACACAAAGAACTCCAAATCTCTCCAAGTGCTAGCCCATCAATTATATCATGAGGATGACTTATTATTAGATGAGTCTCTTATGAGCCTGACATCAACCCAAGAACTAATAACCATCAACCAACACCTACCTACCCCTCCACTCTCACCTCAGAGTAAAGAGGAATCGAAGTAATCACCTATCCTGACTCCTCCCCTAATCTATACCATCCATATGGTCACATGATCACAAGCTCAACCAAAGAATAAGGGGAAGACAAAGGTGTCTATTCCATGGAAATATCCTTCTTCCTCCACCCAACCACCCAATTAACACCAAGCACCTTTACCTTTAACCAAACCTAAAGTGTCCATCTTAAGACCCTCTCACTCTAATCCATTTGAATTAATCCAATAAGTAGTTCTAAAATGACTTCACTAAATGTCGATGAAGATGAGTTTATATGAACTAATCAATACCTCACCCCGTCACTGTCAAGCGATGATAGAAGCATTACAATCGATAGAGGCAAGGTACAAAGACCCTCAACCTTTAGCATCCTTTATCGAAGCTCTTCACATTACTAACCTTGTAACCTTTAAGGATTCAAAAATTCCTTCCATCCATTTAGATGACCTAGATCCTCCCATTTTTATTACCACCTATATCAACCAGACACACATCAAGAGGGTTATGATTGATGGGGGAGCTAGTATCAATATCATCTCCTCCCATGCCTATAACCAAATCCAATTACCTAAGAACATCATATCAAAAACCTCAGTGGTGCTTTTATCATTCAATGATACCATGGCCACAACTTTGAGAATTATTGTCCTTCACATTTGCATAGGACCCCGCATGCTTCCTAAGCTCTTCTATGTAGTAGAAGGAGAATTATAGTATAATGTCTTATTGGGATGTAATTAGATTCATTCCATGGGTTGTCTGCCATCTATCTTACATTGGTGCAACAAATTTGATCATGAAGTTGAAGTTGCTATCATACAAGCTAACCCTAATCCCTTTACATCATGCAATATGATGCACTGACCCAATGATTTTCTCCTTCCTCCATGTAACAAACCTTCCCCAGTAAAAGATGAAATCCCATCTTCTACCAATGAAGCATCCATAAGTTATTCTGTAAATTCCACTTAAATCCCCATAATGGGCCCTTTGGAATCAAACTTCTAACATCTTTTATTGAGGGAGTATCACCTTCTCACCCTTGATGCTTTCCCTACTCCCCAAGAGTATGGGAATCTGGACCACCAACCCGTTTATGACCCCAATATTGGAACCATTATTTATTTATATCCTCAACTTGTCAAACCAATTTCATCTATGGTGGACCTGATAAACCCCTTGATACTTCTCCCACCTCTTCCTCACTTCGATGATTCACCTCAGTTTTTCCTATCTAGACAAACTAGAATTTGTCAAAACGTACCTCTACAAGTTTGCTTAGAAGGGATTTGATCTGAGTTGGTATGAACACAAGCCACATGAGTTACTTCCAATCAAAACCTAAAAACCTCATGAAAATCATGGCCTTGGTTTCATGCTACTAAACAACAAACCAACCCACCTCCCATTACCATCATTGACAAGGAAATCCCATCCTCACCATCCACTCCACCATCGATAGCTAAGGATTTCAACATCATCCCCCTTAACTTTTTTTTCATCAACATGATTAGCCTCAGACCTTTGACTCATCAAAAGTATGGGGTGATCATAACCATCCCTCTAACCCATCCTAAGATGATATGAGATGATTCTCCTACCATTAATACCATTTAGTGTCAAAATGATGACTCTATTCTCACCTATCTCAATCCACCAGATTCCTCTATCCGCAAATCTCTTCCTCCTAAGACTTCAACCATGTTGAATAAATCCACCATGGATATCAATTTGGGTACTTCAGACAACCCATGCATTATCAAAATTAGCTAATCACTCAATTCTGAAGGGCTTCAGGACTTCCACTCCTTTCAGGACCAAAACATAGCATTTGCTTGGTCTTATAGTGACATGCTAAGAATCAACCCCTCCATCACTACCCACAACATAGTCTCCAACCATAATGCTAAACTCATTAGGCATAAACTTTGGTGAATGTACCCTCACATAGCCCTTCTCATTAGAGAAGAGCTTCAATATCTCCTATCTGTCAATTTCATTCAACCCATTGACTATCCCTAATGGGTCTCTAATGTTTTACCTATTACCAAAGCCATAGGGGGGACTACACATTTGTGTGTACTTTCATGATCTCAACCTTGCTTGCCCAAAAGACAAATTTCCTCTACCAAGCATTGACTAGCTACTTGATCTTACAACCAACCATGAGATGGTATCTCTTATGGATAGATTCTCAGGTTATAATCAGATCCTAATTGCCCCTAAATATCAACACAAAACTACCTTTATCACCCCATAAGGGAATTTCTATTATAAGGTCATGCCTTTTGGACTAAACAACATTGGTACAACCTACCAACATGTTATAACCTACATTTTTCATGACCTTATTCATAAAATCATAGAAGATTATGTTGATGACATTCTTGGGAAATCCAAATGTCATAAAGACCATTTGGCCATCCTTAATATTATCTTTGAATGACTCATCCATTACCATATCTACCTTAACCCCAATAAGTGTATTTTAGGGTCTTGTCAGGTAAGCTCCTTGGATTTGTCATCTCCCTTCAGGGAATAGAAGTCAATCCAACATAAATCAAAGCAATCCTTGACATGCCTCCTCATACCCACCTCAAGCAACTCTTCAACTTGTAGAGGAAGCTCCAATCCATTCATCACTTTATCTCTCAGCTCTCAGACCGGTGCCAACCCTTCCATCACCTTTTGAAGAAGGATGTCTCTTTTAAGTGGAATAATGACTATCAAAAGTCATTTGATTTGATTAAAAAGTACCTTTTGTCTCCACCTATCCTCATCCCTCCCAAAGACAATTAACCTTTTTACCTTCTTATCTCTGCCACTGACCACTCCTTAGGGGCAATGCTTATTCATCGATATAAACAACATAAATAACAAGCCATCTACTACATCAGTCACACACTTGTATATTATGAGACTCGATATACCCATACCAAAAAACTTTGCCTAGCATTGGTCTTCATGGACACCAAACTCCACCACTACCTTCTCAACAATGAGACCTATGTCATAACCAATATCAACCCATTCAATTATATGCACTCCAATCCATACCAAAACTAGTGTATGGCCAAGTGGCTCACGTTCTTATCTGAGTTTGAACTTGAGTTTCTTCAGTAGAAGTTAATTTAAAGGAAAGTCATTGTCTATCAATTAGTTGATGTACCCTTAGTAGATGATCAACCTCCCCTTGAGTTCCTTGATGAGTCCGTCATAAGTCTCTCTTAGGTAGACTTCACCTATCAAGTAACCATGTTATTTTATGGATCAAAGTGTCAACATGGTGGGGGAGCTAGCATTATCCTTATCCCCCTTCATGATGAACCTCTTCCTTTATCTTTCAAACTAGATTTTGAATGTACCAATAATATGGTTGAGTATGAAGCCCTAGTAATAAGCCTTCAAACTATGTTAGCCTTAGGAGTCAAAATGATCAACATCTTTAGTGACTCTTAACTAGTTTTCAATCAAATGAATGGATCTTATCACTGTAAGAATGATGTTTTTAAATAATACAAACAATTAATAGATGCCCTCTTAGCCTCATTTAAACATTATTGTATCCAAATCACCCCATGATCTATGAACAAGTTTTCTGATACGATGGCTTCCCTCACCTCTCAAATCCCATCTACACCCTTTGAATCTAATCTATCTATCATTATCCAAAGACTTAACCAGCCCTCTTATGTCAAATCAAATTCTCCCACCATTTTTAATGTGGATGAGACCCAACCTGAACTTTGGTATCATCAAACCTTCAACTATCTCAACCTTTCCATCATTCTTTTCGATGTTTCTAGGAATGCTCGAAGAGCATTTGTTTAGATCACCTCACATTATACCATAATGAGGGGAATTATTTATAAGTGTAGCTTTGATAGTCTCCTCTTCCACTTTCTATATCATCATGAGGCCTCTTATGCCATCAAGAAAATGCATGATGGAATCTATGGGGGACACTTTAGTGGGCTCATCATTGCTAAACACATGCTTCATCTTGGCTATTACTAGTGTAACCTTAACCAAGATTGTTTTGATTATGCGAAAAAGTGTGTTACATGTAAATAATATGCTAATTTACATCATGCACCTAAACATAGTCTTCATGTATCCATAGATTTTTAGCCCTTCTCATAATGGGGTCTAGACCTTATTGGTGAAATTAACCCCCATTATTCATAGTGACATCATTCTATCATCACTACAATCAAATAATTTACCAAATAGGTAGAGGTTATTCCTCTTATCTTGACCAAAGACAAAAAGATTGTCAACTTTATCAATCATCACATCATTTGTTATTTCAATTTTCCTCAAAAAATCATCATCGATAATGGCAAATCTTTTTAAAAAAAACAAGTCCAAGGTCTTTGTGATGCATTTGGGATAAAATTAAGTTTTTCTTCACCCTATCATCCTCAAGCAAATGGACAAGTAGAAGCCTTCAACAAAACCCTCAACAACATGCTCACCAAAATGGTTAATGTATCTTGTCAAGATTGTCATTTACACATCCCCTTTTCCTTATGGGCATATATTACTAGAATTCAAACCCCTACAGGTGCTACCCATTTTTCTCTAGTTTTTAGAGTAGAGGTTGTCTTGCCTCTTTAAGTCCAAATTTCCTCTTTCCGCATATCTTTGTGAGACTTCATCTTTGAGAGTGATTATCATCAAGAGCATTTAGCCCAAATTGAAGTACTTGATGAGCATCGTTTAGCATCCTTTACTCACCTTCATGTCTATCAATATCAATTCAAGCATGTTTATAACAAACACCTTAAAGTGTACGAGTTTAATATCAGAGACCTCATCCTAAAAGAAAACCAACATGTCACCAATATGGAGAAAAGCAAACAAGGCAATTTTTTTTCAATTGGCTTGGACCTTATATCATAACATACAAGTATAGATCAAGATCTTACCAATTTTCCTCTTTTGAGGGAAACCTAGAGCCTGAGCCCCTTAATGATTTGTGTCTATGCCCTATATTTTGTTAAAAAGGATCAAACTCACCTTTTGTCTAACTTAAGCTCATCCCATGCTTTCAAACCACATTCATCTCCCTATTTTATGGGTAACCGATTAAAACTAAATCATGTGATTATCCATCACATTCATAGCCTAATATTGAATGATGGGTACCACGGCTCTACCCATGGCATGATTCTCATGGTACTTTTCACCCCTTTCCTAGAACAGATTCCCATGGTCATTTTTACCTGAACCTCTTTCATGCCTACTTAATCTTCTCATGCTTTTAGTTTTGCCTTCATAAAAGGAGACCCTTTAAGAGTATATAATCAAGTCTATGTCAAGCAAAATAAGAAAAAAAAGTCATAAGCAAAAATAGTTTTGGGTCATTCTTAGCATTCACAGATTGCTCCCTTAAAGGATAGTTGTCAAAACATATCAAAATTTCTCAATATAAAGTAGAGTGCTCCCTTGAAGGATAGATATCAATAGCCTTACATAAAGCACACAAACTTAGACCACTCCCTTTAAGGATGGATGAGCAAATAATTTATCAAAGCATATAAATTTCTTGGAAGCTTCCCACATCGATCAGCTTCCCCGACCCTCCAACCAACAACAAAATATCAAAGGACCTATCATCAAAATCAAAATAATTTGAAATATGTAATCAAATATCATGTGTAAACTTCCCACATCAATCAATTTGTACCTTATATGACATGGACTTGTTTATACTAAATCTTTGGTAATCTCTAGAAGAGGTGGGCTAGTCTCACAAGATGGTTTTATCTTCATCTATCTCCCCTTTATAAACTATAAGCAAGGGATTTATGAGATAACTTGACATTATGTGATCAAGACACCTTTTTAACCAACTAACGAATGCTATTGTGAAGCATTCGAAGGGCTTATGTTCCTTAAGCCAATCCAACTTTGATTATTTTAGTCATTACCAAAGAATAAGCATCATGCCCTCTTCTTATCCTCTCATATTGGTTGATACATTCACTTAGACATTTGTCTCTTGATTATCTTCTCTCTCACACATTTGGTTTTGTTATTTATCTTACTTTATATGCTTCACCTTAATTTAAACAAAATCACCATAATCATAACCACATCCCATAATATCATCACTAACATAAACCATATCCATGAACATAATCATTACCATCAACATCATAACATCCATGAACAAATAAAAAATAAACCATTTTCACCACATGTCTAAATCTAAATAAGGAAACATATACTCATCAAATTTCAGCATAAACATCATCATCAGATCAAATTCATAAACATGATCATCTCAAACATGAGATTAATCATCACATCCATACACAACATCATCAAGAACCATGATCATAAATGTCATAAACATCTCCTAGTCATCAATAACATCAGATTCTCATCATAATCACATGAGATACCTTCAAATCCATGACCAGACATTATCATAAACATGAATAAAGGGACATATCATCACATGCCTAGCTAGGTGAGGTCACATTCACATCATCATGAGCATAACCATAATTAATATAACATCATCAAATAAATAACATGAACATCATAACCATGAACTATAATCCATAAAACATTTATGTCTCTTAAATAAACATCATCATGTATAACAATATACATATCTCTCTCAAAATATACATCTCACTGCATCGGCTCATAAGGCTGATATCAAAAATCATATATGCAATAAGTATAATGTCTCCTAAATAAAATAAGAACCTGAGGCACTACTCCCTTTTGGTGCACCACTACCCCCTACAGCTTATCCTCCTGTACCAGCCTAGCCACCTACATATGTGACCCACTAACCTGGTGTTGATGTACCTTCACCACCTATAATCTTAGCCCTATACTCACCCTATAAAGGCTCATCTAGACAACACCTGAAGACTATGGCCTCATAATACCATAGCTCTTCCATAGTCACTACGTATCTATTCATAGGGATAGTCCCTATTGGTGACATCATTGTTAATACTCTATCCCCTATCTGCCAAAGAGAATCTCTCTCCTACATCACCAAGATTAGCTAAGATCTAGCTTGGTCTCTCTCTCTTGTGATAGTAGCCAATTTACCTTGCACTATTGCTAATGATCATTATAATGTTATCACAAAAACCTATGTTATGGCTAGTGTCACTCATGCCTACTGATCACCTCCACCAGCTAGGTTGACATCCATAGCTTATCAACCATCACCATCACCACCAATATATGTTGTAGCATACCGTGCTTGGTACCATGTAGGGTAACCATCCACAATGCCTACATCATCTATCTCTCCTCGTTGGGAGTTTCTCGTAGTCAAGGAATATATGTAATGGTTGAGGAGTAGGAGCTATGCATCCTCCCTCTTATACCTCAAGAATACCGTAGGGATACCCTATATCAAGCTAAACTATTGTTATACCCTATCAAAAGGTATCAACTCTATCTCACCATCCTACCTTCTATATATCCATTGATAGCTCTATAGGGACAGTGTATGTTGGGCATAGGGTACCCATCTTGGAAACCTGATGTATGGTCTCCAAATCACATCTCCAATAACCAAGGTGTCTAGTACGCTTCTAAACCAGTCTATATCACGAATACCTCCACCTAGTCCTGAGAGAGAAAAATCATCTCTCCACTTCATAAATCCTACCTAGAAGTCCATCTAAGCATAACCCTCCCATGGCAGCCCCATCATTCATAGTACTCAGATGTGATCATAAGCCCAACAATGTAGAATGAAGCTAACACTAATCTTGTACCTCTTATGAGCTCAGAATCCCCACAACTGTCTGTAAATCTAAACCAACAACATAAGTACCCATACAAACATTATGCAACCCAAAAACATCTCCACCAGTACCCCTAACAATAAATAAGGGAACCTCCCATTAATTGAATCAGGTAATGTGTAACACATCACCACTATCATCATCATGGTCAGAAGATGTCATACATCTCCATCCCTCTAGTATAACAAAGTATAGCTGAAGCCTCCTACATGTCACTTCATAAAATCAAGGTCATCCTCATACAATATCTAAATGAACTCATTCTACTCATCTATCTCTATGTGGTAGATCAGCTCCCCTTGTATGGGTAACCATATGATCCTATATATATATATATATATATATATATATATATATATATATATATATATATATATATATATATATATATATATACATCCTTAGGTAGGATAGTGATATTGCCTATCAAAAGTAGAAAGGTGTTAGAGGGAGGATCCCATCTCTCAATGAGTGCCACTATTGATCCGTAAACTACACTGATAAACTCAAAGTGAAGTTTTAAGTATGAATACTAAAATTTCTCAAACTTAACAAATTCTCAAAAAACTCACAAGAACTTGCAAAATGTTTGGCAAAAAATGTTCTCAGTTGTTGGGTTGGAATGGAATTGTCAAAAGACTTGTTACTTCCATTTACCAATTAAAACTTTTTTTTTTAATAACGTTGTGTTATAATTTTCAAATTTTGAATTATTTGCATGAGTTCATTTACTACTTAAACCAAATCAGCAAACTGAAACAAAATCATGCATCAAAATGACAATTACCAAAACACGAAACATGATAACAAAGTTCGGCTCAACAATTGATGCCTACATCTCTGGGTTCTCCAAAGGAGTGGACCGTTTCCATTAAGGGCACTTCAAACATGTGAAAATAATAAACAACTTTCTTTCAAGTTGATATCTCTATGCAAGAATTCACCTTCACCGTGACTGAAATCAAGCTTGGCACCTTCAAATTCTGTGAGTCTTCACACTTGCAATGTTGCTTCAAAAGTCCTAAAAATCTCCTCTATGGGCTGAAATATACTCCTACAATATGCAAATTGGCTAAATAGAGTATTAATATTATGTATTATGGCCAGAAAATGGATAAAAATCCATTACATAAGCTTTCCCAAAGCTTTTACAAAGTCTCAGCCTCTTAAAAATAAAAACACAATCCAGAATTTGATTACTTCAAGTAGAAATTAGTCCCTTTTATAACACTTCAACCTCCGTAGCTGAAGTGGTCAAGGCCTATCCCTTTTGGATGGTAGGTCAAGTGTTCAAAACTACCACCCTCCTTTTTAAGCACCTAGCATGAAGTTTGAATCGGCCTCCCTTCTTTTTTGGTGCCTTGGTAACTGTCGGCCTCCTCGTTGGGTGTATTTGACTCTTGTTTTATCCCACATTTGCTAGGAATAATACCTTTGTATGCTTAAAATAGTTAAGTCAGTTCCTATTTCAAATGCCAAGACTTAGGCACCAACTTAGGCCATGCTTTGACTTGGTCTTAGCATGATTGGTGGGATGACGTGGTGGGTGACGTAGTAGTTTGGCCTTTGGCACCTTGTTTAAACTGTTTCTAATGCAAAATTGCTTTCTACATTCAAAGAAGAAATAAGAAACTGAAAGATGGTTAAGGCTAGAAGTACCTGATACAGTCGTGCGCACCGAAATCAGACGTTGAAAGATTCTCCTCTTTTGCTGTGGAGGAATGACACCTGCGAAGAAAAGGCTAAACACGGAAAAACGTTAATAAGAGATATGGTGGGTTGTCAGGCGAACGCCCGATCCCGGAAGTACGAAGACTCCCTAGAAGGATATCAACCCACTGATAAAAAAGAGTAGAAAATTGGACGAAAGTAGATGATAATGACAGAAATAAATGACAGAAAATAAAAGGCGTACCTGATATGCGGCACTATTCTGCACAGTTGCCGGCGTCGGTCTCTGTGGTGCCGGCGTCGGTTAGGGAAGGTGCCGACGTCGGTCAAGGTGCCGTCGTCGGTCGGGGTAGTGACCGGCGTCGGTAGGGGCAGGTTCTGGGAAACGGTTCGGGACAGGTTCTGAGAGAGTCGGGACAGGTTCAGGGAGAGTCTGGGGGGTTTGAACAGAGTCGGGATAGGTCTGAACAGTCGGGACAGGGTCTGATATGATCAGGGTAGGGTTTGATAAGGACAGGGACGAGGTTGGGACGAGGTCGGAACAGAGTCTGGGGGTTTGAGGATAGAGGCAGGGATAACAGAATATAAATAATAACTAAGAAAAGAAAATGAAATAAACAGAATAAAGACTTACCTGGTAGAAGACCCGATGAGAGCCATGGTGTGCAGATTAGTTGATGTCGTAGTGTCGATGATTGCTCGGAGTTCGCAGGTTCGTGGAGGAATTCGCAGGTTGGTTGCTCAGCGTTCGGTTGATCAGCGTTTGGGGATCCGGTTCGAATGGCTGGCGGAGGTTGATGAAGGCGGGGGACGGGGATGGTTCCAGAAACGGTTCGTCAACCGTTTCGGGAAACCGAATGCTAACTGATAACGGACAAGGGGAAGGTGACCGACGTCGGCAGGATTGCCGACGTCGGCCGATAGGTGACCGACGTCGGCGACATCGGTCGGGTAAAGACCGACGTCGGCAGATGCATAATGGGGATAGAGTCTACCTTTTGCTCTGTGCTCCTCTTTACATGCTGCCAGGGTCAATGCTGGTGAAACAAGTGATCGGCAAGGGTTCAATAGGCGAAGAAGAAAGAAGACGAGGAATGACCAGGGGAGTCGACACGATTTCGGTGTCTACATTTGCCCCTTTTTGTCTTGTTGGTTGTTCTGGACGAACTGCAAGACAAAAATAGGAGTGAGTGCCCCAGGTGAGGGATAGGGTTGATTTCATCTTGTTGGTTGTTCGAATGAACTGCAAGACAAAAATAGGAAGCGAAATGCCCCGAGTAAGGATGAGGTATTCCCCCTCAAAGCAGGAGTCGAGGAAAGGGAACCGGAAATCGGGTGCTGATTTGATAAAGAGCGGATGAAAAAGGGGGTGAGGGTGAACGCTGCAAAGGTCGTGATTGCGCATATACCACTACACGAGATGGTTAGGCCAAAGTGTCACAGGTCAAGGGTCGAGGAGTGCCAAAATTGAAGTAACCGGGCCCCAACATTTAGTCGTCTGCTGATCGGATCACTCAATCTAAGCTGAAGCTCCAAATGGTTTGTCGCGTTCCAGGTATCCCGGGCTCAGGAAGTGCTCCTAAAAACGCGAAAAAGTCACAAGTATTGTGGATCAACCGGTGTGCGATCCTATACTTGTGAGGGTCTAAAAAAGTCTGTGCACAATTCTGCTAACCAGTCATGAGGTAGCATACATGCAAAAACAACCAAGGCAACAACGTCTTGGAAGTGGTCGAGGTCGGAGGAGATAGGCATGATCTCCAATGGTTGGTGGTCGATGGATGGATGAATGGACGAAAGGATGAGAGGATGCGGCCGAGCTAACCCCAGAAGACCCCATGTCAACTGAGTGCTGCCTACATAGCCCTGGTGATAGGGCCTCAGGCCGATGTAGTTCTCCCTAGAAGGGAGGAAGGGTCAAAGGGATGGTGAGGAAAAAAAAAGATGTTGCAGCCTTTTCCAAATGGTGTATTCTGCAACATTGGTTGAGGGGTTTTTCATCCCTAGCAATATTCCATTTGCGTGATGGATGTATGCTAAAAATGAATTGAGGTCTATTTATTCTTCAGCAAGTATTGGTTTATGCTTAACATAAATTGGGGCGAGTCGATAGTTTCCATGTGTATTGGTGTCCATAGAAACTAGGGTGAATAGGCAAGGTCATGTTGATGGTCTGAAAAGAGAGTTGAGCTGAGTTGATCGACAAGTGATGAAGGTGAATGTGACCAAAGGGCAGAGGAAGATGAAAGGCAAATTGCTCTTTCATTGACAAGGACCAAAAAGACGGCATAGATAGGGGTTATGAGAACCAAGAGCCCCATTTATGCGTGACGTCATTGACCATAGTTATGTTAGAGCGGTAATCGAATCACTTAGACATTAAAGTGAGCTCGAAGTCCCTTGAGTAGGTAATAGGAGGAGGAAAGAGGGTAACCCGTTTTAAGAGCAGAGATAACTTTGCCCCTTTGTATAGGAGACCCTGAGACAACCACAAGCCAAGTCCGTGACTCGTTTTTTTTTTTTTTTTTTTTTTTTTTTTTTGAGAGGCAGACTGATCGATGCGGGAAGCCTGCATAGAGATGTCATTTGCTTGGTGGTCAGGTTGCGAAGCTGATCAATGCGGGAAGCTTCTAAAATAAGTTGCTGTTTATTGCCAGAGTAGTCATAGCCATCCTTCGAGGGAGTGGTCTATATTTTTGTTTAATAAAAAGGCTTTTGAATAGCTGTCCTTCGAGGGAGCAGTCTATTTATTACAGCAATGATAGTACAGCTGTCCTTCGAGGGAGCAGTCTATTTTTTTTTTTTTGATTTGATATTGATATAGTGACCATGGATATGTTTTGACATCTTGATTCGTTTTGATAGAAATGTGAGTCATGGACAAGACTGTAGAAGGTCAAGGGCTCCCTTTTAGTAGGACAAAGTATCCATATATCATAAAAGGGTTATAGGAATTGTTAAGAGGAATAGGGTTGAAAGGAAGTAGGATAAAGAGGACGGGGATTGCTCAAGGGACGAGCTCAAGTTAAGTGTCAAGTGGACGAATACTCGACTAGCAGTAGAACGGTCGCAGATGCAACGCATTAAGAGGCTCAGGTTCTGGGCGTCCATCAAGAGAAGACAGACGGTAAGTCCCTGATCCATACTTGTGCGTGATAATAAAGGGTCCGAGCCAATTAGGAGCAAACTTGCCTCGTTTACTTCGCTCCATATTGGTCACGTGTTGATTCTCTTTGAGGACGAGGTCTCCGATGTTGAAATCTCGTTCTCGCAGATTTTTGTCATAGGTGCGCTTGATGCGATGTTGATAGACATGGAGATGATTAAGGGCAGCAAGACGGTGTTCGTCAAGTAACTCAAGTTGAGCTAAGCGATCTTGACGAAAGTCATCGTTGGAAAGGATATCATGTAGAGAAATGTGGAGAGACGGGATCTGTACTTCGAGAGGTAAAACAGCCTCTGTTCCGTACACAAGAGAAAAAGGGGTAGCACCCGTAGAGGTTCGGATGCTAGTGCGGTAAGCCCACAAAGCGAAGGGAATGTGAATGTGCCAATCCTTGCCTGTGTCACTGACCACTTTCATGAGAATTTTGGTGAGAATTTTGTTGGAAGCCTCGGCCTGCCCATTTGCTTGTGGGTAGTAAGGCGAAGAGAAACTGAGTTTGATGCCGAAGGAGTCGCATAGCTTTTGGACAGTTTTGTTTTTGAAGGACTTGCTGTTATCAGTGATGATTTTATGAGGGACACCGAAACGACAGATGATGTGGGTGTTGATGAAGTCGACGATCTTGTCGGCTTTTGTGGAGACGAGAGGAATGGCTTCCACCCACTTGGTGAAATATTCAGTGGCTGTGATGATGGATTGATGACGAAGAGACGAATGAGGGTTAATCTCACCGATGAGATCTAAACCCCACTGAGAGAAAGGCCAGAAATCCTGAGCAACTTGTAAGGCGTGGCTGGGGAGATGAAGCAAGTTAGAGTGCTGCTGACACTTGATGCAACGCCGAACATAATCGCTACAGTCTTGATGAAGGGTAGGCCAATAATAGCCCAGACGAAGGATGCGCTTGGCAACCGAATTTCCACTGAAATGCCTGCCACAAATCCCGTCGTGGACTTGCTGGATGGCGTGAGATGATTCAGTGGAGGTGAGACAACGAAGAAGGAGGTCGTCGAAGCCTCGCTTATAGAGAAGACCCCCTAGAATGGTATAGCGAGCAGTACGCTTGATAAAAGCTCGTCGTGCATTACTAGAGAGGTTGGGAGGAATGATAGAGAGAGATAAGAAGTCCACAAGTTGCTTATACCAAGCATCTTGCGGGCTAGGGTCTATAGTGTTGACATGATGAATGTGAGGAGAGATATATGAAGGCAACGGCACACGACGCACCGTGACAAAAAGTCTGGATGCAGATGAGGAAGATGGAATATGGGAAGCGAGAGAAGCCATAGTGTCAGCAAACTTGTTCGTGGATCGAGGAACAGTCTGCAAGAGGAAATGGTCGAAAGATGCAAGGAAAAGGTCAGCACGATTTTTGTACCTTTGCAAAATTTCATTTTTATAGAGATATGAACCGTTGACCTGATTGACGACGAGCTGCGAGTCGCCGAAGATATTGATGGACTTGATGCTGAGAGAGAGAGCGGTCTGAAGTCCCAAAATTAAGGCCTCGTATTCGGCCATATTATTGGTACAATCAAAGTCGAGTTTGAAAGACAAAGGCATGGGCTCCCCTTCGAGTGGGATGAGAATGACCCCAGCACCTCCACCTAGTTGACATTTGGATCCGTCAAAGAACATAGTCATCTGATAGGTGGTGTCGTCGGAGGAAAGCGCAGCGATAGACTCGTCAGGGAATTCACACTGCGAAGGTTGAATGTCAGGAAGAGGGGCATCGGCTAGTTGATCAGCGATGGTTTGCCCTTTGATAGATTTCTGCTGGATGAATTCGAGATCGAACTCAGCAAGCAGCATGAGCCACCGAGCCATACGTTGATTCTGATATGGCTTGGAGTGCATATACTTGAGAGGGTCGGTGTGGGTGATGACAAAGGTTTTGTGACTGAGAAGATAGTGGCGAAGCTTAGTAGCAGCAAAGACTAACGCCAAACAGAGTTTCTCGATATGGGTATATCGAGTTTCATAGTCGACCAGTGTTCGGCTGATATAATAAACGGCTTGCTCGCGGTGATGCTCGTCTCGGTGCGCGATCATGGCACCTAACGAATGGTGAGTGGCTGAGATATAAAGGTAGAAAGGTTGGTCGTCTCTAGGTGGAATGAGAACTGGTGGAGAGACCAGATAGCGTTTTAAAGCTTCAAAAGCCTCTTGACAGTCCTTATCCCATGTAAAAATGACGTCCTTCTTAAGGAGATGATGAAAAGGTTGGCAGCGGTCAGAAAGCTGCGAGATAAAGTGACGAATGGACTGGAGCTTGCCTTGCAAACTGCGAAGCTGCTTGAGATTGGTCGGGGAAGGCATTTCGAGGATAGCGCGAATCTTGGCGGGATCTATCTCGATGCCACGGAAGGAAACGATGAAGCCGAGAAGCTTGCCAGAGAGGACCCCAAAGACACATTTCTTGGGGTTAAGACGGACATTGTACTGAAGAAGACGAGAAAAGATGATGTTGAGAATGGTCAGATGGTCACGGCGAAATTTGGATTTGCCGAGAAGGTCATCCACATAGTCCTCCATGATTTTGTGAAGGAGATCGTGGAAAATGTAAGTCATGGCACGCTGATAAGTGGCGCCTGCGTTCTTCAAGCCGAAAGGCATGACTCGATAGCAAAAGGTCCCCCATGGGGTGATGAAAGAAGTCTTGTGCTGATCTTCTGGAGCAATCAGAATTTGATTGTATCCTGAAAACCCGTCCATAAGAGATAGCATCTCATGGCCGGCCGTAAGATCAACGAGCTGGTCAATGTTAGGAAGAGGAAAGTCGTCTTTAGGATAGGCTAGATTAAGGTCACAATAGTCTATGTAGATCCGAATCCCCCCAGTTGCCTTGGTGACTGGGACGATGTTAGAGACCCACTGTGGATAATCGATAGGCTGGATGAAGGAGACAGAAAGGAGCCGCTGAAGCTCCTCCTTGACAAGGAGGGCAACGCGAGGATGCATCTTTCGAAGCTTTTGCCTGACAGGCTTAGCCTCTGGTTTGGTGACAATGTTATGGGTAACGATGGAGGGGTCGATGCCGGGCATATCACTGTAAGTCCAGGCAAAGGCCTTGCTATGGTCGGAGAGGAACTGGGTATAGTCAAGCTGCTCCTGAGCGTCTAAAGATTGGCCGATCTTTAAGACATGAGGAACATCAGAAGAAGGAAGGTTGATGTCAATGGTTGATTCATTTAACATAACCTGGGTCTCAGAAGGAAGGGAGCGCTGGATGAAAGAATCATCAGCGCCCATGTAGGAAAGAATGGCGTCATCGTCAACGTAGTGAACAGTGTGAATGGTTGCCGACTCATCTTCGATCATGGTGGGAAGAATGAGAGGGAGAGACTTGGATACCCCATTGAGCTGATAAGTCAAGGGGTCCAGGCGGATGGTGTTTATGGAAAAAAAAAAAAAACTAAGAGGAATGGAAACCACTGACTCCGTAGGTGAAGGTGGCGAAATAGGCGAATGTGGAGGAGATTGGTCGAGGATTGGTTCAGGATAAAGGTCTACAGGGTCTTGAGTGGGGTCGTGATATCCCAGACCATACCGTTTCTTGGCGTCATCATCGTTGAGCGGTTGGATAGGCTGATGGGAGCCCTGCTCATAGCGTCCAAAACCAAAACCCTTCCATGCACACCTGTAAAGGTAAGTATGTGCAAAGGCGGGGTTGCCAAGAAACGAAAAATTTGATGTGAAAGGTTGGGGTGAAGAAAGAGGATTACCGTCAGTAGGAGCTTGATTAAGCCCTCCATAGACGAGGTTGGTGCGGAGGTGAGGGGGACCATAAGGTATGATCATCCCAATCCGATGGTCGTAGCTGGGGCTGTGATGAAGGCGTCCATACTCTTGCAGAGTTTGGAACATGTCTAAAGCCAGCAAGCGATACTCTCCCAATGAAAGTCTTTGGAAGACGTCTTCCATGGGGTCTGTGGTTGTCGCTTGAAGGGGAGGTGTAAGGGCGACCGCCTGTTGCGAACTGGTTGAAGCTTCCGCGGATGGAGGCGGTGCCGAGGTTGGTGGTTTGATAGGAATGAGGACATCGTTTGGACGGTAAGTGGTATTGCATGTTTTGAAAGGTGAAGGGTTAGCGGGAATGGTGTGGACTTGTCCGTCATGCTCAAACTTCACACAACGGTGCAGGGTGGAGGGGACACAGGCCATGGCGCGAATCCAGGGTCGGCCCAGCAAGATGTTGTATTGGAACTCTCCTTCAATAATGTAGAAGAGCTCTGGGATTGTGCGTGGACCAACGCGGATATGAAGGATGACGGTGCCAATGGTCGTGGCAGTAGTGTCGTTGAAAGAGCGCAAGATCGCGTCAGTTTTGGAAACGCAATTCTTGGGAAGAGCCAACTGATCAAAGGCATGAGTGGAGATGATGTTGATGCTAGCGCCCCCGTCGATCATAACGCGTTTAATGCGTGTCCGATCGATGTAGGCAGTGATGAAGAGGGCGGCATCCTGATCTTTCGTGTTGGATGTAGGAATTTCAGAATCGCTGAATGTTATGGAGGCAACAGGGGCTAAGGAGTGGACAAGGGCAGCAAGTGGCTGGGGATCCTCAGGTTGGACCTCCGCTGCCTGCAGGGCTTGGATGAGGGCCTGACGATGTTGAGGTGAGGTTTGGACTAGATCGTAGAGGGACATCTTCACAGGCGTCTGGTGAAGCTGTTTCAACATGGAGTCGTGGATTGGTCCGGAAGAGGAAGAAGAAGAAGAAGAGGGTTGAGGCGCGCCAAGGATAGAAATCTTAGGCTTAGGCGGTTGAGGTGGATTGACAAAAGGGTAGGTCCAAGGAATGGCGGCTTTTTCTTTCGCTTTATCCTTTTGTGACCTAGTGGTGATGTGAATGGCATTGATTTCAAAGATGGGGGATGAAGATGATGAAGGGGTTGTAACCGGTTGATAAGATGTGGATGGGTTTGAAGAGGTTGAAGGGTTGTGAGAAGGAGTCGGGGGGAGGTCGAAAGTGTCCTCAAAGAGAAGAGTGTCTTTCTCTAGATAACGGCGAATGACAGCCTTGAGGGCACAGCAAGTCTCAGTGTCATGTCCTGGTGTACGATGATATAAACAAATCTTCGTGTCGTCGAACTAGGAAGGTTTAGACCTGAGAGGTTGAAAGGGCTTGATGGGTGGAAGAGTTATGCTAGAGGTTTGCAAAAGTCGTTGCAAGATCAAAGAGTATGAGCCCACTAAAGGGTCCATGCTCATCGATGTATGCGATGTCGGTGACTTTTGCTTGGGCGAAATGGGAGGAGGTTTTCGTACCACCTTCTGGGTTGATGGTGCGATGACAGGCGGAGACGGTACACTCTTCGTGAGAGGTATCGCCCTTTTGGGAGAGGGTAGGCTAGTGGTAGGTAAAGGAAGCAAAGGAGGCAACCGGTTTTGGTTAGAGGTTGAAGCGGGAAGGATTCTGGTTAAGGTTGAAGGATGCGGGCCCAAAATGGAGGGCAATGGTGACGGAAGAGGAGGCGTTCGCCTCTGTGGTTTGGTAGTCTTTTGAGATTTGGGTTGAAGACTACTATTAGTTGAAGTTTGGGTTAAGTCCACCTTCACTTGTGGATGAGTGAGGTTGGAGACGGGGCGAACGCCAAGTGATTTGATAGGTTTAGGCGGAGTAGATGAGGGTTTTGGTTTTGATGAAGTTGATGAAGATGTAGACGGTTTGGAAATAGAGATTGGATTTTTGTTGATAGTCTTAGGAGGTTCCGTCATGGGTGGATTAGCGGTATGAGATGAGAGGGCCCGGGCTTGTTGAAGAGCTGTGAGACGGTCCCACAATCCCTGATGTTCCACTTTCCTAGAAGGGAGAAGTTTGAGTCTCTCCACTAGTCGGGAAAATGGCTGAGAAGATGCGGGATGAGGTTTAGGCTCTTGAGAAGATGCCAATGGTTGTGTGACTGAAGGTAAGACGGATGTAATAGTCTCGGGTCCAAAGCATGGTGAAGTTGTGACAGGTTCATGTTCGGTTGGAGATGAAGGAGAGATAGGTTCTTCTCTGGGTGGAGAAGAAACTGGTGAATGAAGCTCCTCAAGCGGATAAAGGGTAGGGATGATAGTGCCCTCCACTTGTGGCCGAGGAGTAGGAAAGGTTGGGTCCTCCATGGGCAGCAAGAAGGAAGATGGTGAAACTGGCGGTGCTGGTAAGGTCGAGGCGTCCTCCAAAATGAGAGAAGTTGAGGGAGAACTAGCCGGAGAAAGAGGTTCGTCCACATGTGATAGACTGATGGACGAACTCACCTCTTGGGGTTGGTTAGAAATGAGGGGCAAGACCGTATTGACTGTCCGAATATTATGTTCATGGGTATTGTCAGTCAAGGTCTGGACATTGTTTTGGGTTGGTGGATGATTAGGGAATGGTTGTTTGAAGATATCGATACCCTGATTAGGAGGGGCGTTAGGATTGTCGAGGATGAGGTCACCCTTTTCCAACATGTCTTGAACTATGTTTTTAAGGGTTTTACAGTTGCCTGTGTCATGACCTTTAACACGGTGGTAGTGGCAGAAGTCATTCTCCCTATACCACGCAGGGATGGCGCGTGAGGGATCAAATTGTGGTGGAGGTCGGATCTGAGGGAGATTGATGGCCCCTTGTTTGACAAGTTTTTCCAGCACAGATGCGTATGATTCTCCAAGTGGAGTAAACTGTCGCTGTATGTATCTCTGCTGAAATTGACGAGTGGCGCTCATGGACGTGGATGGTTCAGATTGATTAGTTGAAGGCGAAGAAGAGGAAGATCTAACAACCACAGCATTTGTTGAAGCTTTAGATTTAGGATTGGACGAGGAGGGCTTAGAAGAAGGGTCATTGGTTTTGGAGTTGGGATTCTTACTCCGCAACTTGACTTTATTCTCCTCAACGGCACGTAACTCAAGTTTACGAGCCATCGTGAAGGCTTCGTCAAAAGTGCGGAAGGTTTGAACCCTCAAGGTAGAAGAAATATGTTTAGCACAGGCTTGAGAGAAAAGTTCAATAAGCTCAGGCTGAGGTAAAGAAAATGAAAGTTGATTGATAAGGCTCCTCCACCGAGCGACAAAATCAGCAATAGATTCATCCTCGAACTGGCGAATAGAATAGAGGTCTGTGATAGAGACCTTCTTGGTGATATTGATGGAGAAATGATCGAGGAAGAGCTGGGCCAGCTGAGTGAATGTGAGGATGGAATAGCTAGGAAGAGAGCTGTACCAGTCAAGTGCAGCACCTGAGAGAGACATGGGAAACGTGTGTAAAAGCAACGCATCATCGTGGGCGATAAGGTAACAGGCATGTCTGAATGCCCGTAAATGTTGTTGTGGGTCTTCCTTACTCTGGAAACGAGAAAACTTAGGAAGTTCCCACTGGCTGGGATATGGTCTGATGGGGACAGAAGGATGGATGGGCTCGTTACAGATTTGTTCGTACGAGAGAGTGTTGCGTGAACCGATAATGGAGGTCTCTAGGTTGGACATTTTATCCATCAGCATCTTGATAATATCTACTGACGGATTGACGGGTGGAGCACCTCTTAGATTGTGAGGCGCTTGAAAGAGGCTGGAAGAGGTGTACGACGTAGTCGGTTGTACCAATAAGGGCGCAACGTACGGATGACTAGTCGTAGGGACAGAAGAAGTGACTAAGGATGATTGGATGGAAGGCATGGCTAGGTTTGATGTTGTCATGGGAGGTTGGTTAGGGGTAACATGGGCTAACGGATGGGTAGCCACCCTAGTGTTGATAGGAGTAAGAGTGGGCGGAATAGAGACGACCAGGTTTTGAAAGGGGGTAGAAAGTGGTTGAGTGGACTGAGATTGATTGGGGGCCGAAACCCCGGTGAAAGTGGGCCCAACGACGGAAGGAGAGGCCACACTTGGATGGTTGGTGAAAGGTTGGTCAGTGGTTGAGGCAACAGCCTGGGTGTCTAAGGGTTGGACTACGGACGTTGTTGATACGACCGCAGTTGTGAGGAGAGAAGTCGGCATTCCATAAATTGGATTGCCAAAGGGGTCTCGCGTTTGGCTATTCGCGAGATAGTGTTGCAGGGCTTTGGTGTTGAGGTCCAAGAATCGTGCGAAGTCTTGGTCCCCTTCTGGAATAATAGGCGTTTGGGACGGAGATGGTCTGGTAGGAGTTCTTTCGGTTTTCGAGTTGAACTCCATTGTAGGGTTGGTTGTAGGCGGGGTAGATGGAAGAGGATGATGCCTCGCGTGATCGACTAGAGCCTTGGCTTGGCTACGAGTTAGAACCATTCAAGACAAGGAAGAACGTCCTCACAAGCTCAAACAAGCAGATAAGAACCAAAAAGATGAAGACACAAACAGATCCTAGAACCCTAGAAGTAAATTATTAGGATTATAGTGGCTTATGCCTTAGAATGTGTGTGTAGAGGAAGATTGGCTGAAAAATGGGTCCTAGAAGAAGCAGTCTATGGATGGTTTCGGGTTTTGTTATGGTGCTCAAGAAATCTGTGTTAGCTTCCGTACAGGCCTGGTGCTAAGGAGCAAGCTCCCCTCACTTCACGATTCCAGTGGTTAGCTGGTTTCGCTTAGCCAAAATATACTTCCACTAGAGTTTATCCTCCGCCAGAGAATGGAGTGGGCTTCCCCTTTGGTGATGAAATCCAAGTAGGGTCACCGGGACGGGTAAGGTATCCGCTGGGTGATGAAATCTCAGTCGGGCCTTGTCTCAGGTAAGTTTTATGTTTGTTTTGTGCAGGTGGTTTGGTCGTGTAACATCAAGTGATCTAGATTAATTCAATATGCGGTTTAATTACTATGTGTGGTCTAAAAGATGCAGACAAACAGAAATGAATGCAAAGTGTTTTAATGTCCAAGTCGAAATGTTTGTTCGTATGAAGACGAATGGAGAAAGAGTCGAAGAATATGAGTTTTAGCTAGTCTAGAAATGCAAGAAAGAAAGAAGTGTTCGTTTTAGTTCTGCTTATGATGTTGTTTAAGAAGAGACGAAAAGGAGGCGAAAAGGAAGAAACCTAATGCACCTAAATGAACGAAAGAAAGAAAGAACCCAAGGAGGACCTAGGGTCCCACCGGGCGTGCCAGAATGTTTCTAATGCAAAATTGCTTTCTACATTCAAAGAAGAAATAAGAAACTGAAAGATGGTTAAGGCTAGAAGTACCTGATACAGTCGTGCGCACCGAAATCAGACGTTGAAAGATTCTCCTCTTTTGCTGTGGAGGAATGACACCTGCGAAGAAAAGGCTAAACACGGAAAAACGTTAATAAGAGATATGGTGGGTTGTCAGGCGAACGCCCGATCCCGGAAGTATGAAGACTCCCTAGAAGGATATCAACCCACTGATAAAAAAGAGTAGAAAATTGGACGAAAGTAGATGATAATGACAGAAATAAATGACAGAAAATAAAAGGCGTACCTGATATGCGGCACTGTTCTGCACAGTTGCCGGCGTCGGTCTCTGTGGTGCCGGCGTCGGTTAGGGAAGGTGCCGACGTCGGTCAAGGTGCCGTCGTCGGTCGGGGTAGTGACCAGCGTCGGTAGGGGCAGGTTCTGGGAAACGGTTCGGGACAGGTTCTGAGAGAGTCGGGACAGGTTCAGGGAGAGTCTGGGGGGTTTAAACAGAGTCGGGATAGGTCTGAACAGTCGGAACAGGGTCTGATATGATCAGGGTAGGGTTTGATAAGGACAGGGACGAGGTTGGGACGAGGTCGGAACAGAGTCCGGGGGTTTGAGGACAGAGGTAGGGATAACAGAATATAAATAATAACTAAGAAAAGAAAATGAAATAAACAGAATAAAGACTTACCTAGTAGAAGACCCGATGAGAGCCATGGTGTGCAGATTAGTTGATGTCGTAGTGTCGATGATTGCTCGGAGTTCGCAGGTTCGTGGAGGAATTCGCAGGTTGGTTGCTCAGCGTTCGGTTGATCAACGTTCGGGGATCCGGTTCGAATGGCTGGCGGAGGTTGATGAAGGTGGGGGACGGGGACGGTTCCAGAAATGGTTCGTCAACCGTTTCGGGAAACCGAATGCTAACTGATAACGGACAAGGGGAAGGTGACCGACGTCGGCGACATCGGTCGGGTAAAGACCGACGTCGGCAGATGCATAATGGGGATAGAGTCTACCTTTTGCTCTGTGCTCCTCTTTACATGCTGCCAGGGTCAATGCTGGTGAAACAAGTGATCGGCAAGGGTTCAATAGGCGAAGAAGAAAGAAGACGAGGAATGACCAGGGGAGTCGACACGATTTCGGGGTCTACATAAACATTTAAAAACTTCAAATAACATGTGGATAAAAACACCAAACCAAAAATTTTTTGCACCTAATTATTTTTCCACGTGTCAAATAGCTATTGGTCCACTTGGCATATTTCAACAGTGCCACATCACTTTTGACTCTCATTTTTTGACCAATCTTCAAATGGCCATAATAGGAGCTCCCGAACTCAGATTTACATTCCAAAAAATGTGTCAAAAAGCTCTCAAAGAGATCTACAGTGTGCCGCCACTAAAACTCTAACTTGAAACCATTATTAGAACCCAATTTTTGATCAACTATCATAGGTGAATCCCATGACACATGTTGGTAATGCATCATACCACTAAGTCCCACCTCCTATATATGGGCCCAATCATCGATAGTCATTCTTTGATGAATCTCGATAAATATTTGGGTCACCTAGTTTCACATCTAGATCCTCTCCCATACTTGTAAGGTTTGATAACAACCTTACTTCACTAACACACTTTGACTACAAACTATATCATTTCTCCCAACCTACCCTACTTTACCCATTTACCCATTACCCTTCACCCTACAACATAACTACTAACTTAATGTCCAACCTTAAACCATTACTTATTAACCAACAATGTTACCCTTGACCTTAACATTCGCTATTAGCTTTCAACTACTACCTATTAAACATAAACATTACCCTTGATATCACTTTTAATCAAACATTCAAAACATCTGACATTACCTAAACTCTACACTCATTCAAATTTAAAAGACTCAACACTTTTCAAAAACATTTCCACCTCTTATTGACCATCGATGGTCATGGTGACCATCAATAGTTAGGCAACCAACTTATGATGATCATGTATTGATTGTCGATAGTTGGTAATGAACACTGATGGTCACTGGGTGAGACCGTCAGTGGACCAAATACACCCTACCTTCCCATTAACATACCCAAACACCAAACAATCCCTACAAAATTCTAGGAATATTTACATTTACCGCTCTACCCTACCCTACCTTTACCAAATTGAATAAACAAATTACAAATTTCAACTCTCCAATCAAAACAAACATTACTCAAAACCTAAAAACCTAGGTCAATAATGATAATAATCTACAAATAATAAATTTAAATACTATTGGATTTACCAAAATCAATCTACTCTACCAATTCAATGTGGTAACTACCTTGTTCCTCGACTGCTATTGGGGAGGAACCCTGGGACCCATTGCCTAGCCACATGCCCTACCTCGACCACCCTGCATCCTTATCAATCCAACCTCTGGCCCACACAATCAACCTTAATCAACCGCTAGTAAACACCATCATAATTTTCTCACTAAATGCCAAGAAGAAAATCAAACAAGTCAAAAAATGCTCAAGTGACAAAGACCCATGGCTGAAATTTTTGTCTTTGCCCTTTTAGAGCTGACACCTAACCATTGATGGTCAGGGTGACCATCTATGGTTGACCCTGAGGGTCAACCCTGACCATCAATGATCAGAATTTTAGGTTCTTTCCCTTGAACAACAACTTTTTATACAACTTTTTTCACTTAAAACCAAATCACGTGCCCACCATAAGAGATAGCCTTCTATGACAAACTCAACTACCACCACATCAACCTCACCACTAGCCATTTTGGACCAACTAGCGTACATTTTGTGATGACCTCACCTTGGTCCTTTTGACCACACCAACTATATTTCCCAAGTTGAACATTTTTTTGAACTTGCATTACCTTGCACACACCTGACCAACTTGTGTCTTCATGAGATCATTTCCTACCTTGGATGCCCATGAAGAAATTGAAACATTCTAGGAGACTTGAGTTTACAAGTGTATCCAACCATCACATACGGTCATGTGTTAAACTTATCACTTGTCCTTCTAGTATTAACCTTAATTTTTACCAACCATGGTAACCTAATCAATGCACAATTTTAGCTATTGCACTTAGTTGTATGTTATGTGTATGTTTGCACTTTAGTGTCTAACCTTTTAAATACCAACTCAACACTAACTTAACCACTTATCAAACTAGCACCTAATTATGTTTCACCTCATTGACTCCCATTTTGAGGGGGGAACACCTCCTCCCATGCCTGGGGAAACCAAACCTTAGACCTACACTTCATTTTTTGTTTTGCCACCTTCTAATATAAATTTCATAACAAAAAGGGGTAAAATGTAGACACTAGAAAACCACACATAACCATTCTAGATGTTGAAATACCCCTAGACTACTTTGGGACCCCCTAAGGACTTTCTTACAACCCTTCAATCGTAAACCTGAGTTAGGTTAGTTGATTAGTTAATTAGCTCACTAACCCACCTTGACCAAACCTTAGCTTTGACCCTCGATCGTTAATGGTCACCCTAACCATTGACAGTTAAGCCTGACCACTGATAGTCAGGTTTTCACCACATGAACAGTCAAACTTCAATCAATTCCAGCTTGATATTTTATATTTAGCTCATCTAATTCATGTGCAAACCAATACATGCAAAATCTAAATTTGAACTTCTTGTTGAACCTCTTGTTAACATATTATTGCACCTCTCCTTCCTTCCTATAAAAAGAGAGGAAGAAGAGGTGACAAGGATCCATATCTAGAATCAATCAATCTACTAGAGCCTCTTATATCAACACTTCCTTTTGCAGGTGTTCTCCTACTGAACCATCAAGTGAAATAGATATCTGAAGTGTTGTCTCTCATCAACCAATCACTAAGTATCATTACTCTACCAAAATTGCTCCAAGTTTCACTAATAGATCCTTTGACCTTCTTCAGATCAACAAGCTAAGTATCTATTCTTGCTAATTAGTTACTTTATTTTTATTTTGAAATCAACCCAACCCAAACCCATCTCTCAGAATTCCATTATATGACCTCATTAAAATATCATTTTCTTGACCAAACCCAACCCATAGTAACCATTGATGGTCACTTTGATCATCGACAGTCTTTCCCAACTATTGATGGTTACCCCAATCACTGACAATTACTTTAACCATCAATGGTCACCCTAACCACTGACGATTACTGTGTGACAAAGTAATATCAAACCATTTTCACCTACTATACCTAAAACAAATCCAACTTTATTTCCCTCTACCTGACCATAGAACTCTGCCCTATTTTCTATACCATACCTAATTCATTTAACATTGATATCAATCTATTTATTTCTATAATTAGTCATTATTCACCTATTCATTTATTGATCACTTCTTGTATTTCATTTTAGTGTCTTTTATGATATATGCAAGTAATTTGTCTTTCATTTTCAAAACTTAATTGTTTAAAAAGCATAGATTGACAACCTCCAAAGAAGCTTGTGTTTCTTGGATCTAGCTTGCTAGGCAATCTACCCTATTATCTAACTAATCAACCATTTTTTTAGTGCTTTCTTATCTACATGTCATTCCTCCCAAGCCAAAGAGGAGTATCTAAAATCATTTGAATCAATGTGTGCACAACATATCAGGTTCTTCTACCATACCCTTTTTGAGTTTCTTTTCTCTTCCTTCTAAAGAACATAAGCAAAATTTATCTAAAACATGTCATTGGATCACACTTAGTTATAACTTTGTGTTTATTTATTGTTAGGTGAGGACAACAATAATCAATAATGAATTCTAAAACCTCAAATTAAAGACAACCAAATATAAGATTTTATTATAAGAGTGTAACACCTTAAATGTAAAATCCACAAAGTGGGTTCTATCTATAGCCACACTTGAATTTCTCATTATATTAACCATGTCAAAAGGGTTGTTATAGGTTTGTATTTATTTTATTTATAAATAATCAACAACCACTAAGAATTTGAATACAAATTGTAAGCTTAAATCCCTCAATTGAAAAACTCATATTTTAAGATAATAACAAAAATAAGGGAGACCCTACCACAATAGCATTTGATTTATATTTATTTATCTATGAGCTTGTAATAATTTTATCCACTTCTAAACAACAACCAAGGTTAAATAGTTCTCAAAAGGTCCTCAAAAGCAAAATTTAGTCATGACTTAGTTTATGAGATGACCACGATCTATATTTAGGCGTATAGGTGGTTATTACAACCTTCTATAGGTCTAATGCAGATTGATTTAATCATAAATTCTAACAATCTCCCTTTTACTTTCATTTTAATAAAATGTAATATTATGTGGTTTGAGTGACCTTTATGTTTCTATGGGTGAGGATGAACCCTCACCCTCAAGATCATAAGGGTGATTTCCTCTATTTAAAATATTTCCACAACCCAAATACTAAAAATCAATTCATAAAACCACATAGTCATTCAAGGAAAACCCAGATTTGGGTAACAATATATGTCATACAAGATTATCCTCAATATAAAAATATATACACATATGGTCCAGACCTAGTTTTTATTCAAGGTTTCAAAAAATAATATACATGTAGGTATACATCTAGGATTAAGAGTTGAGTCCAACTCTTACTCTATATAACCTAGGTCTAAGTCTAGCATCTAGGGTTTCTTCATCATTTGCCAATATAAGTGCATAAAATAAATAAAATATTAAATTAATGATAATGAAACCTTATAACATTTTAACCCAATCAAAAGACAAAGCTACTTGCCTAAATTTATAGAATATAATAGCTATATATCACTTGTCGTTATCCTCTTCCTCCTACTATTAATGTTCATCTCCAAAAACCCTTTTTGTCCCTCCTGTGTTATGCCCATTTCACCTCTTTCCCTCATTTTTAGCTCCTCCATTCTCCTTATGGCCCTACAATAGTGTCTACATTATTTACACCATTTATTTGGATTAATCATAGTGATCTCAAGATGCTTATTAGAATGCAATACATTTGTGCATTCAACTCAAGTTACCCCCAACAAGTTGTCATGTAGGGTTTCACCCAAAACTTGACTTCATAGAACAACCAAAGTCAATTTTTTCCATTAATTCCAACTCCATATCATTTTTCCACAAAGCTACACAAACCCTAATCATTTGCCTTTTACCAATTACCAAACAATAAATTTAATCATTTTATATAATACATGTTTTAAACACTTCATATTCCCAAACTAAGGCTAGGTCATATACCTATTAATAATAAATTGTACCCAAAAATGGGTCAAGGGTTTTTTATTTTCTTTTAAAAACAAGATGTTGTTACAAGATAATTAACATGGTTTTAAAAGTGTTAGCACTCAATAACCCATAAAACATATTTAATAAAGCAAATATTAATGCAAGGTTGTGCTAATGAGCACACATAATTTTGCGACCAAATTGAAATACACAACTATAGACTCACACAATCACCAAAAGATATGTAATTCAGTTAAGAAAACCACCTACATCAAGTAATAACAAATAAAATTTTGCATGCGAATAACCACTCAAAATGAAAGCACATCACAACTAAACATGATAAACAACATATAAGTCATGAGAATGGAACTATTATGTTTTATTTTTATTTTTACCTATAGTTGTAGTGATTTATTTCCCTCTAGATTCTATTTTTGTGAGGGGTACATTATCTTGCATCCACCTCATCTAGAAAAGGAGTAGTTAGTCCAAGCTAATAGAAAAGAAATAACTGAAATATTAATAATGTTAGCACTTTAAGTACACTATTGTTTATTAAATAAAATTGTAATAAAAATAGATATAAAATGCTAATATCATCATGAAACAATCATGTATCAGAGCAATAATGTAATTAAAGTACAATAAATAAAATATTTTTGATTCTACCACACATCTCAACAACAATCAAATCAATAGTTGAATTATTTGCTTAGACAAAATAAACACTGCTTATAAGGAGTATAACATGATGTAACAAATACTAGGAGGATTCCCCAGATTGGTATCAATTGTTCTAAGTGTAAAAAAAGGGAGCTTAGATAAATTAATATTATTTTTAGGAATATAAATGGTATTATCATCAAGGTTTGTAGATATGTTGGAATTATCTAAATCATCATTTTGAGTGATTTTAACCATGTTACATTTGATATATTTAGATGGATTTTGGGAATACTTACACCATGAAGTGTTGTATTCAGTGGTAGACAAGGTAGGTAGAAAAGAGCAACCCATGTAAAATCTAAGTGGGTTGAGGTTGTCAATAAAAATAATGGCAAGTGACCTCATGATGTTGAGTAAAATAGAAAAAGGGTATTTCATAGAAAATGTACAATATTTACCAAACCAACGTAGTTGGGTGAAGTCAATTAGGATAAAATTGTAATGATCATATCGATATAGTATAATTAGAAAGGTAGAGTAAATAACGGTTGGGTCATACTGACTATATTATGTTGTTCAACATAGATTGGTGAAAAAGTTAGAAAATACATTAAAAATGAACTATATATAGTTGTTCAATACAGTCATGAAGATAGGTGATTCGATACAAACTAAATTGAGCTGACTGATATAGTGTGATCTGGGAGGATTAAAAGTAATAGGAAATAGATTGTTTTGATCCATTTGATGTAGTTTATAATATAAAGGTCTAGAAAATTAGACTAAAAATTAACTATATCGAGTTGTTTGATACAATTATGTAGACAAATATATGGGATATAGAAAGATAGACTATGTCAAGTTATTCGATACAATTAGGGATGAAGACACAAGAGACTATATCGAGTTGTTCAATGTAATCTACATGTATTAGTAATTTTATTGACGTTGGTCAATGTAGTTAAAACACACAACACAAAACTATATTGATGTTGGTTGATACAGTCTATAATACAAAATATAATAACAAGAAATAATTTTATATCTAATAATTTTTCTAACTATTTTTTTTAATAAAATAAGGTAGATATACTAAAAGATTTGATTGATTTGTATACTCCCAAAAATACTAACTCGTCCATCCAATAGTTTTGACCTGATGTTTGAGATAGCTAACTAAGAAGGAATTATCATGCTCATAGCCCACTAAACCTGGTTTCAAAGGTAAGCTGAGAATATATTTCTAGCACTAACTACTAACTGGTGCACTATAGGATCAGATAGATGGATGGCTTCCTAAAGATCAATAAAAAGGGAATCCTCGGTATTTCTATTCTGTTGTGAGGCACATGGAAACTAAAGTACATTTTTACTCTATGATATAGATATGAATATAAGATCAAACTCCTCATGTCATGATGTCTATAAATAATAGATAAATATTGTAAACAAAACATCATGTAGCCATTCATGACATTAGCTAAGTAGTTTGAAAACTATCGAAACATAGTTTCTATAAAAATTCAAACAAATAAAAAACAAATTTCAAAAATCAATATCAAAAACCAATTTACAGCATTCAATGAATTGAAATAAATTGGCAATCAACTTGAAATGAAATGTGTGATTAAATTCTAAAATGAAAAGTTAATTTGCCTTGATATTGCTTTAAAAATTAAAAAAACATAATTATATTGGTGTTGGCCAATGTAGTTGTACACAATATAGAACTGTATCAAGTAGATTCATATAAAATGCGTAAACAAAATTAAAAGCAAAGATATATTACTAGATTGAGATGTTCAATACAATTTATCATAGTAATTTTAAAAACATAACTAAATCATTAAGGTTGATATAGTTTAGATAAAATTAAAAAAAATTAATACAAAACTATATTGAGTAAATCAATACAGCTAACTAAAAGAAGGCTTAAATAGAAAAATATAAATACAGAATTGTATCAAGTAAATCAATACAATTGACTAGAAGTAGGGTTTTATCAAAACTATATTGAGTTGTTCGATATAGTTTACTTGAGAAAAGTTTAGATTTGAGGTTAAAGTTATGTCACGCTTACTGAAACAATTTGTTGAAAAGATGACTGAAAATAACTATATCGATATGTTCGATATAGTTCACTAGAAATAAATTTGGTAAAAAGGGCTAAGGTAAAGTTATATTGATTTATTTAATACATTTGGTTGGAAATAGATCTGAATACAAAATTGTATTGCATTGGCCAAAACTATTTATTAAAAACATAGAAAATAAAACTATATCGATCTATTTGATACAATTGGTTGAATAAATGAAGGAAATTGTTAGCTTCACATCAAGTTCACCAAAATATATGTAATGATCTCAATTTGACTTGAAACTATCATATTTAAATATCCAAACTTAGAGAGGGTAAATCAAATATATCTCATTAATACTTAATGAATTAGGATATGACTAAATAAATCCACAAACCTAGCAAGAGAAGCACCTACAACACAATGTCAATAGAAATGATTCCAAAAACTCTAGGAAATCAACACAACAAAATATCTCTAAATAGATCTATTGTTTTTTTCTAATAAATATCACAATCAGGCAATATAAGTAAGGGGAAGGGTTACAAGCATACAAAATAAGCAAGGAGCCATGGGAGGCAAATGGGGTCCTAGGATACTTAAAGTGGATAAATAGAAAGTTTAAATAATCTTATAGCCACACTAAGTATAATGTAAAGAAAGTGTAAACAAGGAGATATAAGCCAGTTAACCAAGCAATTATGCAACTTCTATTTATCAAATGAAAGAGTTAGGGTCAAAATATACTTACCTTAAATAAGACCTGTCGAGCCTCAATCTCCCCCTTGGTCAATGGTCTTTTTCAAGAGATTATTTTGGTTTTAAGGATCTCAAAGGTTGAATAAATCTATAGGATAAAAGGACTCCTCTTATTGAATCTAATATTCCATAAGACAAGCTTTCCCTCTAAGACAATATCTAAGTAATAGCTCCTCCAAATATAGACTTAGGGCATAAGTGCAATCAATAACAATACAAAATTAATGTTGGTCTATATTATATTGAAATGGTAACTTGTATTTATAGTGGTGAATGATCTTAATCCCTCTTGAAGATTAAGTTGACAATATCATCCAGCTTGATTTAGTTTGAAACAGGTCAAATAACCTCAAAATAGGTCAGTCAGGCTGACTTAGTTGTGAAGACTGTGACATAACATTCAAAACTACATTGATCTTAATGATGTAGTTGGGAAGGGATGGATGGTTGTTAAAACTACATCGAACAGGTTGACATAATGGGAAATTGTAGGTCTTTGTATAGCTAGTGGATGTGAGATGGAAGGATAAATCTTAGGGGGTAAAATATGAAGAAGTTAGAATGGATGTAGGAATGATAAATAATCAACAATATCTCTCACAAAGCACCAACAACCTACCCACCCTTTTCCTAGTGTACCATTTAAGGTGTGCACTCAAGGAGATTGAAACTCGATAGGTTGTTACAAGAGAAAAACTATCAATAAGTGATAAAGTTTTATAATATTATGTATATACACCTGAAAGAAGGAATTTTAACCATATTCCAAGATTAGTATAAGGAACAAAACACATTAGTAATAATAATATCCTAGTAGTCAATATTGAAAAAGAGGTGGATGTCAAGGAAGACAATCTGAGACTTTATCCCTTAAGTCCACAAGCGGTGAGCCACAACAAGGTCAAAAACTTGCAAGATAAAAGAAGCGGGGTGAGACAAATAATGTGATCACCAAGGGGAAATACTATCCAAACACCATAGAGTGTTTCATTTTTGGTGGGCCACATTATGCATGACAGTGCCCATAGTGTTCATATATGCCATTGACTTAGGATCAGTACAAGATATTTGATGATGATGTCATAACTTCTATATTCATGTAGTTGTTGATGGACATTAGGTCAAGCACCAAGCCACTATTTTGAAGCTACATGTAAGACTAGATCTATTATTGTGTATGTTATGATATACCCAAGTGCCACTAGTTCATTTATTTCACTAGTCATTGTTGGAAGGTGTGGCTTGAAAAGTATGCAAATAGAGAGCTTAGGCATCATAGAAATGGTCTCAAGAGTAGAACACTTAGTTGCCTCTATAATAAAGAATTATCACTTAAGTTTGGTCAATTTCATTACCAAAGTGGGCCTTTATTGCACCACTCTAGGGTCATATCATATAATAATTTAAATGGATTGGTTGGAGGCCCATAAGGTAGTGATTAATTACTTTAAGACTCATGTGAAATGCTTGGATGACAATGGTCAAACCACAAAAATCAAAGGGAATGGGTGACCCATATCTTTAAGAATTATTGCATCCATGCAGCTTAAATGATCAATGAGAAATAATTTTTAGTTGTATGTCATTAGAATCATAGAAGATGGTGATGGACCATATTTGAGTGACTTAAAAATATTTTAAGGGTATGATAATGTTTTCCTTGAGGAGATTCTAGGATTACCACCTAAGAGATAAATTGATTTCTCCATAGACTTAGTGCCTAGAATTAAGCATATTTAAAAGGCTCCATACAAGATGACAAACCCTAAATTATGTGAATTGAAAGTGAAGCTACAAGCACTAGTTGACAAAGGAATAATGAGACCCAGTGTGTCCCTATGGGGCACACTAATCATCTTTGTAAATAATAAGGATGGATCATTGAGATTATACATTTATTATAGGTAATTAAATAAAATGACCATTAAAAATAGATACCCCCTACTAGAGATTGATGATTTGTTTGATAAAATGAGAGGAGATTGAATCTTATCCAAGATAGATTTGTGGTCATGATACCATCAATTTATAATCAAATAAGCTGACATATTGAAGACAACATTTCACACTCAATATGGTCACTATGGATTTGTGTTATTTCCATTTGGTCTCACAAATGCACCAATGGTATTCATGAGTCTCATAAATAATGTTTTTTGCAAGTACTTAGGTAGCTTTGTGCTCTTATTCATTGATGATATTTTGATATATTCTCCATCTAAATAAAATCATGAGATGCATTTAATATAGGTTTAATAGTGCTTAAGGGAAACCCGTCTCTATGGGAAACTAAGTGCACGTTCTTCCAAAAATAATTTCAATACCAAGGTAACATCATTTCTAAGAAGGGCATTCTTGTTAATCCAACAAAGATTATAGCCATAATGGAGTGGTTGATGCGTAGAAAGGTCTCATAAGTTAGTTTTATGTGACTTGAAGGGTACTATAGGATATTTTTTGAGAACTTATCATGAATTGGAGCCCCAATCACATACCTGTAAATAAAAGGGAAAAAAATAATATGGACTAAGCATTATGAAGCAACAATTAAGAAAATTAGGGATTTGTTGACAAAATCTCCCATTGTAGCAGTGTCAGACATGGATGAGGATTTCCTTTTTTGCATGGATACATCTCTCAAGTCTCTTAGTGGAGTTTTAATTTAGAAAGGCCAAGTCATTGCTTATGAGACAAATAAACTCAAGGATCATAAACTTTATTATAAAACTCGTGATTTAGAACTCAGTATAGTAGTGCACACATTATAAATGTGGAGGCACTACCTTGTCAGTCAAAATTTTGTACTGAAAACTAACCTTTTGAGCTTGACACATATATTCCCTCAACTAAATTTAATGCTAAACAAAGGCATTGGATGGAGTTATTAGTTGAGTATAATTTTGATATCATTTACATAAAAGGGAAAGAAAATAAATTCATTGATGTAATCATTAGAAGGCCATGTTTGTATTCAATTCTAGTTTTGAAAGACAACCTAAGAGGTAATATTTTATAACTTTAATGGAAATATTTATAGTTTAAATAAGTCATGAAAGTAATTTAGGAAAACAAACTCATGTCTCAACCTAAGTATAGTTAATATTCAATGGCAGAATAAGGACTTTTACTATACCAATAACACATCTATGTGTCAAGTGGTGAGAAGTGAAGGATCAAATCTTGTTTAAAGCACATAAGTCCTTTTATTATGCTCATCCTATGAAAAATAAAATTTATGTGGATCTATGAACCTTGTATTATTGGCCAGGAATGAAACATGAAGTATATGAGTATGTTTCACGATGCTTAGAATTTCAACAAGTGAAATATGAGAATAAATATCCAATTATATTGGCATACCCTCATGACATCCTCGCATGAAAATGGGATGTGGTATCCATGTATTTCATTATTAGGTTTCTAATTATTCAGCAAAAACATAATGCCATTTTAATAATTATTGATAAACTAACTAAGGTCACACATTTCCTATCAACCAAGGACACCTATGAGGTAAAGGATATTACTTGAGTATAAGTGGATAAGATTGTGTGGTTACATGGTGTTCCACTCAAAATCATTTTCAATCAGGATTCATTGTTTACATCCCACTTCTAGACCTCATTCCATGCAATTTCGGGTACAAATATAAATTTCAATACATCATACCATCCTTAGATAGATGGGAAGATCGAGAGGATTAATAAAGTTCTAGAAGGCATGTTGTGAACATATGTCATGGACCAACAGTCATAGTGAGAGAACTATCTACCCTTGGTTAAATTTGCATAAAATAATAGTTATCATAGCTCCATCGACATGGCCCCCTATGCAATATTATATGTACGACCCTGCATGACTCCTTTGAGTTAGAACAAGTTTGAGGACCATGTTTTGATTGGCCCCGATATGGTAAAAGAGATGGAATAAAAAAAATTATAGATTCAACAATGCCTCAAGTAGACACAAGACCAAAAAAATATATATACGGATTTACATAAGAATAATATAAATATTGAGGTTGGAGACTTAGTATTCTTATGAGTCAAACCACATAAGAGTATATGATGGATTGGTGGTGGACCTAAATTATCACCATGGTTTGTAGGATAATTTTGGATTTTGGAGCAACTTCTCCTAGTTTATTACTAAATTATATTGCCACCCAACATGTAGAGGATGCATGATGTTTTCCATGTCTTTATCTTAACAAAGTATGTCCCTGACCCTTCACATCTGTTTGATTGGTATTCTTTATAAATTGAGGAGGATTCATTGAAGATAGAGCCCTTGATGATTTTAGATTGGTGGTCATTTTGACTTCGGCACCATGAACTTGATCAAATGAAGGTCCATTTGGATAAATACAACCCAAGTTCTACTAATTGGGAAGATACCTTAGAGATATAACATCTTCATCCTCATATTTTTGTGTGAAAGTTTGGGATGAATTTTGTTTAAAAGGGGGAGTTTGTAATGCACTACCTTGAGACCCCTATTTTGTGATCATGGAAGTCACCCTCGTGATTATTATTATGTTATAGAATTATGTATTTTTTTATCTTTTGATTGAATAATTTCTAAATACTAAGCCATAGATTATTATATGTTGAGACATGCATATGGATACATAAATATTTTATGTGATTATGAGATCATAATTTTGTATAAACACCTTATTACTTAATGAGATCTAATATTTATCTCCAATATGATGATGTGGCATTTAAATTGATAATTAAAATGAGTATGCCATGATGAATTATGATTATATTTATTAAATTCCATTGATTATCAGGGTTATATATTCACCTTGTTATACCATATAGGTATTATGATGAATATGGTTACAAGCGACATGAAGCATATATTTATACTTATGCTGACATGAGTTGGTATGGTTTCTACACATTATCCATCAGGTGGTATTTGAGTGTATGTCATGAAACATGATCTCCAACAACATGTATCCACCTTGCATACAATATGATACATAACAATTTGATCTCTTGGATAGTTGGTGAATTTCAATTGGATATGAGTGGATACATTATGTTCTAATGTGGACTAGTTGTATGAGCACATTATCATTAATAATGAAGAATGAAATACAAAAGGGCATGTGTTTTATCATCACCAATTTGTGAATGTGGTAAATATATATATGATGATGCATTAAAGATAAGAATGAAAATGGAAGAGACCTCAATCCCAATAAAAAACATAAACTATCTTTCATTAGGAAAAAAAGCCACAACTAATGGTAAAAATAACCAAAAGCCATGAGCAAGTGAATAAGTAAATAATTTCCATTCCTATTATTTTCCTTAATACAACATGAGAATATTTAAATTTCTAGGACAACCAATAGAAGTAAAAGCATGAAGAAAAACTACACACATTATTGAATGTAGATAAATCCTTGGTAAGAAGAGACAACAAAAATTAATACTCTTCGAGTGGTTATAGGAAATAAAAAGACAACCATTCATAAAGGAGGTAAAAATAAGTTTGTAAAGTGAAAATATTTATAAAGGAAGAACATATTAGAAGGAAGAAAATGTAACAGCACACAAATATTTAGAAGGTAATGTACCAAAAAGTGTCATTGATTTTTCTTTTCCTTGTTAATATTTTGGTTGCAAACAATATGTGATTTGTTACTATGATCCTTCATTATGACTATATTTTAATCAATTTCCTTGTTGAAGGATGAAATTTGGTTTATGATCTTTGGATCTGATTATATTTATTGGTAATCTTTTTTGTGGATTTGTGCATTTTGTAAAACAATAACTGGATTGTTTTTAATTTATGTGGTCCTTCTTCTTATTATTTTTCATTTTTCATCCTTTATAATTTCTTTGGGTGGGTTGAAAAATAATAAGAATATATCTCTACATCTATTAGTTCTGTTTAGTTCACTTGTATTATTAGGCTCCCTATGGCATGGGAGAGGTGGTTAATCCCCAGATTAGTGTCTTTGGAGGATATTGTCTCTCATGGGGTTAAATGTCTCCTCTATATGCAACCTATTTCTTATTGTGTATGTGCTACATACCTTAACAAAACTAAATCTTATGTTGATATGGGTTTTGGGGACCTTGTACTTGATGTAACATTTTCCAACCTTATATACATTTTCATTTTTGCTTTACGTTATTTTGATTTTACCTATGTTGACTTGGTTATGAATTATTGGTTGGTTTTTAATCCCTCTTGGGTTTATTAGCCTTGAATCACTATTATTAATTTTTGGACCCATAAATAACATTGTTTCTCTTGCTTATTTATTTAATTAAGTTAGATTTATAATGAAATGAAAGGATGTCTTAGTATTAGTTGAGAAAAGAATGTTGGGTGAGAAAATTGTAGGTTATACAATAAATAAGCAACTAAAAAATTAGAGGATTCTTAAATACCCCCTTATGGACAGTATGCACTCACTGTGAGGGTGTCTAGGTGGAGCATGGAACCAAATCATCTCCTCATTCGGTACTCATTTGTGTGCTTGGAATCTAGCGAAAGAGAAAATAACTTTAATATCATGATGCATGTGTCCTTACTCTTTTTTTTTTTTTCTATAATATTAATAAAGGGGGATAAACTATAGTTGTTTCTATTCAATAGAGAAGTTGATCATATGCAGTAGTTTATAATGTTGTGTTTGTACTATTGAAATCATAAAAAAGTCTTTAAATGAATACATGAAATAAAGCTCAGACCATCTTACTACTTAAATGATAATTAATATATAGAATTTTATATCTATTTTCCTTTTTAAGAAGTTGTTGTTGAATGTTAGTGCATCAAAAGCTTCTTATTTATAAATAAAATATTCATCTATTTAAGAGAACAGAATAAACCTTGTTGACAACTATGACCTTATGTGAATAATTAACAGTGCTTGAAATATGAAATTGTGATTTATAAAAAATAAGGTTTATAGACGTTTTCTATTTACCTTAATATGAATCATGTTGGCCCAACTGTGTTTATAAGAGTTTTTGAGAATCTATGTTCATAGCCACATCAATTGGTGTTTATATCAAATAGACTTTCATGCATGTCACCCTCATTCAAACTGTAATAAATAAAGGAATCACCTTCATGGCTATTCCCTTTAAACTTGGCCATGCATTTTTGTGTTGTATATATATTAGCATTGAACACATCAAATAATATTCTAGCTATTCCATGGGAATTGTGTTAAAATGTATGAGTCCATAACAATTCCATTACATGAATTCAATAACATTTATATGCCTTTGTGGAGCACCCCTAGTGGAATTTATATGTTTAGGTGAAGGGTGACAACCTTTCTAAAATATTTAGACAAAGTCTTTTCTTAGTTGCTTTTATGACTCAAGACGCACTGATGAACGATTGAGAAAATATTAATACTACATGGGCAATTATATGCTTTTATGCAAATAATATAATGGTGGGACATAATTAAGGATTTTTATCTAATGCTATACTAAACAAATTTATAGGCATTTTAGAGGTTTTCAGATGTTCTAAATTCAATGGTGAGCTTTGTTTTAGTCCTGAAGCAACCTAAATAGATTTTTATCTCATGGGCCTATAATCTATAGTTTTAAGGATCATAACCTAACTATCCTATCCATATTAATACGATAGGATCAATTATGGAAGTTGTGTGAGATAGTTTTGTGAAAGCATGTGTGTGTGTTTGTGTGTGTGCATAACTCTATAGCATGTTGCCACTATGTTTTATTATCTTAGAAATAATTTTTTTATGGTTGGTTTAGGAATAACATATGAGGGTGCTACACACAAATGGGTTAGCCTTATCTGATTATATTTTGTGATCCAATTGTATTCATCAAAAGGTGAAAATGGAAATGTGCACCTGGAATTTATAGGGATTTGACCCAATAAAATTATGACAATAAAAAAATATTGTATGTACCATACATTTATGCTTTGGATAATGTAAATTATACATGTGTTATAGAAATAAAATGTATCCATCTCTAAAGTAATTTTATGATCGAAATGTGTTTTGTGATCCAATTGTATTCATCAGAAGGTAACAATGGAAATGTGCACTTCAAATTTACAAGGATCTAACCCCAAAAAATGACAATGCTAATAAAACTTGTATGTATTGTACACTTATGCTTTGGATAATCTAAATTGTACACTACCATTCTAGAAACAAAATGTAGCCTATTTGAAAAAACATTTAAAACTATTTTTGCATGTTTTTGATTTCCAAAAACCTCACTTTGTTTCCTAATCTTTCTCTCAAACCACCTAAAAAAATATATATTCTATTTCCCTTATTGGATAGTAATATCTAAAACCTTAAGGAAACTGACATATATTTTTGGGCTGGTGTAAATTGTTAAGATATTAATTTATAATAACATAAAAAACATTCAAATATAATCCACTTCGAGGGGGAACCTCCAATAATCAGAATAAATGAGTAAATGAATTCAATAATGAAAATTATGATGATTATCTAGAGCCATGCTTTACCATATATATATACCCATAATTGGGAAGAGTCACACCCATAATAGGGAAGGGTCACACCCATTCATTCCAATTATGTTGGCCTAACTATTAATAATTAATAAATGAAAGATAAAAGTCGTGCTTTCCATTTCATAACCTTAGTACTCATAAGGTTAAGAGTGTAACGTGCCCTTCCCCTTCAAAAAATCATTGCCCTCAATGCTTAGTAACTTAGGATGTTGTTGCATGAATTTTTCATCCTCCCATGTTGCATCTTTAGTGGGTAGACTCTTTCATTTGATGAGAAATTTAGAAATGGCTTGGTTACATAATTTCTTAATTCATGTCTTGATAACAGCCTCAAGAACCATAATGAACTTCCCTTCTTCATCTAACTCAAGTAACTTAGACTAGACTAAAAGCTTGGAACTAATTACTTTATTCAAGCATGAAACATGAAAGATAAGATTAATTTTGGAAGAAGGTGGAAGTTCTAACTTATAAGCGACACTTACGATCCAATGCAAAACCTCGTAGGGTCCATAAAATTTTGGTGCAAGCTTGATGTTCTTATGTTTTTTAAGTGGTTATTGTTTATAAGGTTTCAAGCGAAGGAACATCAAATCTCCTTCCTCAAAATGCCTCTCACTATGGTGTTTATTGTCTTCTTATTTCATCCTATTTTGAGCCACAACCAAATTCTCCTTAAGGATTTGAAGCACTTCATGTTGGTATTGAAGATGATCCTCAATCGCATGAGCTTTGGAATGATCTTAAAAGTAAGATGTAGTAGAAGGGGTAGCCATAGAGAGCCTCGAACGATGTCATCTTGTTGTGGTGTGAAATGATATGTTGTACCACCATTTTGCTTGTGAAAGCCACTTGGACCAATGTGCTTGTGTTTTAGAGGCAAAACATCATAGGTATCATTCGAGACATTTATTCACAATTTCAGTTTGGCCATCTAATTATGGATGATAATATGAACTATGGATAATTTTTGTACCCAATGCAAAAAATAGTTCAGTCTAAAATATGCTAGTGAAGATAGGATCATGATCACTGACAATGATTTTGGGAATGCCATGGATTTTTTGTATTTTTTCCATGAATACTTATACTGTGATACTAGCTTGAAATGGATGAAAAATCCCACAAAAATGTGCACACTTGGTGACTCAATCCACAACCACGAATATCACATCCATATAATTCAATTTAGGTAGGCTTGTAATGAAGTCCATTAATATTTCTTCCCAATGTTGTGTTGTAATGGCTAATGGTTGTAAGAGATTTGGAGTCATAATCATTTCTCCTTTATTTTTTTGACATAGCAAACATTCTACCACAAATTTTTATACATCCTTAGAATGTACAAAAAAAAAATCCTTCTTTATTCGGTGATAAATCTTTAAGAACCTAGAATGTCCTCTAATGCGTGAGTCATGCATGTGAGATAAGATACTAGCTTTTAATTCTGAATTTTACACAAAAAGAGGTTGTCTCTATACCATAAGGAGTCTCCTTTCCAAACATACTTATCTACATAAGATGGATTATCTTGCAATTATTGTATGAGTTTCCTGGTTGGAGTGTCTTATTTCCACTCTACTCGTGTTGTTTCTACCCATTCAAGTTGTAATAAATAAAAAGCATAAGGTTTCATTTCCTCTACTTCCTGTCAAGAAAGTGCATCAGCTACAATATTCTCCTTTCCTTTTTGTAAATAATTTCAAAGTCATATCCTAGCATCTTTGTGACCCATTTATGTTTCTCTTCTAAAGACAATCATTGCTCCAAAAAATACTTTAGACTCTCATGATTTGTCTTAACTTTGAAATTCCTTCCCATGAGATATTGGTGCCATTGTTTGATTGTGTGAATGATTTCTAACATTTATTTCTCATATGTGGGCCTTACCAAGTTATTTCCTCTTAATTGTTGACTCTCAAATGCTAAGGGACACCCTTCTTGCATTAGTACTACCCAATTCCATGTCCATAAGTATCACATTATACCACAAATGTCTTAGAGAAGTTTGGGGTAGCTAGCACAGGCATGGAAGTAAGAGCTTTTTTAAATTGTTGGAATGCTTGGGTGGCTAAGTCTGACCATGAAAATGAATCCTTCTTCAATAATGTTGTTAAGGGTGTTGTTATGCGATCATAATTATGAAAAAATCTTATATAGTATACTGTTAGACCCAAGAATCCTCTTAAACCTTCAATATTTGTAGGTTTTGGCCAATCTTTGATTGCTACAATCTTCTTAGGGTCCACTTTAACACCTTCATGTGACACCACATGTCCTAAGTACTCCACTTCCTTCACCCCAAAGGCACATTTAGATTTATTTGCATAGATTTTATGGTCTTCCAATACCTTTAATATCTTTTCTACATGTTTTAAATGTTCTTCCCATGTTTTAGTATAGATTAATATGTCATCGAAGAACACCAATTCAAATTTATGAAGAAATGGGCAGAAAATTGAATTCATGAGGCTCTAAAAAGTAGATGAGACATTAGTGAGACCAAATGGCATAACTAAGAATTCATAGTGACCCTTATGTTTTCTAAATGTAGTCTTATGTACATCCTCCTCTTTTACCCAAATTTGATGATACCTTGAATGCAAATCTAACTTAGTAAAGAAAACAGCCCCATTCAATTCATCTAATAATTCATCAATGAAAGGAATAGGAAACTTATCTTTCAAAGTGATCTTATTGAGTTCCCTATAATCTAGGCACATTCTCCATGAATCATCTTTTTTTTAACCATAACCACTAGAGATTAATAAACACTTTTAATGGGATGAACAATACCTGAGTCTAGCATTTCCTTCACCAATTTTTCAATTTCTGACTTCTATTCATAGAGGTAGCAGTAAGGTCTAATGTTAGGATGGATACTTCCTGGACTCAATTCAATTGCATGATCATGATCTTTGACTAGAGGTAGGCCCTTTGGTTCCTGAAATAATTTTTGATGTTGTTGAATAATTGTTTGAAGATTTGGTGGGTCTTGATTTTCTACATCATGTGCTTCTAAGAAATGTAGTTGTGACACTATGCCATAAGATCCTTTCTTAAGTAATTTCTCCATCCTATGAGAGCTAATAATTTGGCTTGGTGGGGATTTCATCTTGTTAAGTGTGTAATTTTTTCCATTTATACTAAAAACCATGAATAAGTCTTGAAAATTCAAAGACACTATTCCCAATAATTTAAGCCATTACACTCCCAAAACTATATCTACTCCCCCAATCAATATGGAAAACATTTTTGAATCTAGTTGATAGTCCCCCATTGAGAGCTTGATATGATGACATTTACCCCCACACTAGAGTTATTTCCCATCGGCAATCATAACTTGAAAATTGGAGACTGGATACACAAAGCAATTGAGCTCATTAGCTAGTTTTCTATCAATGAAGTTATGGGTACTCCCTGTATTAATTAAAACTGACACTTTATTTTTCTTGATATAACCCACCACTTTGAGTGTTTGTGGTGTGCTTATCCCATTTAATGCATGTAGAGATATAGTAGGGCTTTCTTCCTCCTCATAAATTATGTGGTCTTATTCTATTGTTGGTTCCTTTGTAGTTAAATCTTCTTCATTAAAAACCTCATTCTCAATCATCATTAGTATTTTCTCACCATTGGCACACTTATGTCCTCTAGACCATTTACTTTCACAATGCCAACATAGGCCTTTTTCTCTTTTTTTACCTCCTGTTGAGGAGATCTTGTTAATTTGCATTAGGTTTAAAATTTTGACCATATTATTATCAATAATATTATTCACATTTATATCTTGCCATCCTGAAGTTTGATCTTACGTGAATCTCTTGGTAGTAGAGTTTCGTTGCTCAATGTGTAGTGTTTGTTGCATTAATTTCCTAATTGTACACGGTTCCAATAAATGAACATCATGTTTTCATTTATTTCATCAATATAAAATTGTAATCTCTAATAAGGTGTTGCTTCTAGAGTTTGGATTGCCAATCTCATACGCTTTGCATTATATTATGTTACAGATCTTGTTTATTTCAAATTTGTTCATTGGGTGAAATAACTTCCCTTCCATGGCTGCTCATAATGGGTTGCTAATTCCTTAGTAAATTCATCCCAACTAATCCCATGCCCTTTCTTGTCACTCATCATCCACCGAAAACCATTGATAAGGTTTAAATTCTAGATGTAGTGAGGCTATGTCAACCTTTGCATTCTCTGGTATATTTTGAAGCTTAAAATATTGTTCCATGGGACTTATCTATGAGGTTACATCCATACTATCAAACTTTCATATGTCCATCTTTGGTAGGTGTAATTTTGGCCCTTGGAGTTGTTGTCCTCTGTTTGTTTTATTGTGACCTCTAGGATGGTTTGGTTGTGTATGAGTAACTATAGGATGTGGATTAATTAGGGACTTCAATTCAAACATTACATCTTATTTAAACCTGTCTAAACCTTCATTCAATGATGTTACAAATGGGGCAAACAAATTATCCTTGATAAAAGTGACCATTGTTTCACATCCCTCAGGTATGTTTCCTTCAATTTTAGGTGGTGGACAATAAAGGAAATCGTTGGGATCAGTGGTTTTTGGCTATTAATTTGGTTTTGTTTCTAACTCAATATTTTTTATCAATTCTTGGAGGAAAGTATCTGGAGCAAGTGGTAACCATAAACAATTAAAACATTTGTTGTATCAGAAGCATATGTTTCATTGTTGAATAACTTTGATCAAAAAAATTTAGAATGTAAAATGCCTCAAATCTCAAAATAAAAAGAAAGGATTAAACAAATCATAAAAAATCCTAAAATTGTGGCCTATAGATTTATTTTATGAAAAAACATAAACTCGTAATAACTCGCTCAATAATTATCACCAAAGCCCAATATTTTTCTTGTAGACTTCTTGATTGATTCTCCAAGTCCAATAAAAAAATTGTAGGAAAATTCACCACGATTTGATAGATATAGTAGATTTTTTTTGCCAAAATCAATGCTCTGATACCACTTGCTAAGATATTTATTTATAATAATAAAATAACATTCAAATTTAATCCACTTCAAGGGGAAAACCTCCAATAATCAGAATAAATGAGTAAATGAATTCAATAATGAAAATTATGATGATTATGGAGAGCCATGCTCCACCATATATATGCCCATAATTGGGAAGAGTCACACCCATAATAGGGAAGGGTCACACCCATTCATTCCAATAATGTCAGCCTAACTATTAATAATTAATAAATGAAAGATAAAGGTTATGCTCTCTATTCTATAACCTTAGTACTCGTAAGGTTAGGGATGTAACAAAAACCAAATAATATTTGAAATATTTTTCAAGTCTCTATATTATAAAAATATAAAAAATAACAAATATCAATAATTGGAGAAGCTCCAATAACATACGAACACATGTTTAATGGTGTGTGTCTAAACATAAACTTGTGTGATTTAATTAATAATCTAATGAATGTTTGATTTCCTCTGGAATGCTTGAAATTGCTCAATAGATTCTTATCAACAATAAAATCATTTTTTTAGATTTCCTTTTATAAATATGAACTATAATATTTTGATATTTATATACAAATTAAGTTATATTAGGAACATATTGGCATGCAAACTCAATTTTTTTTGTTAACAAGGAAAAAACATGTAAGACAAAGAAAGTGAGTGCACTCTAGCCACAAGTGGCCACTCAAGTATCCTAGGACCATACACTAACATTCTAGACTATCTAAAATGTTAGAGTGTGCTCCGAAAAAAAGTTAGAATGGTGGGAAATCAAAGGAGAGAAAATAAAACAAATAGAGGGGGTTGGGAGAAGGGTTGAAAATTATTAAAAGTCAACAAAACACACTAATAACACCTAATTTAGATTAATGAGTGATAATTATACTAACCTCCTAAAATCATGTAATTTAATGACTAATAAATTCCTAGGGGCCATTTTATGTGTCTATAAGGGGGAACCATTTATATCCTAATACCTTGAGTTAGACTATCCAAAATAAACATACAATTGTATCCAACACATTGCAAATTTAACAATCTGAGAGTACAATAATATTATTAGATAGTGTTTTAGATTTAATGAGTCCTTGTTTGATGGCTACAACTTATGCAATCTTAATAGAATAAAATCCAATACTTTAGCCAAAAAAATATAGAACCTTCCCTCTATGATCTCAAATAATTCCACCTCTAGGGTCTTCATCACTATGAGGACTACATTGATTATGATATAATTGTAAGACTTAAAAGGGTTTAAGAAAAAAGGCATCCATACCTTCACACTCATGGATTACACACAAAAGCATGGGGAAGTATTCTTTAATAATCTTAATCTCCTCATTTGGATTATTCATCTTTAGGTAGGCCTTTTGGTTTGCTATGATATCATCTTCAATTATCTATTTAATTACATTAGATAGTATTTGTACATATCTATATCTATTTTTAAAGAGGAAAATATTTTACTTACTCATTATTGCCAAAGGAATATTAAGAGAAGCCTTCCTCTATAATTCATTAAGAGTAATTGATTAGAACATTTTTCATTACCAATGATCATATGTTTCTTCAATTTAAGGTTATGAAGAAGTCATTCCATGCATGAAAATCACCCAAACATTCCATACTTGTTGAAAATACTGATATTATAAAGAGCTTACTATATTACAAAATTAGATTCATAATAATATATTACAATATACTAGATCATATAAGAAGAATAACAATAATCACTCGTAAATAAGAACATAAGAGAACATATCCACACAATATAAGTGAAATGCATAGTAGAATAGTGAAATATAGGACTAAGTTACTTCAAAGGAGAAATATCAACAATCCCAAACACTCAAATGAGAACATGAGAACAGATCCACACAAATTAAGTGAAATGTATAGTAGAATAGTGAAATATGAGACTGAGATACTTCAAACGGGAAACCTCAACAATGCTTACAATACAAATATAATTTGTAATATATGATTACTAATATCCTAACACAACCTCCTATATACAAATATAATTTATAATATATGATTACTAATATCCTAACACTACCTCCTATATACATGATAATTAGGCTATGGGAACTCCATAATATAATTAGGTTGACTACTTGTACCAATTTACAACCTAATGTTTATCAAATGATTAAGTCAAAGCTTATGTGCACCATAGTTCAGACACACAAATTCCAATGCACACCATAGGCTAAGAGTGTAGCATTCCCCCCTTCTAACAAGCATTGTCCTCAATGTTAAAAAAAATTGGATGTTTTTGTATGAAATATTCATCTTCCCATGTCACATATTTCATGGGTAGGTTCTTCCAATTGATAATATACTCTTATTTTGATTGAAAATTACAATATGTAATCATAGAGTATCTTATCAAGTGGACAATTCTTAGAATATGATGATTGAGGTAACTCTAATTTGTATGCCATGTTCCCAATTTTCTACAAGATCTGATAAGGACCATAATACTTCAACAAAAATTGGTTATCCTTCTTTTATTAATTCAATAAAAAAAATTATATTGTTGAAACCTCAAAAAAACCCAATCTCCTACTTTAAAATATCTTTCACTCCTGCATTGTTCAACTTATTATTTCATTCAATTTTGCGTCATGGCTAAGTTCTCCCTGAGACTAGAAAGTACCTCATATTGGTGTTGAATGTGCTCTTTGACTACTTTAATTATTGGTTTCATTTTCAAGGAAAAAGTGATGGATGGTGGAGGATATCCATACAATGCCATAAATGGGGATTGTTGATAAAATTTACACCAGGCTTGATTATTTATCGACTTCATTTTTTAAGGATAAAAGGCTTTATTTGTTGGGCTAAAAGTGCTTTATTAATGTTTCAAAGCTAATAATTTATTTAATTAGTGGGATTACCCTACTATTATAAATAAATATCTTATGTATAAAAGGTCGATGTATTAAATAAAGCTGGTTACAGGTACATGAAATAATTAAAAGTTTTTAATTAAAATATGTATAAGCTAGTGAAGGTTTAAAAATTGTGTATTTTAAAAGAATTTCATAGGAAAAAAGAGAGCACATACAATATTTTATTCAAATATTTAAAAGCAAGCTTCATCTTCTTTAATATTTAGAAACAATCTAAAATTCAATGTTAAATTACGGTAAGGAAGCATGACAATCAAAATTTGAAAAGAAGATTTCCCCTGCCACTAAATTTGCAAGAGTTGGATAGAAAAAAGGACCAAATGGAAGTTTGGTAGTGGGGAATTTAATTTCTATTCCTCCTCTTCTTGATATATGTAATCATTTTTTATTAAATGGGTTTTTGATTCATGAGATTAGCTAGGTCCTTGTATTCTTGTAATTCAATATCTACAGCCTCAGTTATTTAATCTATAATATTTGCTTCAAGCCTTTTAAGATAATAGAATTTTATTCATGTGAACTATTTTGCAATTGATAAAAGGGGTTGTGATTGTAATTGTTCATCCCTTTAATTTCCTCTTGCTTCTCTAATCTCATATAGATTATATCTCACCTAATTCATTTTGTTACATTTACATATCTAAGTAGCTCTGTGTTTGTTCAAATAGAGAATCAATTCATCTTATTCAGGTGCATCACGTCATTTTTATTTTATTTCTCTTCTCCATTTTCCATGGAAATATTTATTTTATGCATTAGAGTACAAACAAAACTAGTTGTCTATATAGGGTTTCTTACAAGTGTAGTCCCACACTATTAAGACATCCCATGTTATAACTAAAATGTGAGTTGCATCAATCAGACATTTTAGACCATCACGAAGAACATCTTGGAAGAAATATGGAAAGAAATGCTATAACATATTTTTGATAGTGGTATCCAGTTAACCCATTATGCCTTATTATCATAAGTAAAGCAACAAAGATACCCTTCCAAACACTTGTTGACCACTTATGTTTTCCTATTAGAGTGGAGATGATATGAAGAGCTATGAGCTAAAAAAGTATCTAAACAAGAGAATAAATTAGTCCAAAAATTAATGGTAAATATGGGGTCACAACCACTTATTATAGTCTTTGGGGTCCCAAGTAGCTTCTAAATTATTTCCATAAATGTTGTTTCCATCATGCTTGCTAAAAAATGATGCAAGAGCATCCAGGTCAACAAGAAATATTGCATCAACTAAATACATATTGATTAACACAAATGCATATTCATCCAAACACCAACCAAAAGCTAAAGAAAAGGAGTTTGCAGTGGCTAAGATGCATATCATAGTGTTCAATATAAAGATAGCCAATGTATGTTTTAAGATAGATAATGAGAAATCATGTTGTGTATATAGAACCTAACAAATAATATGGTGCCTATTGATCATTTTGATCCTTTGGTAAGCAAACTATATTTTTGAGTGATCATGAGGAGAAATACCTCAAGGAGGATCTCGAGGAGAAAGAGCTCACACAAAAGGCAAAAACATTGATTGAGACTATTGAATATTTGGAAACGGTGGTGAATATTTTACAAGCTAAGGCCAATAAATTCAAGATATTCTTCCAGAAGTATGTGAAGATTTCTCAAATCATTAGTGCAAGGCTACAAAAAGAAGAGATTAAATAGAAGGAGCTTGATTCCAAGGTTTTTATAATGAAATACATGTCTTAAGGTAAAGATACTCAACAATGCTAAGGAAAAAAATGACTAAATTGAAGGACAATGCAAAGAACTAAAGAGAACTTTCAAGGGCCTATAATTGAAATCAAGTGATGAATAAGATGTCATGAACAAGACACCTAGTGGTCACTTCCTTTAGTTCTATATAATATAATAAAAATAAATTTTATGATGAAATAACCTTATGTAAATTGGGACTCTCCAAGGTGAGATGTCAACTAAATTGTGGAAGTTAAGGCTGCCATATAGTGTTGGAATAATTTTGAAGAAGATCATCTAAAACATGAGTGCAAATGTTTATAAGTTCAAGAGGATAGCACCACCTTATCCAAAGATGGACAAGATAATTCGGGTGGGGATGTTGACCCCAAATTTTGGCTAAGGACAAATCCACATAAGCAATAATGAAGTAAAGTACAATCAATGAAAGGAGTTGTATTTTTATAAGTAAGGTCACACATGAAGATAACCATGATATGGACTCACCTACAAATATATCTTTATGACTAGGTCATGCACAAGTACATCCATGTGTTGATATAAGATTAAAGGAACTCATGGTTTTTGGCTAATTCAACATGCGTGCCATATTAAATAATCTTGCCTGAGTATAAAAAGATATGACACTCTACATATATAACATATGTGTAAGATAATTGTTATCCAGATGCTATAACTTATTAGATTTTGAAGGGTTAGTTGGTGTAAATCTAGGAGCAACAAAGAAAGGGTAGTGTAACGAAGCTCATTGAGGTTTTTACAGTATGAGTTGTCATTGAGAGTAATGTGGGATATGCCTATAAAAAATCACCTTGAAATTAGTAAGGTGTTTCAACTGTTGTTAGTGAATTAGATGATTAAGCTATCATTCTTGGATCTTGACTAAAGATTGTAATAAGTTGCATGTTGTTGTATTTAAATCCATTATTATGAATGAACATGACTATGTTATGGAGAAACATGTTTACTATTGATGGTGATACATGCATGTGTTTTTTCTTCATTTTTGGTGTAGAACTAAAGTATTTAATGTATGTTAAACATATGTATGTTCATTAATGGCTACCATATATGTATGTTCTTCATCACCCAACCTAATGATTCTTGATAATCTCTCTCTACACCTCATTTGATCACTCAATTTATAGGGATTAGTAAAAAGTGGGTTTTATTTTTTGGGTTCACGCAAGTGGCACAAGGTAGTTGTGTGAGTGCAAAAAAAAACCCAACAATTTGAAATATTGACTTTCACTCTTTTTGGATACCCCGATCTCTAGCTACATTTGGGGTCCATCTCATCTAGGCTCTCTTCTTCATAGAACCCTTTTGGTTTCCATGGCTTTTCTCCAACTTAGGATAATTTTGAATGATATTTCCTTATCACTTCCAAATGTCAATAGATTTTTTTCTTTATTTAGGTTGATCTTCCCATGATCTTCTATTGATCTCCTCTCTACCTCTGATTTTGTATGTCCTTGCATGATCGCTCACAATATTTGGGTTTGTGGCTTTGCATCTTCCTTGGACAACTTTTATTTCTCGTGTTTTCTTCCATTCCTTATGACCTTTTGTCAAAGCATCTTTTTGACATTCACCACATTCATCTCTTAACATTATACATATTTATTGGCCTCTCATTTTGTATCTTTCCCATTATCTTCACTACTAAGATATCTCCTTCTTGTCTACCTCGACAACCTCAACCCTCATCATGATTCACAATTTTGTGATGATTTATAATTATGGTGGTCATTGAGATAATCCAAAACCTATGGAAATTGCATGGAATATAGATGAATCATGAGGTCATGAGACCATCACAATTAGTTTCTTCTTAACCAATGAAAGTAATAATGTGACAGAGTACCACACAATTATTGGAGCTTTGGTTGATGCCCATATATTGGGCGCATCCTATGTGAAGTTTTTATCTCACTCACTCTTGGTCATTTCCAAACTCATTGAGGTTTATAATGTCTTTAAGATAGAGTTGATCCCTCTCTTTAAGGAGGGCCATGACCTAATTTCTCACTTTTATGATTCCCAAATGTCCCACATCCTTCTATTGTAAAACACCTAACCTAACGCTATGGTCAATGTGATCTTTTACCATCCTAATCCATGATATTCACTTGTCCTCTTTCAGATGTTGAAGATGTCGATACACTTTTTTGGTCATAATCGCCAACAATTCATGTGCCATCAATCATCACATGTAAGTGTAAGTATGTTTTATGTTATTTTGACATTATATATGGTCTCTAGGTACTTCACATCCTTGTGTTATGACAAACCCTGATTGCTCATAACTCATGAGAATATGTAATGCACATTTCCAAGTTCTTAAATCCTGATGATTGAAATTCAATGCCCTATGCAAACAATTGCATCCTTAGAAGAAAATAAAACCTAAGAATTATCCCTTCATATAGTTTTGATGTAAGAGCATCCTAGGTGAAAAGGTAATTTTTTGAAGGAGGGTGCAACATGTAAGGGATTCGAAGCAGAAGTGCATAAATATTTTGATGAAAGAATTTGGTGCATAGGAACAAAGACTAGGTTGATGAGTAGGAATTAGTTCATTGAGGTTATTTAAAGGATAATAGTTGGTTTACACAAGGTAGGGAAGGCATGTCAATGCGTGAGAACTTACATTAAAAGTGCAAGGTGTTAAGCAAGTGCAGAGAAGCATGATAGGGTGCAAAAGGAATAAATCAACATTCACACTCAATTGATAATGTGTGCACCATACATTCAAGCATTAGGGTGTGAATAATAATATATCTGCAAAAGTTAAAATAAACAAATTGATTGACACATGGTAGAAAAGTAGGGGCATAAGTATGATGTTGACTATAGGCTTGACACATAATGCTATGCCTGGATAACCAGGCTATGACAAGTACGTGGAATGGATAGAAGGTTCCAAGGTGGAAACTAATAAGATTTGAATCTAAACTATGACCACTAGACATTTACTACCCAACATGCATTTAAATATGAAATAGGCAGGAATAACATGGCACCAAACCAAAAAACTTCAAGAAGTATGAATCTTACATATAGACATAGGGATGACGGAGATAGATAGAAGAGACAAAATAAATACCCAAGGAAACTCTTCTAGATTTTTAAGAGAACATAGAGTGAGTCCAAGAGCTAGTAAACCACATCCTTAAAATTCCTATGTAATTAAGCCTACAACCACCATTGTAATGGAGTTAACCCTGTATCTTAAGTTAAGAAAATGTGCAATCTATAATACATTTTAATCATTTAATATAATCAAATTTTCTAAGCTGAGCTTTGAATATTTGAGTGTAATTCAATCAGTTACATGTTCAATACAATTCTTCTTTGGACTTCCTAACCATGACTGTGTCAGTTTAGTATCAAAGTGTAGTTTTTTAAACCTTGGTAAGAGTGTGTGAAGTGTGATATTAGGCTACCTACATAGGATTGTGATTGAATCACATGTATTATTAGGATTTTTTCCCATAAGAAGTAAGAATATTCCACCCTAAAGAGTCATAAGGGTTGTAATGGAAACCAACATGACTGGAAGACTAGAGGAAGTCTTAGAGGTGTTATGCATGGTGTAGACATGATTGGATGTCATATAAGAGGATTGATGGTGAGGTTTCATGCCAAGGGATAATTTGAATGATGTTGAAGAGGGAAAACACACTAAGGGCACAAGATAAGAGGATCGATGTAGGGGAGAGCAAGCTATTAAAGGCTATTTTGTGAATTTTTAAAGGCACAAAGGTGGACATGATATGTATATCAGGGTATTTAATCCCAAAGGGGCTCACTGACTGGACCACCAACATGGAGGAGTATTTTGAGTTTGAATAATTTAATGATCCACAACATGTGAATGTGGCACAGACCAAGTTGAATGGTCATGCGACACTATGGTAGATAGAAGTGTTGAACAAGAGAGGAAGAAATGGTAAGGAGAAAATTACCAGATGTGATAGAATGGTTATGAAGTTGAAGGGAAAGTTATTTTGAAGAGACTATCAAATGGAGATATTTAAGAAGTTTTAAAATTTGAGGTAGAAGGACCTTTGTGTTAAGGAATGCAATAAGGAATTTTATAAGATCACTATTAGATCTAAACATAGTGAAGTCAACAAGGAAAAGGTCACATGATATTTGAATAGTCTGCACATAAGAATCCAAGAGGAGTTAAGCATGGTGTAGATCCCAACATTGGAAGAATCCCATCAATTTATGATAAAGTAAAAAGTGAAGTTGTCATACAGAGAATAGAGTACCACATGAGGAAAAGGGAAATTTACACATGGATAAGGTAGAGGAACTGTTGGGAGAAGCCTGCCTAAGCAAGAATAAAATAGTCTTGTGCATAGACTAATGCATGCACAAGGACAAAGAGAATTTCATAAAGGAGAGCAAGAGTATGTACAAGAAGGAACTAGTTACCCAACCCGAGGGCATGAAAGATTCAAATGAGGATAGGGAAGAGGATTGTTTGTAACCTACTTTGAATGTGGACAGTGTGGGCATAGAGCATATGAATTTCCACATGCACAAAGTGATGGAAGTAGGAGATCAAAGGTTGGTTCACATGTTGTGCATGAAGAATAATAGTGGGTTGGGTCTAAGGGATGTGTAGAAGGACCAGAGCATGAATATTTTTTGGTAGATAGGAGAAGGATATTGAAGCCACCAAATGTAGACAATGAGCTAGCACAAAGAAAAAGTCTTTTTTAGAATGGTATGTAATTTAGGAGGCAGATATTGCAAGGTGATAGTGGATAGTAACAGCATGGATAACTCATTTTTATGCAGGATGGTAAATAATTTAAGTTTGAACAAGGTCACACATCCAAACCCATACAAGGCATCATGGCTACATAAGGGCCATCATGGATTGGTGACTAAGGAATACCTCGTAAAGTTCCATATATATAGATATGAAGATGAAGTTTGGTGTGACATTAAGCCAATGGATGTGTATGTCATTTGTTCTTGGGCAGGCATTGGAAATACAAAAGGAAGGTGGTGCATGCCCAGGAAGACAAATATCATTTGCCTAGTAAAGTACATTAAAATTTTCATGCTAATTTAGTTGAAGGACAAAGGAGAGGAGAGCAGCAATATTTGTGAAAGAGTATTGAGGTGATGGGAAACATTTTCCCATGAGAAGTTGAAAAGAAAGAGTCATGTTTTGTGTTAATGCTAAAACCAATGCAAGAAGAGTGTGTCAACATAAAAATTATAAAGAGATACCATGTGAGGTAAAATTACTATTGGAATGATTGGCAGACATAGTTTTGAGTGATATGCCAAAAGGATTACCACCAATGAGGAGCATCATCGATCACATGGATTTGATTCCTAGAGCAATTTTTTCAACCAAGGCTGCACATCAGATGATACATAAAGATAATTAAGAGGTGCAAAGTCAAATGCATGAATTATTGGACAAGGCACTGATCAAAAAAATTTGAGTCCATGTGCAGTACCCATAGTATTGGCACTGAAGAAGAATGGAGAATGGTGAATGTGCATAGACTCAATGACCATTAACAAAATTATGATAAATAAAGGTTTCCATTACTATGTATGGTTGAATTGATGAATTTCATGAGTGGAGCGTATTAATTCTCAAAGATTGATCTAAAGGTTGGATACCACCAGATCAAGATCATAAAACGCAACGAATGGAAGATAGTCTTTAAGATGAAGGAAGGGATATATGAGTGGTCAGTGATGTCATTCGGGTTGTCAAACGCACCAAGCATGTTCATGAAACTAATGAATTAAGTGTTTAACCTATTTATGGTTAAGTGTGTTATTATGTACCTAGATGAAATTATAGTATTTAACAAGATGTGGAGGGGACACCTTGCACATTTAAGAAATGTGATGAAGATATTGTGTGATGAGAAGTTATTGATTAATGTAAGGAAGTGCAACTTAATGAAGAAAGAGATTGTTTCCTTGGGCTTTGGGATATCCCAAGAAGGTCTAAAACTGGTCCCAAAGAAATTACATGTAATAGTACTGTGGCCAATGCAAAGATACACATTTTAAGCATAAAGTTTCCATGGACTCGTAATCTTGTATAGGAATTTCATTAAGAACTTTAGTGGGATATGCACAGTGATCACTAAAGTATTGAGAGGATATCAGAAGGACTTTGTGTGAATGAGGGAGGCTAAGCTTAGCTTTGATGATTTGAAGAGGAAAGTGATAAAGCATTCAATGTTAGAGCTTCTTAATTTTTGAAAACTATTCCAAGTAGACTATGATGCGAGTTGCATGGTGATATGAGGAATGTTGAGCTAATAAAGAATGCATACCACATATTTAAGTGAAAATTTTAACAATGTGAAGTGCAAGTATTTGGTCTACAAGTAAAAGTTTTATGCATCATGCAAGTGCTTAAAAAATTAAGGCATTCCCTATTTTCAAAGGAGCTCATCTTGTATACAAACCATCATGTGCTACAGTTCATCAATAGACAAGGAAATTTAAACTAGTGACACATGAAATGGATTGAGTTCCTGTAGATCTATATGTTTGTGTTGAAGCATAAGATCAGGAAGTTGAATAAGGTCATGAATGCACTAAGTAGTAGAATGTTTGTGTTAGGAGAGACGCGAGTAAGAGTCTTTGGATTTTATTGCATGAAGGAGTTATGTGTATAAGATGAATATTTTCATGAAGCATGGAAGGTATGCATAAAACATATAAGTGTGGATAGGATGACGTGTTTGGATTATCTCATATAAGATGCGATGTTGTTTAAGGGAGTGCATTTGTGCATATTGTGTTGATCAATGCATGATAACCTAATAAAGGCGAAGCACAATGGAGGATTGGCAAGACATTTTGGTTATGCTAAGAAGTTGGTGTAATTGATAAAAGGTTATTGTTGGCCAAAGATAGGTTTGAACATGTGCAAGTACATGAATATGTGAAAAGGTGTCAAGTTTGTAAAGTGAAAAAGGGAAGAAGTCAAAATGCAGGGTTATAACAATTGCTACTTATACCAAATAAACTTTGGGATGATATCAGTATGGATCCTATGCTTGGATTTCCAAGAACATAGAGAAGCAATGATTCCATCTTCATAGTGGCAGATCGATTCTCGAAAATGTCTCATTTCATCATGTGTAATAAGATGAGTTATGCGAAAAACATCACCAACCTATTCTTCATGGAGGTATTAAGGTTGCATGGTTTTCCATGCAACATCGTATCCAATTGGGACACAGTTCTTAAGCCATTTTTGGCACACATTATGGAAGAAGTTGGAAATGAAGTTGAGTTTTAGTTTGGCACATCATCCACAAATAGATGGGCAAAATGAGGTGGTGAATAGAATCCCTAGTAATTTTTTATGATTCCTGGTTGGAGATAAGCCCAAGAAACGAGATATGGTGTTTGGAATTTTCTTACAATACTTTTGTGAACCGAATCATTGGGAAGACGCCATTTCATGTGGTGGATGAAAGCAACCCAAGGGGAGTCATAGAGTTATGTTACATAAGCATAGCACAAGGAAGAGCAAAAAAGCATAGGTTTTCACAAAATATATGTTCAAATTACATTAGGAGGTATACACAAGGCTATAACAAAGTAGTGCACAATAGAAGGAGCACACAAACGAGCGACATAGAAGAAAAGAGTTTGAAGTAGGAGACATAGTAATGGTGAATTTTCATAAAGAAGGTTCCCATGAGGTAAGTATAATAAGTTGAAAGTGAGGAAAATAAGACCATGTAAAGTTTTGTGCAAGTCTTATGTGAACGCATATGAGATAGAATTACCTAAAGACGTAGAGATATCACCGATATTCAATGCGGTTGATTTATATGACTACTATGAGGCACAAGGCGAGGAGGATAAGGAAGAAGCAAAGGCATAAACACCTCATTAAAAATCATAACTACCCAAGAAAGAGATGAAAGAGATAGAATCCATATTGGACTAAAAGGTAGTAAAGAAGATATGAGAAAGGGAATATAAGAAATATCTAGTGAAATGGTAGAATTGCACGATAGGGGATGCAACCTGGATGGATATTTCACAAATTGGTCATTATGGCTAGACTCTCAAAGACTTCAACTTGTGAGCCAAAGCTCACATTTTAGTTGCTTAAGGTATTTGATACAAGAGCATCCCAGGCACAAAGTATATCACGTATTACCTAGGATGTCAAATCCTAGTTTTGTGAAGGATGGTGTATCACACAAGGAGCGCTAGGTGAAAATGTGTAGATATTTTGATGAAGGAAACTGGCATGTAGGAACAGGGTCTACGTTGACGTGCAGGATTTGGTTCATCGAGGTTATGCAAAGGTGATTTTTTGGTTTGTGCAAGGTAGGAAAGGTGTGCGAATGTGAAATAACTTGTAATACAATCATAGGGTGTCAAGCACATGTGAGGGTGAATGACCAAGTACATAAGGAATAAAGTAATGTTTTTGATCGACTAAAAATGCATGCATTAGCACATGAATAATATTTGCATGAAAATTTAAATGCACAGATTGATTGACATGGCAAAGAAGTAGGGGCATAAACAAGATGTTGAATTTGGGCTTGACTCATGGGCCTATGACCAGATAACCTAGGCCTAAGATAAATATGTGGAAGGGCTATAAGGTTCCAAGGTGTGAACTAATTTTATTTTATTTTAAAAATACCACCAAACATTTACCGCCCAACATGCATTTGAATATGAAATAGGTGGAAACAACATGGCACCAAACTAGGAAACATCCAAAAGTCTAAATATTATTTATGGATGCAGGGACGAAGGAGATATGGAGAAGAGAGCCCCAAAAAAAAAATTCTATATTTCTAAGAAAACATAGGGCGAGCCAAGGGATAGTAAACCACAACCTTAAAATTTTAGTGTAATTAAACATGCAACCACCATTATAATCGAGTTAATCTCATAACTTAAGCTCTAAAAGTGTGTAATTTGCAATACATTATATTCATACAATACAATCATTTATTTTGTGCCAAGTCTTAAGTGTTTGAGTGTGATTCAATTAGTTGTGTGGTCAAGGCAGTTCTTCATTAGACTCCCTAACCATGATTGCATCAATTTTCTCCATGGCATGACCCAACTTTGAGCTTCTATGCGACTAAGTAATAAATTTATTAGAAAACCCATGGCATCGTTGCACATTTTATCAAAAATTTATGGCCTCACCGCTACTTTTCTTAAATCATCTTTTTCCCCCATTTGATCTCAAAAATAATCACAAATGACTATTGTTTCCTTGGAAATCAACTAGGTTATTTATAAGGATATTCCTAAGGCCTTCCCACACAATACTCAACCATTCTCACATGATTTCATAGCCTCTTATTCATCGCTTACTCCCTTGATCATCCTCACATAATCTCAGAGAGTTGAAAATGACTTCTCTTTTTTTATCATGTTTCACTAATTTTTATGAAATTCATCATTGTTCAAATAGTTCCCTATGCCTAATTTGTTCTAGCCAATGTTGGGATTACGAAAACATTTGTGCTCTTTGATGTTGATCCACATATCTATTGCACTAAGTTGTTTCTCAAATTTACAAACATCATCCTCTATTTTTTTATTCCCCTCCTCATTTTTGGGGTTGGTTTAGCCATTGAATTAGGTGGGCTACCTTGAGGAACCACTAGGAATCTATTTCAAAGCATGGATATTTCACCTATCCTTTCTCAGCAAGGAGGACTCAAAATTAGGTTGGTAAAGTGTCAACATACTAGTGTATGAGTTTGATATAAGGGCACCTTAACTATGAGGTGAAATTTTTTTCATGCATATGATGCTTAGGTTAGCTAATTTATATGCTTTGATGTGTTTTTATATTATAAAGCACACTTCTTTTTGCTAGTGTAAAAAAGGCATTCTCATTTTACCTAGGGTAAGCTTGGCTTTGGGATAGACCCTAGTTAGCTTAGTTTATTATTTATTTTCTATATTTTTAAAATAGAAAATAGCACCTACCATGTTTTGTCTCTTTGTGCTTAACTTTATTCTTTTAGTGGCTAGTACATGTAACAAATTTTCCCAACCAGCTCATTAAAATAGTTTAGTCAAAGTGGGTAATATTTGTTATTAAAATAATGTTGCCCCTTTTTTATAAAATAAGGGACTCACCCTCACTTTCAATAATGGATATGAAGTGAAGTTTTCTTGTATTTCTAGCATTGAATTTGCATAATACAATAAATTGGCATTATTGTACCCAACCTCATCTCACCTCTTTATTCTATGGGTGATGTGAGCTATGTCTAGGATAGATGTGTTTGCTCTTGGGAAAGGGTCATAATTCTAACATGGTAACCGGGGTTGAAGGGCCCTCACGGGGTTCGGGAGCCTTTTGATTTGCGCACTTGTGTTTTTCACATTACTCATGAGAGAGTTATAACACTTTTTATGACGTCTATACTTGGTGTAAATATTTACCTCCATTGGCATTTTTTCCATTTTGAAGACCAGAGGGTGGGTCTAGCGTGGTAGGCAATTGCGTCCCCCACAAAAACACTTTTTTTTTCTATTGGCCTTCCATGGCCCCTTCTCTAGAAAACTTTGAGAGGTTTGTTCTCATTGTTATGGACTTCATTTGACATGATTTTTTTGGAAACCTCCTATGTTTCCATGATCTTTCTAAATTTGAAATCTATTTATACTCATTTCAATTGGATTGCTCACGAGATAACACTTTTGGCACATGAGAGTTTCCACACCCCTTTGTCATCGGGGTGTTCATTTTTTGCAAGCTTGCTTCTTGGGTGACATTTTGGTGCACTTGTGGTTTTCACCATGTTCCTTGTGAGGGACATTTTTTTGACATGTTTGCATCTTATATCAACATTTTTTTAAATATTTTTGTGACTTCACCATGGATCTTTTGCGGGTCATTTCTCCTCGATCCCAAATCTATTATAGGAATTATTTGTTTGAAACAACGTGATTTTTTACGCTCTATGCATCTATGTGGTTCTTATGTAATTAAAATGCATATATCTTCCTCACTTTGTACAAGGTACCTAACATGGCCTTGTTGTTGTGACCCTATTGAGGAGTTTGTTGTCTCTTTTTGACATGGTACTATCAGCAAAACTCTTGAATTTTTGAATGTGTTGTTCAAGTATAGAATTCATACCACTTGTACATGCACTTGTTGTGAGTTCCTTAGCCTTGTGTGGTTTTCTGGTTAGTTTCATTAGCCACTTATGCTATTGTTATTTCACCTGAGACATCCACTGAGGCCCCTTTTATGTGCTTTAATGCATTTTATAGAAGAGATTCTCTTGCTACAAATAAACACCTTGATGTGCACATGTGCTTTCTTTTTTTCAGCACAATCATCATGAGGGATTCATCACTTATACATGGGTGTCTTATCAGGCACATTGTTTGTTAGTACTCATATGATGATTGTAGTATGTCTCATTTTTTGATGGCATTCATTGGTGTACTCTTATGTATTTTTAACACCTTCCTTGATAGTATAATTGTTTTCATGTTGCAAGTGACATCTGGTATCCACAACATCTATCAGCATTTTGGTGTTCAAGTAGTAGATTTGTACCACTCAACCTATTTTGCAATCTTGTAGATCAACCCACTTTGCAATCTTGTTGAGCTCAGCACTATTTTGGAGCATCACCTCCTTCAACACTTTCTCCATCACCTCGTGAGAGACATTCAGTGCTATCACCATCTTCCACCCAATTCAACATTGTGTGGGGATGGGTGTTCAATGCTTCCTTAAGTAATTTCTACAGTCTTAATTGAGATCAATGTTTATTCTGAGTGAGCCCAATACAAAGCACTAGTTATTAATTCGACTTGGCAGTTACAATGGCTCAACACCTATGTGTTCTAGCAAAATGGGTTGGTGTTCATAAGGACACTTGATATCACACTTTATTTTCTTAATATTTTCATGAATACCCTATCAGAATTTTTTAGTCGGGACTCATTATGTAATTGTTCTCATGTTCCCCAAAGTCAAACTTATGTGGGGATGTTGGTGTGAAATGGGAATTCTCATTTTACCTAAGGCAAGCTTGACATGGGCTAGACCCTAGTTAGCTTAGTTTATTAGATATTTTTTAGATTTGTAAAATAGAAAATGACACCTATAATGTTTTGTCTCTATGTGCCAGGCACTATTAGTTTAGTGGCTAACACATGACAAATTTTCCCAACCACTTCATTAAAAGAAGTTGGTCAAATGGGTAATATTTATTATTAAAATAATATTATCCCTTCTCTATAAAATAAGGTTCTCTCCCTCATTTTTAACAATATAGATGAAGTGGGGTTCTTGTATTTCTAGCATTGAGTTTCTATAATATAATAAAGCAATATTGTTGTACCCAACCTTGTCTCATCTCTTTCTTCTATGTGTGACATGAGCTATGTCTAGGATAGATGTGTTTGATCATGGGTAAGTGTCGTAATTCTAACACTTTTCAACATTTAATTTCAGTTATTATTGCTAGAACTCTAGATTGATCTTGTTATAGTTGTTTTCATAGATTGTTCAGTAGATTACTCTCTTTTCAATTTTCTACTATTATTGACATTTTTTAGATTTTAGCTAGCACAAGGCATTAAAATGGATAGTGGATTTAGGCTTGTAGTGAATCCCACAAGTATTAAGGGGGCTACTTTTCATCCCTTGGCCAAGCCCTTAGTGTGTATTTGTATTCTTCCATCTACAGAGGCACCTTCATATGCAAGATGAAAAGTTCATATATTATTGTTTTCTCTACAAATTGAGGGTTGGGATTCATATTCCAAAATGTTAAATTTGCATTAGGGCTTATATTTTCATATTGCATCTCATATTGATCATACATGAATCAAGAAGTGGTGAATATTTCATACTCCCGCCCTTCTCTATTTATATTAAAATACAAAAATACTAGATAGAGCTTATGGTTGAATTGAGGTTTTTACTATCTTGTTATTACATCTTTATTTCCAATTATTGAGTACTAGATATTCTTTCATTGTTGAACCTACACCCTTATTAACCTTATATATACCTTTCAACTTGTATTTCCATCTGAATCTTTGATAACTAGTTTATAGTGGTGCACCCCAACAAACCAAGTTTTAGATATTGTAGGCTATGTGAAAACCCTTGTTGGTTGATTGCATGTTTCTTGGCCCATTTTGTTAAGCTCTCTATAGACATCCACATTTTTGTATCTACGCTACCCCTTGGTTCAAGTTTATGATTATCTCATTGATGACGTTCCAACTCGTTCTTTGTCTAGTTTGAATATTTCAAACATTCCAAATGATTATTGGAAGTTGATGAGACTCAAAGGGTTTATCCTTGTCACATCCTTGTATACATGGTATTTCTTCTACTAGTGAGGCCTATCGAAATTGGGGTGCTACAAGGATCATTAAGGCTACTATATCTAGTGATGTTTTTAACACTAATCACATGAGAACAATTTTTTGGGCTAATAATACATGAGGGTAATATATACTTGTGATCTTCAAACTTATGAGGAATCTGAAGGCAAGGAATGAGAATATGCTATGACAAATAATATAACTTCATTGTGAAGAAAAAACTTATAAGTTGGAATAAATTTGTTGGTTGCAAATGGGTGTGGAAACCGAGTTCAATTCAAATTGACAAGTTGAAATCACGTCTCAATTTATTGCCTTTAAGACCTATTGATTAAGCCATCATTGAGAAAATGACATTTCACATCCATTGAGTGAGATTTCTAATGAAAACTAGCAATATGATAAAGAACAATTCAAATGGTACAAATCTTAACAATGGGCTCAAACATATTAACTATAATCAACTTGAGGCACAGTAAGTCTCAAAAGAAATAAACAATAAAAAACTATATCTAGAGGGCACAATATGATTTTCAACTTGGCAATTTGAATCGAAATTGACATTAACTATGTCAAAGGTGTGTGAGACCAAGTTACAAATAAGACATTGATTATACTTAATACCTTTGAGCCTATTGTTAATAGTTGCACCATTTCAATTGTTCTTTCTCATATTGCTAATTTTCATTATGAATCTTACACAATGGATTTGAAGTTTGATTTTCTCACGACGAGTTATATGAGGAGACTATAACTTGTGCAATAACCTTGATATTTGCACATATGGCCTTTCTTACTTTTATATGGATTCAAGCATGCACTTGGGGCAATGGATAATAATTATTGAACATCATCTTAATAATGATGGATTTATTAGCTACCAATTAGAACCTAATGAGCATATGTAGCATGTTGAAAATATTGTGTCCTTTATTTGCCTTATAAATTGATTTTATTGTTATGAAGATTAATATTATTTACATAGTACATTAATGTTGTTTCATCAATTAAGCTAAATAATAAAGGTTTGTTTACATTTGCGATAAGAAAAGAGAATTTAATTTGTAGAAACAATGTTTGACGAGATTAGACAACACCAACCAACCATCTTACTCTATTGGAATTACCAAGGTGTCATTCAAGTTGCTCACAATCTAATATACCATGCCAAGACATGGCACATCAAGGTCTATGAACCTTACATTTGATAAGTATAGGGTAGCATGATTCGATTGGAGCATTTTCATACTAAGTATCAACCTACATAAATATTAACCAAAGCTTTGATAAAGGCCAAGTGTGTAAAGTTCATATCTATGTTAGGCTTGAGGAATTCGCCATTACTAAGAATGACCATCTAATTCAACATTCTCCTTTCTTTGCATCTCCAAGTTAAACTTAAGGGGTGATGTTAATTAGTGATGTCCACTTATAAACATGATGTGTTCAAATGTTTACATATTTAATGTCCAATGTTTCGTCTCTAAAGGTAACACTAATTTATTAGCATGTGCACACGTATAACCCCATCTACATGTTAGGTTGTGGAGCTAAAAGCTTCAACTATGCAAACATGGAAGAGGTTGCTGAGTTTCAGAGATACCGGCGTTGGCAGTGTAACCGACGTCGGTCATCTACAGTGCAGAAGGGCAACTGGCATCGGCAGGGGGTCGACCGACGTCGGCCAAATTCAGGCAGACAGGGACCGACGTCGGTCGCCTGTGGCGGTTCCAGAACTTTTCATTGCACGAATAGTTAGTTCGTTGAACCGAGTGTTTACATGTAAAAGACTATTTTTGGTCTTGAGTTGCGTGTCTAATTATTGTAAATTAGAAGTCTAAGTTATTGTTTAGTGTGGGATCTATTTATAGACCTATTGGCATGTATTGTAATATGAGCAAATAGAGGAAGGCAAGGTAGATCCTTCCAATTGTAAGAACAGGGTGATCTGCAAGTTGTTGCAAGATCAAGGAGAAGTTCTACATGTGTAAGTAAGATCATTTGAGTTGAAGGTTGTTGCAAGCTTATGAGAGATCTACTTAAATTACTTTGAGTACTTGTATACTGGCAGGGTTATTACTGACTGATTGGAGGTGAACACCAATTCTGTATTTGAGTTGTGTGTTGGGACCGTTTTTGGTAGGAGAGTGAACTCTTGAAGAGAATTATTGTACACTTGGTGTGGGAACCCTGAAAGGTGTGAAAGAGTGTGGCGTCTCTTCATTGTATTCTTTTTTGGATGAGTATTAATATAAATTGTGTTGTCTCTCATATTCTGTGTCATTTGTGAATTCTAGTTACTTACTACTTCTGGTTAATTCCGCATGTTTAGTTGCTTATACAAGGTAATCATATTGTGCTCTTATTGAGGAGCAAGATCTTGACAAGTGGGATCAGAGTTGTTTGTTGTTCTTGATTCCCCATCAACTGGTATCAGAGTTTTTGGTTGGGTTACTAACAGGTGTTTCAGATCTGGTTAGTGTGTGTTGATTACAAGTTACTCACAGGGGTTTCTATTTGAGTGGGAGTATAGCAATGGCAGAAAAAAGTAAGCTACGAATGGAGAAGTTTAACGGCAAGAACTATCAATTATGGAGGATGCAAATTGAAGATTATCTGTATCTAAAAGATTTGTACTTATCGTTGGGTGGGGTTGCATGCAAGCCCCTGAATATGAAGGTTGAAGAATGGGAGGTTCTTGATCGGAAGGCTCTGGGATCTATAAGGTTGAGTCTTGCATCGTCTGTGATTTTCAACTTATCTTAGGCTAAAACAACGGTAGAGTTGATGGAATCTTTGGCAAATTTATATGAAAAACCCTCAGCTTCGAATAAGGTATTTCTTATGAAGCAATTATTTAATTTGCAAATGTTGGAAGGTAGATCTGTTCATAGTCATCTTAGTGATTTCCATGGTTTGGTAAATCAGTTAAATTAAGTCAATCTTATTTTTGATGATGAAAGTAAGGCTCTCTTAATCTTATGCTCATTACCTGAAAGTTGGGAGAGTTTGGTAATGGCAGTTAGTAATACTGCGTCTGCTTCAAAAATCTTAAAAGTGGATGATGTTGTGTGTAATCTTGAATGAAGAAATTCGCAGGAAAAGCATAGGTGAATCATCAGGAAATGCTTTGAGTGTGAAAAGCAGGGGAAAGTAAAGAGAGAAGATCGAGCATGAGAGATCAAGGTCAAAGATAGGCAGGAGATCCAAGTCCAGGTATGGCAGAATAACCTGCTGAAAGTGTGAAAAGCAAGGGCATCTAAAGAGAGATTACAGGTCAGATAAAGATCAGCATGAAGGACATGAAGAAGCAGCTGTTGCAAATTTTGTTGCACATGATGCTCTGATATGTTCCTTAGATAAAGTAGAATCTTGGGTTTTAGATTATGGTGCCTCTTTTCATGCATCCCCAAATAGAAAATTTTTTCATGAATATGTCCAGGGAGACTTTAGAGAAATTTATTTAGGAGATGGTAAGCCTTGTCAGATGGTTGGCAAAGGAAAAGTGAAGTTGAAATCGCAGACAGGGAACACATGGGTGTTGAAGAAAGTCATCCATATCCCAACCCTGAAGCGAAATTTGATTTCTGTTGAAAAGTTGGGTGATGAGGGTTGCACAGTAACTCTCACAGCGGACTCTTAGAAGGTTATCAGGGGTGCACTTGTTGTAGAAAGAAGTAAGAAAGTAGGTACGCTTTATCTATCTACTTGTATTACTGATTCTCCTTCTGGTTTATCTACTTCAGCTGTAGATTCGAAGATGTGGCTTAATAGGCTTGGTCACATGAATAAGAAGGGGATGCATGTTCTTGAATCAAAGGGTATGCTTTCGGATTTAAAAAGCATGGATCGAGATTTCTGTATGCAGAAGAAGAAAGTGACGTTTCTTGAAAAATCCGATGTTCGTGACAAAAACAGGAAAGCCTTGGTTTTCAACGAGAAGGTGACAGACAGAGATCAGCGCAAGGCGCTGAGAAATTCTGAGCAGAGCAAGGTTGATATGGACAAGGGTTTGATCCAAAAGGAGCTCGCGGGTAGAAGTCATCGCTCACAAGTAAAACACAGAGACCGACGTCGGTTAGAAAACTGGCGTCGACATCCAGATAGGGACCGATGTCGGTTATGTGCAGCCCGACATCGGTGGCTCAGAACAGATAAACACCAGCGTCGATCAGGGGGAACCGACGTCGACAATGAGGCAGTCGCATGGAACCGACATCGGTCGGGTGCAGACTGAGATGTGACCGGCATCGATCACTGAGACAGATTTTGGACGAACAGCAAGCTGTCAAGGAGTCTCAAGCGCCCATATGGAGGACTTAAAGGGTAAGTAAGCCTCAAATTCATCATTTTCCTTCTTTACACTACTTGTTGCTCACTGATGGTCAAGAACCAGAAAGTTGTTAAAGAAGCAGAGCAGGTAGATCCAGGAAACAGTGAGAGCTTGGAATGGATGAGGAATGTGATTCCTTAGAGAAGAACCAAACGAGAATTTTTCGGTGAAGTTGCCAGCTGAAAGAAAGCACTGAGAGACGAATGGATGTTCAAGATAAAGAAGAGCGAGAATAGACACGTGAGACGGAAGGCCAGGGTATATGGTCTTGAGTAAGCTGCAGGACAATAGAGGTTTGACCATTGTGTTTCTCTTTACCAGGTTGGATAATATTAGCTACATTATTCTGTTACTGTATTGTGTGTTTGTTGCAGGATTATACACACAGGGAGTTGCTGAACTAAAGGTAAAGCTAGTTCAGAGGTGTGTCATGAAGAATTTAAGAGCAGCAAGATTCTTTGACATGAGTATGTTCTAGAGACATGAAAGGTCACAAGTTGATTTTGTCTCCAGATGATTGTGTGAAATCGGTTAGCATGCCGATGGTTGGACAGTTCTATGAACAGTGTCATGATTCACATAATGAGGTTGAGTACATGTGTACTAAACCTGAGATTTTCCAAGCAGTGGGCGCTGTCACAAGTTTGGGTCAATCCGAGAAAGAAGCACTGAAGGGCAGTTCAGTGGATTCTTAGAGGGACCAGCAGCAGGTGCATATGCTAAGCAAGGTCAAGTTATTTTCTACATGGGTTTGTAGATATGGATGTGACAGGTGATTTAGATGACAGAAGGTGCACCACAGGATTTGTGGTGGTTGGTTTTCAAGAGTGATCTTGAAGAGGGATACAAAGCCAAGGGAACAAACTAGACAGTGTACAGGTATAGGTACAGTTGTAGCTGTTTATCTCCAAGTGAGAGATTGTTAGGTTGTGGAGCTAAAAGCTTCAACTATGCAGACATGGAGGAGGTTGTTGAGTTCCAGGGATACCGACGTTGGCAGTGTAACCGACGTCAGTCATCTACAGTGCAGAAGGGCAACCGACATCGACAGGAGTCGACCGACATCGATCAAATCCAGGCAGACAGGGACCGATGTCAATCACCTGTGGCGGTTCCAGAACTATTCGTTGCACGAACAGCGAGTTCATTGAACCGAGTGTTTGCATGTAAAAGACTATTTTTGGTCTTGAGTTGTGTGTCTAATTATTGTAAATTAGAAGTCTAAGTTATTGTTTAGTGTGGGATCTATTTATAGACCCATTGGCATGTATTGTAATATGAGCAAATAGAGGAAGGCAAGGTAGATCCTTCCAATTGTAAGAACAAGATGATCTGCATGGTGTTGCAAGATCAAGGAGAAGTTCTACATGTATAAGTAAGATCATTTGAGTTGCAGGTTGTTGCAAGCTTATGAGAGATCTACTTGAAATACTTTGAGTACTTGTGTATAGGCAGGGTTATTACTGACTGGTTGGAGGTGAACACTAATTCTGTGTTTGAGTTGTGTGTTGGGACCTTTTTGGTAGGAAAGTGAACTCTTGAAGAGAATTACTGTACACTTGGTGTGGGAACCTTGAAATGTGTGAAAGAGTGTGGCGTCTCTTCATTGTATTCTTTTTTGGATGAGTATTAATACAGATTGTGTTGTCTCTCATATTATGTGTCATTTGTGAATTCTAGTTACTTATTGCTTCTGGTTAATTCTGCATGTTTAGTTGCTTATACAAGGTAATCATATTGTGCTCTTATTGAGGAGCAAGATCCTGACAAGTGGGATCAGAGTTGTTTGTTGTTGTCTCTAAAGGTAACACTAATTTATTAACATGTGCACACGTATAACCCCATCTACACATGAATAAATAGAGAATAATATTTAGTTTGCCTCATGTGCATAGTAGGAGATCCATACCTTTTCTTCCTTCTATTGATTGATATAAAATAATTTTACATGTCCAATTTTCTCTACAAACTCCTCAAATAGTAAGGGGTTTGGCTAACTTGTTTGCTTCATGAACAACTCATAATCAAGAAACTCACAAATCCATTTATAACTCTTGGAAATGACAAATATAACCATCTGACCATGTAAACTCTCAATATGTGTATTTTTAAGTTTATTTCGTTGTGATAAAAAAAATATGAATTGCAAATATGTAAAATAATTCCTATAATCAATAAATGAAGCTAAAATGTATCAAGTACAATGCACTTGAGTCACATTTTGAAAAAGGATTGCTTAAATATCCATCTCTAAAGAAAGATGAGTGAAATTTCTTTCCTTGTACCATATTGTTTTTGTCAATGTTAATTATAACCCAAATGTCCATGCCCACTTACAACTTCAGCCAAAACCTATAATCATATGAATTTGAGTTTGAACATGTTCATCTTTAGCAAAACTCAAAGCTAGGCTTTTCTATTTCAAGAATACCGCCAACTAATTGAGCTTCTCACTTTAGACATCCCCTTATACCATCTTTGATCAAGTTTGCATTCATTTTTTTAATAAATAAAGATTAAAAAAATATATGTCCATCTATAACATTTGGTACAACGGAGAACATCCTTCAAGGTATTCTTGTGAATTTTAGTCGAATTAGATCTTCTCTTTTATTTACCTTATTAGCCATTACAACTATTTTATTAATTGGATTACAACTTTATTGATTTTGTTTGCAAGCTTAATCGTTGTGGTATACTTAATTTGATTTTGCTAAAAAAATAAATGTTTATCAAGTATAGACATTGATTCTAAAAATGGAACTGATTTTTTTTTTTGCGAGTGCATTCACTGTGACGTGCTTATTTTGATTCTGCTAAAAAAATATACTCCATTACCAAGTGTAGATGTTAGTTTTAAAAATGTAGTTCTATGCATATCACTAGTTTTGTATTAATTTTGAACAAAATATAAGGAAAATGGTTTTGGAAATAGCTATGACACAAATCCAAAAGCAAAGGCAAGCAATGCACCACCCATGGTTTGTCCAACAACAAGGTAATTGGCCACAATTAGTGATTACTTTAATTTGAGACGTGAATTGGTTACTTGCCTTCAAAATATTTATAAAAGCTAATGCTAATAGATTGGTAATACTTAAAGGCATTACTTCTATCAAATATTGATAATGACCCTCTATGAGTTATTCAACTATCGAACTAATTTTAATTTCAAAAAAGCTTTAACCTTACTGATTAGATTGCCTCGTTACAACTAAAAAAAAATTGAAATATTTGTGTTGCCTCATAGAAACAATGGAGTTCATGTAAAATTTTGCATTTCAATTCTAGTAACACACTTTCTCTGTAGTATGCTTTAAATCATCTCTGATTCTTTATGTATATATCATTAACTAGTTACTTGCCTTCCAAATATCTATATAAGTGCGTACTATTATATTGGACTCGAAGGCTTTCCTTCTAACAAGTATTGATAATGACTCTCTCTTTTTAAAGCATTAATTCAAAAAAGTTTAACCTTATTGATTAGATTGCCTCATTAACCACTAAAAAGTGTATGCTATATAAGTATGTGTGAATTAGTTACTTGCCTCCCAAATATCTATAAGAGTGTGTCACTGGATTTGTAATACTTAGAGGCCTTACTTTTAACAAGTATTGATAATCACCCTTTAATGGTTATTCAACTATTGGACTTATATTAATTCCAAAAAAGTTTATTGATAGATTGCCTCGTTAACCACTAAAAACATTTTAAAATATTTTTGCCACCTCATACTAACAATAGAGTTCATGTAGAATTTTTCTTTTCGCATTGTTTATATTTACTCAACACATCTTGTCTGTAGTATGCTTTAAATCACTTTTAATTCTTTATGTATATATCACTAGCTTATAACAAAATATTGGAATCCTTATTTTAGGCACAACTTCGTGTCTGATAAAACCAATAGATTCAACTCTTTTAATTGTGTATCGCCTCTCTCTATTAATGGTTGTCAACCATCTTCTTGATTAAAAAGGGAACCCCATACCTAGATGGATCGCATTTCTTTGTATACACTATCAAACTTCAGACTTTTTTTTGTTTTCCTACCACCCTCATCTTCCCAATTAATAGCATCTCATACATTATTCTTGTGAAACATACAACGAAATCCACATGTTATTTTATATAATAATTTGTAATGATTTTAATTTTCTATTAATCATCATTGTGGGAATAATAGCACTAGGTGGTGGCTGTGTCATAGCATGAGATGCCAATAAAATGACCAACATTAAGTTTGACATCCATTTAAATATTATATTAAAAAAATCGTGGACATACACTAAATTTGGAGCTCCTTTTTTTTTTCTCTAAAATATTTTTTCAAGCTCAATGCAATGGTGCAGCTAGATTCAAGTTAATTAGTGTGATTTATGACATATTCAAAATAGGCACCTCAAGACTAATATCTCTTGATGTTTTTTCAGATATATGCATTTAAAATACTTGTACTAGTATTACAATTTTAAAAAAAATCTTGTAATACCTCCAACTTGATATTATATCATGATCTCCAATTAATCCACAATCCCTTTATCAAATATCCGTGTAGAAAGCTAGTTGATCTATTGGCTGAAATTGTTAAGACTCGCAAAGAGCTCCCCAAGGGATTAATTTTTGCTGAATATAGAGACCCGAAACTATAAGAAATGGGACCAACTTGAGTCCCAACCAAATTTCCCCCCCAAATCTTGGAACAAAGTCGGATCCACCTAAAAATAAATAAACATGTGGTCATCAAATTGAAAAGGCAACCTTATACTCTAGATGGTTTACTTTGCATTGAAGTTAAAATATCTCATAATAATTGCAATTTGGTAATATATTATGATCTCCATTAACCCACAACCCCTTTTATCAAATACACATGGTGTCCATTCATGGGACCACTATGGTCAAGGCCATACTTCAATTGTAATTTATTAAATCACAATCACAGTTTATGCTTATTGTGAAATGGTCCTTTCCCATTTTATGAATGAGTTCCAAAAACCAATAGGTTTTATTCATATATCATGTAGGAACCATCTTATGATTCCAGAAAGCTGGCTAGTTTATAAAATATTTAACAGCCATATAGTATTACTCTCAACCATGATTTCCGTTTAAACAAGCCTAACATTCATCTATCAATATAAAAGCATAAACTACAATAGTATTCTCTATCTCAATTTTGACAAAAATAAATTAAAAAATCTAGAAGACAATTTCCACCAAAATGAAATGTCATGATTTTGGTTTGTTACCATCCCCAACCTACCTTTGCTCATTCGCAGATTACAAAATGACTACACCCAAAAATGGGTTTGTATAACCTCAAGTGCTAAGCTATTTTTCATAAATCAAGCAAATACTATCGCCGAGCTTTAGTTCAATCGAAATTGCTAGGAGTTGCACCTCCAAAGAATGCTAAGGTTAAACTTATGAAGGCACGGTTAAAAATTGTAGATGTTGGATTGATGTTAGATTGGTGTAATATAAAAAGATAAAATCATCCATCACTGCCCCAATCAAGGTTCAGAAAGTTTCAGTACTTTTTGTCAAAGCAAATTACAATTGCACTCTAATCCATAGAGCATAAAAAATATCAAAGCAAGGACAACATTAGCTAAGTTGCTCACCATCCACAAATCAACATTGTTTATCCAGTTCCCAATAATCAGCCCTAACTGTAAGAAATCAGTTGATACTTCCGCAATAAAACTATCCATTAATATTGTCGTACAAATATGGGCTAATTGGTTTACAGGGTTCACTGCTCGCAGCGCCACCCCAGTTCAAGGCTCAGAGGCTCCAGAGTGTCATGAGAAAAAGACAGCCCCCTCTCCTGCCTAGTAGAGGGGGCCCACTGGGGGGGATTCCAACGAGTGTTTATTAAAATAAATAAACATTAATTTTGAATATTTAAGCAACACAACACAATTTGGAGGTATTATTTTTAATCAGTTGTGCGAAAAATTGGCCCCACAGATTTATTTCAATGAGCTCTTAAGTCAACGAATTTGACCTGCTTGAAATTTGTGTCATATCCTGTTTAAATTCTTTTAACATAATGTCCGCTTCAAAAAGTATAGCTCGGCACAGAAAATCTTTCATTCCAACAAAAAATGTGAAAAGCTGGTCCTCAGAATGTACAATCTTTATGAATATACCCCAATCTATCTATAACTACATCAAATATCTAAAACAAGAATATATAGAAAAGAACCCAATAAAATAAATAGCTGGAAACCAATTGTCCAAGGTGGTAATCCCTAATTCTTGCTAGAACCTAAACAAGAGACTAATATTTAACAGAGCTGAATCAGCTTCTCAAATACAATAACCTTTTATAACGAAAAAGTGCATAATGTACAAAATAGGTGAAATTGCAACTCGCATAACTTTCCTTGAATCTAAATCCATTGTAACCATAGATAGTGCTGCAGGGACACCTAAGATCCTTAAAAAGAGATTTTAAATAATGAATACAAAATCCCATATAATCAAAACCCAGCTAAAAATGAATCCCATTACAAACGATAAATTGAGATTCCCCTGTTAACTAATTTAGTCGAGATTATATCACAGGATACAGTAAAATCAGAGGAACCATACCACACTGGAGAATCTACACCTTTGGAGATGATTGTCGAACCGTCTCTCGAGGCCGTGCTGGTATTGGAAAATTTACAGATGAATCTTGAACACCATGGGGCAACTCGACATATGGACTCTAAAACAATGAACAAGTGAATAAAGTTAATAATTTATATTTCTTGAAGTACAAAGAAAGGTGAAAATCTAAGAGAGATGAATGAAAAGGATTAAATAGGGAAATTAAATAAATTATCGAGATCTGTAATTAGTTCAGTTAGAACAATGCCCAAGTCATTAACAGAAATCTCATCTACCCTTATGACTTTTGCAGAACCATGTGCAGGATTAGTAATATGCCTATGCACATTATTCATAAGAGTCGCCATATTACATCAATTACATGCAGAGTTGAAAACTGAATGAACAAAAATGGGAAGGAAATAAAAATCAGCGCACACACAAAAGTAAACACACAGATTTACCCTAGAGAAACACATACTGGGAAAACTTTAAAGTGGGATCTGGGAAAACTTTAGCAAGTGGGGCCTGGGCCTTCAATCCACCATCACCCAGAAACCCAAGGCTACAAGCTCACTGGGGTCATGACAAACAACCAAACACCTATATCCCTTGCTCTGCATTTCCACCACGCTTGCTCTCCGATGTCTTCTCATTTCTCTCTGCACTGCAACTTAACTATCTCTCTCATCCACATATTCCCATCAAGGCTCTCTTTTAACAAAAGGCATGTTCAAATTCCAAAACACAAGACTCAAATCGACCAGCATCCCAACTGATCCACAATCCAACCTAGCAAGTTTGTTTCATCCGTAGTCTCTTTTGGGACATATTCATTCCAGACAAGTTCAGTCCAGGACAAATATATCCCTGTTCCTGCATGCTTTTGGGAGAAATTCATGTCAGCAGCACGAACATGTCAGGATGAGTTTGTGTCAGCACAGACATGTCAGGATGCATTCGTGTCAGCACCCACTCGTCTTGGTAATGTGCTGTCAAATATGATTCTTCAGAGAGCTTTGCCAAGCCTCCCTGATCATCCACAGATAGTTTTCAGGCCTCTATACATTGTTCTAAATACCTATACATAACTTCTTTAGCTAATCACAAGCCTGCAGAGACTACAGTACAAACTTCTTAGTGTCCTTACATCAGAGATATAACATACATGATAGTGAATTTAGTTAACATCAATCCAAATGGGATCAAATCAGACTGAAAGCTGTTTTTTAATTTATTACAAACATTTTGCAGTCAAGTATTTCTGTTAAGAAAAAGAAAATATCACCAATATCCTTTAGATGTAACTAATACATATTATAATTTCTAAAATAAGCTTTCTTATAATTTCTCGGTCTTTGGCTAATTGCCATACATTCCAGACCAAGGGGTTCTTGGGTTTAAGTCTAACGATATTAAAAATCTGATTGACAAAGCCGATCGATCGAATGGCAAACTTAATTGAGATTTCAGGGTTCGAGAGATAAATTTGCAGGCTGTGAGGGTAAAGAAAAGGATGGAATGAGATGAGAAAAGCCAACCAAATTTGTGAAAAACTCGGAGGATGTTTCAAGTGATTTGAAATGAGAATAGAATAATATCTCTAGGGACCTTCAACTTTGTATGAGTTCAAAGCCTTATCAGTAATAGGATGCACGTTTAGGGATAGGTAAAAATGCATGCACTAAAAATGGTATTTAGGTTGAAATTTTCAGTTTCCTTGTGGCCTTCTTTGAAGGATGAGCCAATGGCCAAGAGTGTGCTTCAAGAGAATTTTCAACCTTCGATAATGCTTCATTCAAAGTGGTTCCCAAGATTCCTAACATGGATTATGAGAGTCTAGAGAAATATAATGCCCACAGATGCATCGAAATTCAATCTGTGAATCCCGCTAATAGAAATTCATCCCTTGAATTTCAGAAATCGATCAGTAAGCTTTGCAAAATGTAAAAACTAAATTATTCTTTCTTAAATGTTAGACTAATTCAGCTTCTTGTACTCTTTGACCATGTGCATAAGGAGAGACGGGTACAAATTATAAATCAATACCTTTTTGGCAACTCTCAAATGCTAACAGGATGCGGTCCTGCACCACATCCATAACCCAAAACATCACAATCCAGCACAAAGGACTTGCTAAAATCTGGTGTTCCAGGAGTGGAGTAGTGCACATTGTCTCTTTTAACTTTTGAAATGTTTGGGTGGCTTCAGGTGACAATATAAATGCATCTTTCTTAAGTAAAATTGTGAAAGGAGCTGCTATGCAAACATAGTTATTACAAATTTGCGGAAATACCCCATTAGGCTCAAGAAGCTGCAGACTCTTAAGTGATTTTGGAGTTGACTACTCTAACCTGGCTTTGATTTTGTCGGGAATTACCTTGACACCCTCTTGAGAGACAATAAGACATAGATACTCAACTTCTTCAACTCCCAAATTACGCTTAGATGGCTTTGCATAAAGGCGATAATTCTCCAAAATTTGAAGAACGTGGTCCACATGCTTCAAATGACCTTCCCAATGTTTGTTGTAAATCAAAATATCATCAAAGGCGGCCCCACAAATTTCTGAAGGGTTATAATACAAAAATCATCAAACTTCAGAATGTAGATAAGGCATCAGTTTGTCCAAATAACATATCCGAAAAACTCATGGTGACCCTCATGAGTTCGGAAGGCCGTTTTAGGCACGTGCTCATCCATGATTCTAATTTAATGGTAATCAAATTGAAGGCCCAACTTTGTTAAAATCATAGCTCCACACAATTCATCCAACAAATCATCAATAACAGGAAAAGAAAAGTTATATTGATTGTGATCTTGTCGAGCACTATATAGTCTGAGCACATGCACCAAGAAGAATCCTTTCTATGCATTGGTTAAGAGAAATCACTTTAATTAAGTCAAATGACGTCTAATGCCAATATTCCTTGAACCATCTACTCGATCTCACTCTTTTGCACAAATGGGTGGTGATAAGGCCTGAAATTTGGCAGTTGAGTGCCCAAAATGAGGTTGATTGAATAATTGTGTTCTCAAATTGGAGAAAGGCCCTTGGGCATTTTCTGAAACACCTTGGCATGCATATGGATAATGGCCTTCAATTCTGGTGGAAGATCTTCATGGCTGTACCTCCAAGGAATAATAGCAAGCTATGAATCCTTTCGCTCCATTTTTCAGTAACTTTTCCATGTGATGAGAACTGATCACCAGTGATGATCCAGGTTGGAGACCCTTACTCTCATGGTCAATACAGTCATTGAACTATCAACACTACATCAACTCCATTCATACGAATACCCAGCATGGAACTTATGAGCTGGTAGTTCCCCATGGACATCTCAATCTTAGCACATTTTCCCTCACAAGTGATGGCAATCATCACCTGCAATTCAGGAGCTGGGTACTTCAAGCAATTGATTCAACCCACCACTTGTGAACTGATGAAGTTTTGAGTGCTACCCCGAATCCACTAAAATTTCTTACCTTTCAATTTTTAATAAACCCAACCACCTTGAAGGTATAGGTGATAATACCTACCAGCGCATGCCAAGAGATGATAGAATCTGAATTCAGAATTATAGCATACACAATGCCATCTTCTTCAGGTGGATCTTCCTCATCTTCTTCTTGGGCTTACTCGATGTAGCATAGCTACTTCTCAGCACCTTTGTGCAATTTTCTGAATTTGTTATTACAATTAAAACATCACCATTTTTCTCCTCTTGCATCAATTTGTTGTGGAGTCAGTCCTGTTGGTAGAGAATGCTACTGATGGCTGCTACACTCGCTATTGCCATGTTGATAATGGTTGTTGCGATCCAGCTGGTCCTATCACTGGAAACAACTATGGTGATCCCTGAATGCCCAAGGATTGGATCTCTGTAATGCCATGTATTTTGCTTCCAATTCACAAACCATTATGATAGCACCATTGATATCCTGAGGTTAAGAGGCGGACCTCATACTGAATGGTATCTATTAACTCCCCTATGAATAAATCCCACGTATTTTCCTCGGTGATGTCTTATGCTCGTAAGCTTGGCCTTTGAAATTCTGTAACATAATATCCTACTTATCCCATTTGGAGGCTTTGTTAGTTGGCTAAAGAAGGTTACATTCCGAGTAACCCCAAAATGAGCTATTAATGCATCACCAAAGTTAACGCACAAATGAATTGATGGTTTCTGCTCCTCCATCCACGTATACCACACATATTTTTCATTTTTTATGTGCAAGGGTGCCAATGGTACTACCTTCTCCATATTTGGGTGTGATGAAGCTTGAGCAGTAGTTCCATTTGTCTGGCACGAGTGAGAGGTTCTTTACCATCAAATTTGTGTATGTCCAGCTTGGGCATAGTGAAAAATTGAGGCCCTGTGAATCCTCTATCAGTAAAGTCTACCTTAGCCTCAACTTCTCCCATTGAAGCTGCTGCCACTGTATTGATTGAAGATGATGGAATGTTCAACCAACTCCTGAGTGCATCTAGAGTTTGTTATATGGTAAGCAACTAATCACTCTATTGTTTCAGTCCCAAAACAATCCGATTAATTTGATCCAGTTGGATCTTCTGGATCTGACTGACCCTTGAAAGTTCACTTTAAAGATCTAGAGCTGGTTGGTGAGCCAATGAATTCATCATCTCAGAGCCTGTGTTTCTTATTTAGCTTCTCAGATCAGCTGAAGTCTCCTCGGATGAGCTATATCTGATGCATGACAATGATTCCTTTCCGAGGGGTTGTTGTATGTACCATGGGTCTTTATTACTCCAAAAACTGCCTATTACAGTTATACCAATGCAATCATCTCGAGGCAGCATCCAATGGCAGGGATGTCCGGTGACAGGAGATGGACAATAGAGTTTCCAAATGGGTTGGGGGAGTTTTGCAATCGTCTTGACGAGACGAATCCAATGGCATATATGGCCAACAACCCTAAAATCCTATGTTTTTAATAGTATACTCCGTATAAAAACCCTTAATTTCTACTAGATTGAAAGATACCCCTTATCATCGATATAATCTATGTAATCTCAAGATCACAAAAAGAAACTACTGCTACATAGACCAGAAGACAGTAAATTGGCAGAAATTTACACAAAAATTATCAGATCATACCTTGTCCGTCCTTCTCACTGGCTTCCCACACTTGGGCCACACAATTGCTTCACCAATCACCACTCATACCAATTGTTATGGTATTACTATGTCCAATAAGAGCATAACCATAGATCCAATAGAATAAATTGTAGATTCATCCCAATATCAATTGCTAAAAAAAGCAAATCCAAAAAATAAAAAGGAGTTTTGGACAATATCAACAGCAAAGCATGGCAATATTGGCATAACAGAGCTCAATACAGCAGTGAAATAGATGAAGTGTGCAAATCCAAGATGTGAAATATAGATGAAAATATGAAAAAGTGATGTGAAGTACAAGGAGAAAGCAGAGCCACTTCAAGCAGGCTACCTCCCAAAAGCACTCGTCTAAGAGCAAAACATACAACTCAATGCCTAACAATTGACCACCTAGCTCCTATATATATATAATATTAGGTTGGGGCAACCTCAAAACCTTAATGGAGCCAACTAGATAGAATTTATAAAATCTAGAAACTAACATATGACGTGGTCAAATGTAATGCTTGCCATGCATTGACTACTGCATAATCTGACAAAACATAATGACACATGGAAGGTTAGGGCCATAACAAACACTTACCTCTACCTCGATCCTGTGCACCACTATCTTTACTCCAATGTCCACAGCTTTGTTTTGCTGATGTTGATGTTGCTTTCCAGTAGAGTTTTCTCTGAGATTTTCTATTTATCAAAGAGCTCAAAAGGACTGGCTTTCAGTAGGTTGCCTTTTCAGTAATAGTAAATGTTGTTAGGAATTTTTCGTAAGAATATGAAAGACCATTTCATGCAATGTCCAACTCTTCAGTGCCTACTTTACCTCCAATCGTGTGAAGCTGATCTTTAAGATCCCTTTTGTCAAATGCTTTGTCCTTGAATTGCCTTCACATATCTGCATATTCTAATGCTGTTTTCTAATCAAGCTCTTGTCAGGTTACATACAAAGATTTGAGCTCATTCCAAGCAGTTTCGGCATCATCTAAATGCTAGACATGTTTTAGCAAATCATTCGCGATGGACAATGTTATAAAAATTAAGGCCTCCCTATCATGACCATCAAAAGCTTCCTTGTTCAGATGAAACCAAAACAAGTTCTATTCTGTAACGTCTATAATCTTTCAAAGTTTTCTGTACTCAAGAATTGTGATTAAATTTTTTATTTAATTTTAAAATATTATATGACAGAAAAGGCATGTTGTGCTTCTTACATCAGAAAGCTGAATTGGGAAAGGTCTTATGTGTTTTATGCAGAATTATTAACTGTACTGGCTAAAGATCAAATGCACTTGTTTTAGCAGATCATGTCTATTGCACATCGCAGACTCTCTGACAACTTGGAAATCATTCACAACAGTTAATCATGGAATTCCTATAGAATGCATTCGTGGCAACATTCAAACCCTGCAACCGGATTGCCGGGATTTGGAGCCATGGTAGTCTGGTAGAGGTGCTAGAATCAAATAGCTGTGTTAATTCTATAAACAAATTCAAATTTGATAAGTTTAAGATCTGCATATTTTACAATAGAATATGCTAAGAAGTTGATGCATTGTATGTTTAACAAATTTCATAAAATTGTTAAAATAGGTGTTCTCCTTAATAAGTCTTTGGATCGTTTGGAGACTAAATTTCGTCCCCGTGTGAATGGTTGTGGGTGGTCACCCATTAGTTAGCAGGCCACTCACTCTTCCATGCATGAACTCCACCAAAACAGCTCAAGTAGATGACAGAACATTGAATTGATGAATAATGTCTTTGAAAAGTGTCACACACAGCTACCATGGACCAATGATGCCTTTCACTCTCATCCTTACTATTTCCAAACTGGACTACTATACAGTTTATTAAAATTCATCCATAACCTTTCTTAAAAGAGGAGAACCTACTTAAGAATTAATTTGGGTCCCCAAAACTCCAAATTGCCTACCATAGAACCTTTAGTGATAGCAACACAAGTGAAAATTATGAATTAACTAACTCCCATGAAATAATTCTTAGATTAATTTTTATAAAAGATTTATGAAGCAAGATAACTAATTTGATTTACAAAACTTCCTAACCAGTTTAAAATAAATTTGGCATGCACAAACACAGCCCAATTTAACTCTACTGTTATGGCTAGCAAATGGATGTAGTGGAAAACATGGTAAATGACAGTTTATCTATCTTGGGCTTGAATCATAGCACATGTACCAAAAGATACAAATCACTGTGATAGGAGCAAACTTAAACGGTTGCAGTTCATCTCGTCAAATGTATGCAGGCAAATGCCCCATCGCTTAAAATACTAAAGAAGATATCAGGAGTATGAGAGCTACAGGTGTTCTCGACATTCAGAACAAGCGAATGTGCAGTAAATAAGGGAAAAGACATCATTTCAAATGGAAAGGGTGCTTGAGACGCTCCCAAAGAAAAGGACCTTGATAGACCAGACACCAGAGAAAATGAAATAACTTGGGCTTGAGCTTGGAATTCCAAATCCTATTTAGTCTGCCAAGCCACATTCTAGGCGATGAATTCAGATTCTATTGCTTGTTGAGCTTACACAAAGCCGAAGAAAATGGACACAGTCTGATAGAGGAATCGTTTTGGAAGGCAGTATCGCAAATCCACCACCAATCCTTCCACCAGGCAAGTGGAGGTTGCAGACCCATCTTATGAAGCATAACATCTGGCATCAATTCCTGAATACAAAAAATAGAAGGTAAGTCTGAATAAGCAGCTTACATTTGGTTTTTCTGAGAATGCCATGGGATCCAATCACATGAGGAAACCAAATACCTTCCTTCAAAACCAAATACCAAACTGGCGATGGAACTGCGATACTATTTTCCAAAATTACTCTCTAGGACTCCTCTATCAAAACATGAGTCCGTTTTCTTCGGCTTTGTGTAAGCTCAATAAGCGAATGAATCTCAAACTCTCACACAGAACATGGCTTGCCAGACTCAATTGGATTTGGAATGCCAAGCTCAAGCCCAAATTATCATTTTATTTGGTGTCTGGTCTATCAAGGTATTCTGCTTGGGGAGCGTCGCAAGCAAATACTGGAACTCCTAACCCCAAGTGCCCGGCCTACTCCTGACCTGAAACATTCAAGCACCTTTTTTTGGACTTCCCTAAGAACCTAGATTACCTGGCAATGGATTCATAGCCCATTTCAGCCTTATCGCCCAAAGCCACTCAATTGGTGCATGGCCTTCTTTGGGAACAATGCTCAGTGGCCCTCCATACCTTGCCTTTTTGTGGAATTTTTTCACAGCTGTCATTTTGTTTCAGCTATGGAAGTCTGAAAATAAAACTATTTTTAACAATGAAAAGCTTTCTATGCAATTCTATTTTAATGATGAAATTCTCTTTTAATGATGAAGTGCTTATTATTTCTTCAACTTTTCTGTAGAACCAAACATAGGCAGAGAAGGTGTCTCTCGAATTTCAGCATCTGCAGGAGTGCCTCAACCACTCGGGGAGTGCTCCCTGCACTATGAAACGCGTTCCTCACGACCACCCCTTGCATGGCACTCCTCCACCGGCAACCAGATGTCAGCGGAGCCGTTCCCACAGCCGCTTCTCCTCCCCTCCCCCTGAGCGGGAGAGGATGGAATCCACCACCTCACAGAAAGTCCTCTGCTGGCCCGTCTCAGTGCAATTCACCTATGCAAGGTGGTGAACCAGTGGGGTCTTACATGCCACCGCTTCCTAGTTGGGAAATCATTGTCTCTTTGGCTCCTTCTAAAACCACTCAGTATGGGTGGGTGGCACCTGATCCTCCTTCGGCTGGAAGCTCTTATGGGGTGCTCAGCCACCCAAATATGATATGCCTCCACCTCCTTCCGCTACTATGGCCAATGCCTACCTTTCTTGTATCTTGATGCTTTGATGTTGCTTCTAAGTTGCCATATGTAGCAAGCAGTTCTTTTGTTTTGAGCCGTGTTTTTTACCGGCATGGAGATTGGACCCACCAAAACCAATCAACAAACTTTTTGTTGTAACCATCTACATATATTATTTTTCTTTGACTAATAGTTATATTGATGAGTTTCAATAGAACAAGGGAAAAGGTGGTTGTAAATTTTTCCCATAAACATCACAACACAATCAAGTTCAATAATAAATTGGATCAAAGACACAATATTGTGAAGTACCTGAGTGGGATGAGAAGCCGAGTTGGAAGAATTAGGCAATGAATCTGGAGAGCTAGTATCGTTGCTGCATTCTTGTCCATCCAACTTAGGAGTGTTGTCTCTAAGTGAAGTTCCATTTTCAGTGGGTAGCTTTGCAGTCTGTAAGCATGATAAGCACCCAATTTTAAGTGTTCATAAAGCACATCAATTAACACACAAAACAATCATGTCATTATGCCAAAGACAACAAATGATGCATGGATCTTAAGAACCCAGTTTGAATTTTTCATAAGGAAAGTCTATATCATCTTCAAGCAAGAGATAAGGAATAAATACAAAAGGCAAGCCTACATGTGCTTAGATCACAAGAAGTAAAAAAATTCAAGAGCATTCAAAAAAACAATTACTGCTTATCTTGAGAAACAAGTTGAACAATCAACTGATTCTGAAATGGTAAAAAGAACAAAGAATATAGAGGGACAGCATGGTATGAACAAATTAATTCCTCGCGGCATCCATCTAGCAAGACAAATACCGGAATGGTTTTTAAGGTCTTCAAAATTTTAACAGAGAAATACATTAGCATGAACGAGACAACACGCTGTTAAGTCAGTATGATTAGAGAATGTCTACAGGTAATATAGATGGTGTCATTTGTAATTTAAACATTTTCTTTGTGCTCATTAATATAAATGGTGTCGCTTGTAATTTAAACATTTTCTTTGTGCACTGTATAAGGTTGTCTGCTGAAATCTTGTTAAACCAAAAAAAATGAAACATAACCATCTTTTCTATGACCCATGGTAATCATGTAAATAACTTGCACCCAGCATATAGAAATATGATCGATGGCCTAGAGAATTGAACTAAACAAGAAGTTGACTATTCTTTCCTATGTTCCTTGGGTAGGCACAACAATTAGGTAACATCCAAAGAAGCTCACAATACATAATTTTTTAATGATATGGAAAAGATTGGCAACAAATAATGCATTAAAAGGGAAGTCAGATCACTGGACTACAATCCTGTTCTTATCAAAGTTGCATATATTCTCTGTACTAGAAAATGATGTCCAAGCTTTAATGTTGGACATCACATCCCCCTTTCCAGTTGGCAGTAAGCATGCACGAATAATGAAAATAAAGCTAGACGAACTGAAAAATAACGATGGAATATTATGAACACCACAAATGTACTTCCTCGAAGACCAAACTTCTGGGAAACCATTCTTCCAAGAAAAACAAATAGAAAGCAAAACTCCTACCACATTTGACTAATACACTGACATTCCCCTGAACAAAAAGATTAGAAATATACTGAGAAAGTACCTCCATATGCAAGAACAATGGGAAAACTTACTTGAAAAATCTTCCCCAGAGTTTTTAAACCCTTTGCACGAGCTCGAAGGTCTTCTTTCTTTACAGTAGTATCTTGCAAGACCTGTTAAGAGGTTTCATTTGTCAATGTCTTCTCCTTTACTATTTCCTAATGGTTCTAACACCCATCATTTAAAGCGCAAGGATGAACATACAATATCAGTAATATAAATATTACAAGCCAGACAAAAACATATCATCAATAGAATTAAGCATTCCTCCGACCTAGATCACACAAATCTCAAATACAAATGCCTAAAATAAATATGTTACAAGTCCATATATCATAAACTATAGGCCCTGAACAGCTGGAAAAGGCTTGAATTTCTCCAAAAATCTTACCATCTGGCACACATGAGAGAGAGTGGCTTCAATATCAGCCACATTCAGTTTCCAAAGTGAGTTAATCATCAATTCTTTGTTTGAATGTATGTATGCTTCAAGGTCACCTTCAGAAAAATTTCCTTCACCGCTAAGTTGCCGTTTCATATCCTCTTGTAACTGTAGGAGTGCAAAGGCCCCTATCATACCAACAACCAATAAATGGGCATTTTGTCAACAACCATGCAGTGCTATTCTAATATTGAAATTATATTGGGGAATAAAAATTGATAAAAGGGCCTAAAAAAGATATCAACATATGACGTAGAACCATTTCAGGTGTACCTTGAGGCTTAAGCTAATATTTCTGAGCTAACTAAATTTATCATACAAGCTAAAGTATCTCCAAGAAAGCTAAAGTGCACTAACAAACCTGTTGCTGCTGTTACTTGGGATTTTATGAAGTGTCCTTTGTTTCTAAACCATTCAGCTACAAATGGTACACCCAAATATATGGCTTTCTTTCCAAGTTCCTTTGCAGCTTGCCTTGCATATATGTAGCCAATTGTTTGCAGCATATTCCCTCCATAAGCTGTTGGAAAAAGGTTAAAGAAAGTGATTAACATAGCTATAATTAAATACTTTAAATAAACTCTTTCAGATCAAAACTAGCCAACCAAGACTACAAACAAATGTAAAACTATGCACCAGTTAAATTATAAACTGAAGGATTTCATACAGGAAAATAGAATGAAAAAATCTTGAATTCAATTGAATGGGATGAGTTCAAGTGGTAAAAGCATCGGTGCTTTCATAACAGACTCCCAAGTTCAAATCGCTGGAAGACATGACAAAGTATTGAGATTACGTAAAATACCAAACCCAACTCGGTAGGTAGAGCGTCCTCCAACAAGCGAGGTCAGGTGCAAATCCTAGGTGATTTTGACAGAAGAGATATACCTCAGTCATGGCATCTAAGCCAAACAAAAAATAAATCTCAATTATAGGTACACATCGTCCATGTAATAGCGTGCCACATATATTTATGACAAAGGAACCACATAACAAAGTATTTGATTCTATAATTGGTTAATGGAAAATTTAGCAAGAAATTGCAAGATAATTTCCAGATATTTTTTGAAAGGGAGGAGGTTCTTAGAGCATCATTTATCTCCCAATTCTTGAACTTTTCCCACCAGTTCCTTTAATTTTTAAACTTTTTTATTGTGAAAAATTAAAGCCCTAATTTTTTTCTCTAAAACATGTTATTGATGATGTTAGATATTTTACCAAATGATTCTAAATCTATTTGTGTATGTAACTTTAAATCTCGTACTAACATTTTTTTTTAACTCCTCTGTTTAAGCATATGCTAAACTTCATCTACTATATATTTCAGTAAAATATTAATTAATTCACACTTACAGTACAGGACTCAGAGCTCACTTGTAAAAAAGAATTGAGAAGGATCTTCATTTTTTTTCAACCATAACTTCTGTAGAGCCCATTTTCGGTGCAATTCTTTTGTTGGGCAGCAGGCTTAATATTTTTTTCCTTTTTTAAATGTATTGTGCATGAAGATTTGATATAATAAATCGTAAAAGGGGATAAGACCATGAGCAGTCTGAATAAAGGAGAAGATTTGATATAATTTGAAATGGTCACAAGTTATTCACTTCCATCAAGGATACTCCACATGATTCTAAGGATTATGAGCCTCTGTGGCAGCATGATCTCCAAGCTGGCATTAAAGGCACTTGTTAAATCACATACTCCCACCCCCTTTTCAGTTTATGTTGTTCAAATTCTTTTTAAAAAAGGCCTCTTCATTGACAACTGAGAGTGTCTGTTCTGATGATGACTCTGTTAGCCTCACACAACAGCAATTGGGTTTCTCTGAGGCACCTTCCATGACAACAACACATTATTTTTCAAAGTATCCTGATGTATCTATACTTTTTTATGCGTTATGATCTTTAAGTATCCATCACCTTCTCCAAGCATGAAGAAAAACTCCATTAGAAGGTCAAATGCATTTCAAGTTTTTTTTTTTTTATTAGTAGAGGGGATGGCAGGTTTTTTTTAATTAATAGATGGAAGGCTAGATCCTTCTATTATTTGAATCTTGACATTGAATCTTATCTCTATATTAGTTAATCAATTATGTGAAATACAATTCGTTCTTATGATTATTTTGCTAGTTGTATGCTAAGTCACAAGGTTCACCGAATTTTTATCTAAAAATTTGGAATTCGGCAAATTCAATGCCCTTGACCAAAAATTCAGCCTAATTCGTCATGTTTGGCGAATTTAATGCTTAGACAGCAAGACATAAAACTAGCCCGAGTGGCAATACACTGCGCACGAAAAAACAGCGACGCCATGCCTATTAAATAGCATTGTTTTTCTTTCAAATCCACCCCAAAAAAATTGCGACTCGACTGGTTTGCAAGCTTGTCTGTCTGTTGGAGGAGTTAGTTCAGTTTTTTCACACTTGGAGGAGCTAAGGAGTTTAAAGGGTTTACCATAGAAGCGAGCCGATGTTTGGTTTTCCACCGCGTGGAGGACCTTGAGTAGATGGAGCCTGCATGGAGAAGCAGCAAATTTAATGCTTAGATGACAAGACATAAAACTAGCCCGAGTGGCAACACGTTGAGCAGGAAAAATATAGCGACACCCTGCCTTTTAAAAAAAATTATTTCTCTTTCGAATCCAACCAAAAAAATTGTGATTCGACTGGTTTGTGAGCTTATTTCTCTTTCGAATCCAGCCAAAAATATTGTGATTCGACTGGTTTGTGAGCTTGTCTGTCTGTTGGAGAGTTCGTTCGGTTTTTCACACTTGGAGGAGTTTGAAGGGTTTACCACAGCAGCGAGCTGATGTTTGATTTTCCACCGCGTGGAGGACCCTAAGTGGAGCCTGCGTGGAGGAGCCCATCGTCAGTTCTCTCACCCAACTGCGAGCCGTCGACCAAGGCAGGAGCTTTGTTAGGCGGCAAGTGGCATCCCAACACGTAGGAGGGCTCAAGATGGGAATTTTTTTTTACAACTTTTTTTTTAAACATCAAACTTTGGAGTCAATGATTTTAGCTTTTTTATTTTATTTTGTATATTAAACTTATATTTCCTCTTTTTTTTTATTTATTTATTTTTTATTTGGGTCTTATGTTTATTTTTATTTTATTTATTGAACTAATTTTTTATTATTTTTATTTATTTATTTTTTTGTTTATTTTAATTTTTTAAATTTATTTACAATTATTTAATTTTTTCATTTCTTTTTATTTATACATAATAATTTTTTTATTTTTATTTTTTATTTTTATATCCACTTGATTTTTAATTTTGTTTTCAAAATATATTTTATTTAAATATTTTTGTTTTTATAATCTTTTAAACTTTTAGAATTTTTTAATTATTATTTACTATTTATTTTTTATTTTATTATTTATTCTTAATTTGTTTTTTAGTTTTAATTATTTTTTTATTCTAGGAGCAAGAAGGCGTATTTGCAACGGTAGGGGCCAAGTGATAGGCCACGTTTTGAAGGTTACAAATGGTGGAAATCATATAGATCAAGTGCAAAAGAACTCCAACACTTTGCTATTTGAAATTTGAGTCAAGGAGCAAAGGTGTCAGTGTGCGAAAAGAATTGGGGTTGTTTTGAGCATATTCAATCTAAGAAAAGAAACAGAGTATTGTCTGAAAAGTTAGCAGATCTTGTTTATGTTTGAGGCAATTTTCAGATGTGCATAAACAAAATGACAAAAGAATCTTTTTCTTCACAACCCCAACCTGTTGCAACTGACTTGGAGGACACAAATGATCCTAACTTCTTTTGTGATGAATCTAGTGATAATGATGTTCATGAGCCAAGTGCTCTTGATGATATGGAACTTTTTGATGTAGCTAGTAGCCTTTAAGGCCTTAAGAGTATATTGGCTTTTGACAATGAAAAAAAATTTGATGTATAGTTCGTATGAAGCTTAAGAAATTAGTATTACATGTTTTAGATTTTGAAACACTCAATTTTTCAAGAAATATCTTTAATATTCTAATTTGACTTATTTTTATATATTTCTGATGTTTTTCTATGGTTTGAACTTAATCTATTGGCGAATAAGAACCGAATTTCATCCTCGTCGAACTCGAACTCAACCCTTGTGACTTAAGTTGTATGTAGTTCATTTATAAATGACATTTGAATTGAATTGTTCATTTTATTAAGTATTAGTAAGAGATAATGATAATGTGGTTATGTAGTTTAGAATGGGGGCATGAACACTTTCCAATAAGGTACAAATGATACTATCATAGGGATCAAAAAATAGCTTTGCAAAGGTTCACCATTAGTGATGAATTCTCCTATAATCTCTATTCACAAAATACTTATGAATAAATTTTGTTATTGTAATAAAATTACCAAACTTTCCATACCATGATGGTGATTTTAACCAATGTTAAGCGGCGACTCATCCCCCCATCTTAGAGCCATACGAGACATTTTGGGGACGGAGGAACAGGGCGGAATGTCCTCCAAAAGTACCAAAAATATGAAAAAGGGGCGGGGGAGCGTCTACTGAAATTCAGGGACATTTCAAGGATGTCATGACATCCCCAAATTTTCATTTTTATTTTTATTTTTATTTTCAATTCTTTTTTATTTTATTTTTAATTTTTTGTATTTCAAATATTTAAATACTAGTTAAAATATCTTAAATATATTGATCTGAAAAAATGCCCAAGAGTTATAGATTTTGAGGCATCTATCTTATATTTTTTGCATACCATATTGAGTAAAGAGTTCAATACGTTGTCCACAAAATACATGTTGAATGGTGATAGATGGTCTCAATCTAGCTGCACCACTGCATCGAGCTCGAAAAAATCTTTACAAAAACAAATGGGCTCCAAACTCCACCATATGCCCAAGATATAACGATTTTTCGACTACCTTCTCCGAGCAAGAAGAAAAACTCCCCTATGACAGTCAAATACATGTGAAATTTAAGACCGCCCATTTTTATTGATGTCGCACTATTACACTACACCACCACCCCAAGCTGCTATTGTAGGTTACACCTATCAATGTAAATATATATATATATAATTAAAAATTTTACTGGCTGAGCCCCCACTCTCTTCCCCTTCCCAGCCGTCCCCAAAATTTGGGATTTTTTTGACATCTTGAAAACCATGTACCTAAGAACTAGGTAACTATGATTTTAACAAAGATTCTATGCTAGTTGATGAGAAATTTGCCAAGATTTTATAAAAATAAGTAGAGACGTTTTCTTAAAGTATACCTTAATACATCCCCAAAATTTTGCCATCCCCAATTGGGAACTTGAGCATCTCACAACCTTAAAAGATGGCTAGCTTACTAACAAAAGTGAAACAAACAAATAAAAACAAAAACTCACAAGTGAGAAGAATAAATACAGTCCCATTTTTTCAATTGATATTTCATCATTACCAATATAAAATCAAATAAAATTGTTAACATGGATTCATTACATCAACACTCTCCATTAGTAAATCGATGCCCTGTGCATTATGAAAATATTCCAACAAATCAAACTAATTACATCACACAAGAAAAGTAGCATCCAAGGGAGCCCACCTCTAAGGGCGGTCTAGATCAAGAGAATAGGGATATCTTCAAGAGCAAAATAAAAGGCTGCATGCAAGAGGTGCAAGAGGTTTGGAAGAGATTAGACCTTTTTCAAAGGAGGGTCCACTATAGAATTACCCAAGACAACATGCAAAGTTGCATGCAAGATCTCGAGAGGAGACTCACCTTCTTCCAAGGAGAATCCACCAGCATCTTTACCCAAGATAGCATGCGATGTTTCTTATGGGGACCAAGCACTAAGCAAAGCTGATCCAACACTAGTAAAGTCTCCTGGTAAAGCAACGTTCAAAGAGGCAGCTTTGAAACCAGTTCACAAGATTTCCAAAAGGAATATTCATCAGCCCAAAGATCCAAAATTTTGTATGGATCAGTTAATGCTTCCTTTCTTTCTCTTAGGCAGGGTTTATTGTTGACAAAGCATCTTTGCCCCTTTTTGTTATCTAGAAAGTGAAGAGAGATCCAATTTTGCTTCTTTGCTTAACAAGAAAGGATTAATCTGTAGGTTTAATGGTTTTTAGCCCCCCTCTTCTTTCTCTAAGTGAGCGGATAGGCTGAAGTTGGTCTCCACTCATTTCAGATGAGGTGGAATTTTACCCTTGGGCCAAAGCATTTTTCATTGTACTTTTTATAAAACAAATGGACCAAGACGTGATTTACAAAAGGGGGGCTTAGTTTCATAAAGGGGTCGGGCTATTTGTGAAACCATGGTATTCAGATTTGGACACTCTAGTTGAATCCCATACTTATGTCCCAGTATGGGTTAGGCTGCCAAATTTTGCTCTGCATTTTGGGATGCCTTTGCCCCTACAACATTTTGAAAATGCTATTGGAAAAGTTATTTCCCTGGACAAGTCAAAAAGAGTAAATTCAAGACAACGTGTGCCAGTATGCATGTGGAGGCAGATCCAAGCAAAGGCCTCGCTACCGATTTTTCCTTGTTTGGGGGGTACAGAGGGGGGGCAGGGGGGTTGATTCAACAAGAACTCAAAAGTGGATTATGAGAACACTGTTTTTAGATGGAAGCAATTGATTTGAGTATGGACATCTGGCTAATTCATGCCTATGCATAAAGAATCAAGTCCAAAAGAAGTCAGAAGGAAATATTATCTCTTCCTATAAGGATTTTTGAGTGGTGCAACAAAAACAAAAGCAAAAAGCCGCTTGGTGGAAGGGTGCTTCAAGGGAGCACCATGGAGTTGCACCTTGCATTCAAGAAGAGGCAACTTATGATGGATATCAAACCTGTCTTTCTCCAACAGAATTAGGAGAATGTAAAAGCATGCATGAACCTGTAAATTCAACCTGTAATGTTGCAGAAAAGCAAGGTACCCCTTTAGAAAAGGCATACAAAAATGGTATGAAAAGAAAACAGGATTTCCCACTGAAATGGTACATAAACTGCAGCTTCAAATGATTCCAATAAGCTCAGGGGCAAGAAAGAAGTCTCATGCAGAAAATTTATGATTTTATTGTTTCTATTAGCTTAGAACTTGGAATTACTTGTAAGCATAAGGCAAGCATGTTCTGTAAAAATTTTAACAACAGTTTTAAAATGTTAAGAACAGGCATGCATGCTTGTTATTAGAAAACATGTAAGATAAAAGCAAGATCGAACAAAAAAAAAGTGCATGTTCTTGCAAAAAAGTATGCAAGGGGAGGACAAGAAAGCAAAAAGCAAGAAAATGAGACTTTTAGGAAAGCTAGAGGCTTGGTGTAAAAGCATGATGTAATCTGGTAATATTGACATTAATACAATTTTACCTATCAAAAAAATCTGATAACATCAACACTGTCCATTACTGAAGCAGTGCCACATATGTTATCAGAATTTTCCAAAAAATCAAAGGGACGCGAATGGTAGATCTAAAACCAAGTGCATGCCTAAAGGATGTGTTAGAAATCACCAAAGTTCTAAACAGCCAAGTCCAACCCTAATCGTTACAATTCAATGTACAAGGGAAGAAGATGAAATAAAGCGGCAAAACACATGTTCCCTTTCCAAAAGAGCCAATTAAAGATGATCATATACTGATGTTTTCCCTCATGGATTATTTATTCATTGTGCTATTCATCAACAATCAAATTGCTTGCTTTATGTTAATATTTTGTAGTTGGTGCAATACTTTATGTGCACTTAATATTAAGTTAACTTATGATAGTTTACCATACTAAGGTTAGCTTGTGCACATAGTGTTCAATTTCCTAGGCTTAGAATAAAACAAGATTAGCCTTCAATGCTATCGAATAGACAGCCACCTCTTTATAGGTCAATCACATTTGCCTATTTGGTGGCCAATAAGGAAAAGAGCCAATTAAAGATGATCATATACTGATGTTTTCCCTCATGGATTATTTATTCATTGTGCTATTCATCGACAATCAAATTGCTTGCTTTATGTTAATATTTTGTAGTTGGTGCAATACTTTATGTGCACTTAATATTAAGTTAACTTATGATAGTTTACCATACTAAGGTTAGCTTGTGCACATAGTGTTCAATTTCCTAGGCTTAGAATAAAACAAGATTAGCCTTCAATGCTATCGAATAGACAGCCACCTCTTTATAGGTCAATCACATTTGCCTATTTTGTGGCCAATAAGGAAAGGTAAGCTTGCTCTTGCTCAAGCTATATACACCCTCTTCCTCTCTATACATCACATCCATTTAATATGTTGAGTATGTTGATATTCTTTTGAGATGTATTATGATGTTATAATAGTGTGATGCCTTTGCATTATTCTTGTAATGCCTCATGTATTTCATATCCCATCCATTTGTTTGCAGAGCTATCATTTTGAGGAGATTATAGGTACTGAAGAGGTCATCTACGCATATCCCCATTTTCTACATGCTATCAAATATTTTAAACATGATATCAAAGCCTACCTCTTGTTCAGCCTTAGATGTGGATTTATGATCGAATTTCAGCATTCCCACATGTTTCTCCTTCTCTTGTATGTTTTCAGCCTCCCTATGTTGTGGGTTTTGTGAAAAACCATCTAGATTTTTTTTGTTTGACTTTAAATGGCCTTTTTTAGGCCTTTCGTAGTTGGTTTTTAATTTTTCTAGAAAATCTAAAATTTTCTGGATGGCCACGATAATTTTCCATAAAACTTGGGAAACCTACACGATATTTGGTGTTGTGTGTAGCTCTCTTGGGCATCCTTGTGGTGGCACATCTCAGCATTTACTTCTAACAATTCTTTAGTAATGGATTTAACCCATCCCATGCACCTCCTTTAGTGATGGATCAACCCATATAGTGCACATTTCTTCAGTGGTGGATCTGCCCACCCTTTTTCGGCATATTGTTGTACTACTTGTGTGTTGTGTGGCTTTATTGGGTAGCCTTTCAGTACTTCTCAACACCTTCAATCACGTATGTTGTAGTAGTTTTTTTAGAGACCCTTGTGGCATGTCTTGATTTTTCGAATGCAATTCTTTGTACTTATTGTATATGGGTACCTTATCAAGCCTAGTTGTCAATACCCATCCCTACATTTCAAATTCATCAATTTTGTACAGCTTCCTTAATTTGCACTTAAGGGGGATGTTGGTACAATATTTTATATGCACCTAATATTAAGTTAACTTAAGATTGTTTGCTATACTAAGATTAGCTTGTGCACATAGTGCACAATTTTCTAGGCTTAGAAAAATACAAGATCAGCCTTTAATGCTATCCAATAGTCAGCCACCTCTTTATAGGCCAATCACATTCGCCTATTTTGTGGCCAATCAAGAGAGGGGAGCTTGCTCTTGCTCAAGCTATATATATATATCCTCTTTTTCTTTGTACACTGCACCCCTTGAATATATTGATTATGTTGTTATTCTTTTGAAATACATTATGATATTGTCATAGTGTGATGCCTTTGCATTCTTTTTATTATGTTTCACGTATTTTAAATTTCATCCATTTGTCTGCAGAGCTATCATTTTGGGGACATAATAGATACTAAAGAGGTCATCTATGCACATCCCCATCTTCTAGATCTGCAAATCTACATGACAAAATTTCAATACTCTCTGAGACTTAACATTGTACATATCGTATATGGGTATCTTATCAAGCCTGGTTGTCGGTACCCATCTCTACATTTCAAACTCATCATTTTTGTACAGCTTCCTTAATTTAAACTTAAGGGCGGGGTGTTGGTGCAATATTTTAAATGCACCTAATATTAAGTTAACTTAAAATTGTTTACCATACTAAGGTTAGCTTGTGCACATAGTGCACTTTTTTCTAGGCTTAGAAAAAGGGAAGATTAGCCTTTAATGCTGTCCTATAGTCAGCCATCTCTTTAAAGGCCAATCACATTCGCCTATTTTGTGGCCAATCAAGAAAGGGGAGCACGCTATTGCTCAAGCTATATATATCCTCTTTCTCTTTGTACATTGCATCCGTTAAATATGTTGATTATGTTGATATTCTTTTGAAATATATTATGATATTGTTATAGCGTGATGCCTTTGCATTCTTTTTGTAATGATTCATGTATTTTGCATTTCATCCATTTGTCTGCAGAGCTATCATTTTGGAGAGATAATAGGTACTAACGAAGTCATCTATGCACATCCCCATCTTCTCCATCTGCAAATCTACATGACAAAATTCCAATACTGTCTAAAGACTTAACATTGGTTTTAGGATGTGATGACCCATACCAACCCATTAGAATTGTGTACCACGATTGTAATTTTTCCCACACAATAACATCCAATCTTACAATAAAGCAAAGCTCTTCATTTAGTCAATTAATTATTGGGCTCAAAGATCCTAAAAGCTCATTTTGGGGAAATACAATTCTCCTTATAATCAAACTCAAACAGATAATTAAAAAATAAAACACAAAAAAGAAGAAAATATAACTCATTCAAAGGTTAATTTCATCGGTCATTATTAAAAGAATATGTTAAGCTTACCCAAAAGCCTAGCTTTTACATATATAACATAAACCAAGATAAAATTTACCAGCATTATTGAGACGCTGAACCTCAGATTTAGCGTGCTCGATAAACCCATCCTTGTTGCCTTGCACATACTGGTTAAGACGATCTTTCAAAATCTGTGCAAGTTTTTCTTCCCTTTCCCTCTGGACAGCCTGCAAAAGTGCAACCACTGAAGTTTACAATAACAGAAAAAAGAGAAACAAACTACTTTTCGAAAAAAGAGATTTTATTTCAATAAATTACATTGAAATCGGTACGTCTCTAGATTTCAAAATCCTTGGCGCTCTTTAGAAAATGTCCTACATTAACTGAATCACATATAGAGAAGATGAATAATAAAAAAAAATGTCATTTCCTTAAAAGATTTATCCTCCATAGTTCAATCTTTGACAAAATTAAAATTAATATAAAAACATTTAAAAATTATGGAAACCATTTTCCACAGACTAAGAAAACTAGACATGAAAAGAATCTCTCATAAAATTCCAAGAAATGCAACTAGATTCGATCATAAAAGGAAATAAAAATGATAAACAATTATTTGCTCCACCAGCAGTCAATAACATTAGACCAAGTGAAATAGCATAATGATCTTAAACAAATGTGAAATTATTTTCACACATTTAAAGAAAATAGATACCCATAGTGTTCAACCTAGTTACATGAGGATTGCCTTTAAGTATTATTCATTGCCGACTCACAAGTCTTCAAGGATTCTTGTGCTTGTACACCTCTCATCCAAAAAAATTATGTGGAATAAAAAAAAAAATTATTTTAGAAATTCCTCTACTTGGAAACTCATATTCCAAGTAAGCACCATGCATACCTTCATTTTCTCTTGCAGTTTCTTGGAATCTATTTGTTCACCTTCAGGAAACATGTCAAATGAAGCCATTGATGCCATGGCAAGCTGACCTATATAGTCTTCAAACAACTCACTTCCAAAAAGCATAGCAAAGACTGCAGCTGGGTCAATCATTGTTTCCCTGCAGATAAGAAGCATATTGCACAAAGACAAGTTATGTCTAGACAGTTTAGATGCTGTAAGGTTTACTAGAAAATCATTTTATTGTGAGGGTGCGCGCACGCATGTAGAAATAGCAAACCATGCATTGCTAAGTAAATGAAACATTCAACAAAGTTAATATGAATTTGTTAAATGTTCATTTTGGTTTCTCAAGCAATTTAACTCTAAAACAAATGAACCGTGATATGTTTGGAAAAGTAAACACAAAAACAAATATTACATTTACAACCCTTACATGGTAAGGGCATACACAAATAGTAGATTAAAATTAAATTTGCTAAGAAACTTTTCTTTGTGAAAAAATGGTGCCGAAAGATCAATTATCTATAGATATTCAAGTTGGATTACAACCTTAACACAAACTAGATTATAGAAATGCCTATCTAGCCATATTGTCTAAGACATGATACATGTCTTACGTTGACACGCCTGCTTTTCCATAAGTATCATATGATGCACGCTGTGCCGGATCACTGAGAACTTGATAAGCTTCTCCCAATACCTGTACCAAAATATCCAGTTCTCTTTAGACAATTTGTTATAATAAAATATTGCAGCTTGAAATAATTTAACTTCTGAGGATCAGATGACCAACCTAATTCCTTGTGAAATTTATCTGATACTACAATTAAAGGATTTTGTTCACAGTATACTTATAATCTAAACTGACTGTGAGTGAAAATGGAATCTTGCTGACCATAATATCTGGTAAAAGTTTAATAATTCTCCAAGGTAGCTTACTATTGGATGCAACAAATTATAGTTTAACATTTGGAAAAGATAACACAATTTTCATCTGGCAACACCCATAAATGCAGCCAATAGTTTTTGACCAACAGTTCAAGACAACCAAGCATTTAAGAAACAATTACAAGAACATCTCTTAGAATCCAGAGTTGGCTCCTTTTAAAATAGACAAGCACTAATAAATATTATATCAGTAATAAGTGGTCATATTTGGCAAGAGATCGGTTTTGACTTCTACCAACCAGAAACAGATTGTACTTCATGACAGCTTCAGATTGACATGTTCCAAAAATACAAAAGGGGTAAATGAAGTGCAACAAAAGACTAATTAAAAACTGAAGACAACATGCCAATCATTTTATACACTTCGCGATGCACATAGAAATCAAGCACTGCCAGATATCCATCACTCTATAAAATATTTTGAAGCTTCCCTTGAGAAGCTACTGTTGGTGCCACAATATAAGTCATAAAAGAAGACATGTTTAAAATTTCTTTTGATCAGAAGTTAAACAAGATCCTCAGCATACCATGCCTTCCAACAAACATTTTATAGTGCTTTGATATGTGTGTGCCTTTCAAGGCACTGATTAAATAAATACAGATGCGCAATGAACACAAATTACAGAAAGATTAGGACTTAAAGAGATTGGGAAACAATGAAACTTGCCTGGAAATTTTCAGCTGCTTGAGGATCATTTGGATTTTTATCAGGATGGACTTGTCTAGCCTGCACTTACATAAATTTAAATACATCAGATGCCTCTATATTATCATCTGCATATTGTAATTTGCACCACATTTCAAACAATCTATAACTAAGTCCAAGCATTTATGATAATAAAAATTGCGTAATCAGAACTTACAAAACTGAATCAAAACTGAACTATAAACATTTCAGAACTTGATAAAGAGCTTCTATTCATATTCACCAACGACCAACACCAGACCAGAAGAAATCTGATTCAAAACCCAAATAAAAGAACTTGGAACTTGACAAAGATATTGCATTAATCTCCAGGAATGAACCACCCCATATTAGAACAGATCTGAAACAAAACTAAACTATAACATTCTGAGCATTAAAGATTGTTTTAATCAGAATCTCCAAGAACAACTGAGAGGTAGTTCATAGGACTCAAAATTGCATAGACCATAAAATCAAGCGTGTAACATATCAAACAAAAAAGTACATCAAAGGGAGGACAAAAAAAATCTCCTATGCCAAAACAACTAAAAGATGCAGCACAGCTGCAAAAAGTAAAGCATAATTAGAAGAAACTCAACTACCCATTGCACTTTCAACAAACTATATTAGAACCCATGACCCAGCAAGCAACATCCTCAACTCCGCTTGCTAGATCAGTTGTGTGATCTTCCAAATTTTGGTTTGTGAAAAAACAAGTAATAGCTATAATATCAGCCAGACGTCCATTACCAGCTCTGGTGTTAGTTTCAGGTGGTATAAATTGAACAGTAAATTCAACACTTGATGGTCTCAACGTTACAATATCTAGAGAAGAGAACAATAAAATTATTAGACAATGTTAAGGATGTTTTCTGATTGACAAAAGTTGAACTTCATATGTTTTGTAATAAAAGCAGCCCTGTTTATTAGTTATATGTAAATATGGGCTTACCAAATGAAATGTTAGCACAAGAAATTCTCATGTATAATTCACATTTAAAACACATTCCTTTCACCATTTGACGTGAACAATGCAGGGCCAAATATGTTATCAGTAACTAAATTGTTTTTAAAAAAACTGGAAAGATATAACAGCGCAGCACCTAAACAGTACCTTTCCAGATAAAATCTATTAGGATATAGCATGTTAATAAATGATGAGAATTTTGGATTTTTCCTTACAGTAGGATGAACCATTTATATACATATTCCTTTCACCATTTGAAGTGAACAATGCAGGGCCAAATATGTTATCAGTGACTATATTGTTATTAAAAAACTGGAAAGATGTAACAGCGCAGCACCTAAAAAGTACCTTTCCAGATAAAATCTATTTGGATATAGCATGTTAATAAATGATGAGAAAATTGGATTTTTCCTTACAGTAGGATGAACCATTTATATTTCCATTGTCCCTTTTCATAAATGGTTATGATCTTTATCAATTTATTTATTGTTTTATAATTAATACTAAGTTATATTACATGTTCTTCCTTCTAGAGATGCTTCAAAGCATAGTTACCAGGTTCGGCCGCATCTGGGCCAAATGCGGAAAAATGCGCATTTTTTTCGGCTCTCGGATTAATACATGCGGGTTCGGAGTCTTCAGACTATTTTTTATTATATAAAATTTTAAACATTAAAAAAACACAAAACCCTAAAAAGCGCAAGTCATTGAATGCGGAAATCCTAAAAAGGGACGGTTGTTTAGCCGCGGGAACCCTAAAAATCTTTATTTATGCGCCGCGAGTACGCAGAAGTAAAACATCATGCAAATCCGACGGTAATTTCCCAGCGACTGCGAGTGTAACGCGAAAGGCACGGCGAATGTTCATTCCTTACTAGATTAAAATATTTTACATATATATATATATATATATTTCCAAACCGGATTTTACCGGATTTTTCCGAACCTTTTCAAGAATTCCGCATTTCCGCATTTTTTTGGGCTCCCGAACGCATTCGGATTTCCGAACCTGGTAACTATGCTTCAAAGTAAAAGAACGATATTTATCATGTCTCAACATGGAATTAACAAAAATATGGATGTCTCTGTCGATAAGTTAAGCATTTCTCAACATGGCTCTTCTTCCTCTTAAAATTTCCACTCAAATACGAAAATGATGTGCTTTAGTGATGTGCACCATTTAGAATGCTTCTAGCAGGGGCAGTCTATCTTCAAGAGCAAAGCTCCCATTAACAATCTAATTTTGAATGAGCAATGCCAAGTACATTCGAAACAGCAAAAAGACAAACTTCTAGGGTTCTGTTGACAAACAATGACACCATTTATTCTAGGGGCTCCTTTAGTATTTGGACACGATTCTTCTATGGATGCTGACAAGATACTATCATTTCTTTGCTCCTGTTATTTGTTTAATTTGTTTATGAACCTCCCTTACTCTTGGGTAATCAGTTAATTTGTATTATCTATGCAAAGAAAAAATCTTGTGAAGCATGGATCCTATATTACATCATTTGGTAATTTACCAATAGAAATGCAACAGCTAACATGATAGAAACTACATAGAGGCTATAATCCTAACATGAGCAAGGATATCTAAGATATCAGATTTGGTACCTACATCCAGGGTCACAGGATACAACACCCCTACAACTAGGGCACATGTATCCATGTGCCAGATATGGATATGGGTGTGGTGTAGCTCAGATACGACCTGGATACCCGACCTGGCTGTATCCAGACATGGCCATGTACCTGATCTGGATAAGGCCTGATTCTTCTATGGATGACGACAAGTTACTATAATTTCTTGGCTCCTGTTATTTCTTTAATTTGTTTATGAACCTCCCTTACTCTTGGGTAATCAGTTACTTTTTATTATCTATGCAAAAAGAAAATCACTTGTGAAGCATGGATCCTATATTACATCATTTACCGATAGAAATGCAACAGCTAACATGTTAGAAACTACATAGAGACTATAATCCTAACATAAGCAAGGATATCCAAGACATCAGATTCGGCACCTACATCCAGGGTTGCAGGATACGACACCCCTACAGCTAGGGTACATATATCCACATGCCGGATGTGGATAGGGGTATGGTGCGGCTCAGATGTGACCTAGATACTCTAACTGGCTGTATCCATATATGGAAATGTAACTGAACCGTATCAGATAAGGCCCAATATGGTATTTGCCATCTGTAGTCATCTAATTTTAAATTTTTAAAAACTGATTTTTTTTTTTAAAAAAAAACTCAAAAGGTTAAAAATATAATAAAAAACACCAGATGACCCCCTTAAATGCATTTTATCCACAGCAACAGAGGACGCGAAGGTGAATAGGTGTTGATTTGCTCTTTTCCTTCATATTTTCACACTGGCTCTAATTGGCATACTCTCTGTTCATTTGAAATAAATACAGATTAAATTTATATTCTAGCAAACTTAGGTATTTGAAGTTAGATATAGGTTGATTTTTTTATATTTTAAAATAATTGTTAAGTTTAAATTTTAAATTTATTTATAATATTGACTTACAATCTAGTTGAACTTGAACTCCTAATCAATTTATAAATATTTATTTTGATTTATATTAATATGATGCACAAAGTTGTTTATAATTTAAAATCGATCTTTATTATAAATTTATTTATAATTTTATTATTTTTTTTTTTAAATTTATAATCTAGAATGTAATTATAATAGTTAAAATATAATATATATATGTGCTATATCCAACCATGTCCATATCAGGGGGTCTTTAAAATGATCCGATACCGTATCCATATCCATGCAACTCTGCCCACATCTAGAGAAGCCTCGAACTCTGAAAGACCATTCATTTGAAGGATCCCCATGAGAAGACAATTTGAATTGCTCTTGTCCTTGCCATATTGCCAAGTTGGCACCCAAAAAACCCATGCCACCAAAGAGGAACATATGCTGAAGGTAGAACATCTTGAATTGTTTCTTCCTTTTGGCACACCAGATAGTCCTAATCAGCAAACCCAGGTATTCCCAGTCTAGCACCTGGTGGACCACAAGCAAACCAAGAACTTACACATCAAATGCTACCCACACTTTCAAACATCATTTCACCCACCAATCTCCAATGTCCTATGGGTTCCCATCCAGAGAGTTCAGACAGCGCTTATCGTATAGAAAATTTATCTAAAGCAGAAATAAGCTTCACCATAGCTCATCTTCAGAGTTTCCAAATGTGTCCCTCAACCTCAAATTGCATTTTAAACAGAAGGACCTGAGGAATCATATTAGTGTCCATGTAAGCTAGACATATCAACAACAACTGAATGAGGAATCCAATCCACCACTATCCAGTCAAGAGATACCTCCATAACCAAAATCCCTTACTAGCCAACTTTGAGATGCAACCCAATTAATCTGGAAAAGAAGAAAAGATCATGGTTTAATCCTGTCAATAGTTGGTTTTAAGCATGACGGTCAGAATCTTTCACTCCCAATGGTGTGACAAATCACTAAATTCTCTTGCCCTCCATTTAATAGGAAGCTGTTTTCACCAATCACCTTCAGGACATTATTGGCGCTTTGTCTTAGCCATTGTTAGGATCTCACAGTAAGCATCCAACTCTTAGCAATATTTCTCATCACTTAGTATGTTATTTCCACTGATCATTTTTATGGTATCATCAAAGCTTTCTCCTCATTCTTGTTAAGATGTCAGACGACCATCCAATTCTTAGCAATATTTCTATAGTAAAAAAGTATTTGCTATCAATTAAATCTCAGAAAAGTCACTACTCTTTCACTTGTCAGATAAAGATCATTCCAGGAAACCCCTGCTATTCATAACAGAAGGGCTAGGTATAACAAATGATCGTGTTCATATACTTTATTTGAGAAAAGTGCCACATGAAATATAATGGCATTTCTTTTGTGTTTCTTGATTCCACAATAAGACAGGTGACAAAGGCCCGCAAGAAAGGCCAGAAGAAACAATGTTTGTTAAATTGTCCGTCATTATTCTAAAATACATTCTACAATGCATGGCACAATAAACCAGCATATTGTGTCTTTGAGCATCAAGTATAGAAAATATCTTGAAAGACCAAATAAACCAGCAGCGAGGTCTTCTACACGCATTTGCCTGTTTTCCAAAACATGTTTCTCCTTGCCCCTGAAGCACTGAGATCACATTATAGCAACACAGTCATCTCACGATGATCCTCTATGCTCTCCTATGCCATCTTTGTCTTTATAAAATTACAAGCAAATTGGCTTAGAGCTGAAAAGTACTAAACACTTAGACGAACTCTTCTATATTCTAACATTCTTCAGTATATTCTTCTTCTTAAATCTCAAATAGAAGGATTTTCTAATGGATAATTCAAAAAGTACTCTTGCAAGAAAGGCAACCATAATACAATATTGCAGCATCTGATTCTGCAAGAGGGATTGAAATCTGTTCCAAAAGCAATGCCTTGAATATAAGATTTCTGAGACACGCACCATTCCAGAATGATTCAGCACAGAGGGAAGTGTGTGCACAATTTCTGCAGATTTCACAGTGCTCTAAAGTCCTTGGAAAATCAGAAAGCATCAAATCCAGACCAAATACACTTCAAACCTCTGTTTCCCGGGTTACAGCACCAGAAATCATTGACCATTTTTACAAAAATCAAAGCATTTTTCAACTAATTCATTGCTCCACCTTCAACTCATATCCACTTAACCACACATTTGCACTGTAAAAATGGATTCCTCTAAATTAACATTCTGATGTCCACAGAGCAGAGAATTCCCCCTTTCTCAATCCAAAAGAAAAAGTATCTCCCACAGTATTCTCAACAATTACTAAATTGCGTAAAAAAACACTAGAACTCCATTGACAACTTTTTCAAACCGAAATTTTCCCCTAAAGGATTTGAAGAGTATTTATGCAAGACAAGAAACCATACTCCAAAATCGCAGCATGTGATACTGCAAGAGGAATCCAGTTCAGTACCAAAGCTATATCTTGAATACAACATTTCTTAGACGTGTTCACATTCTACAAAATTCCAAAATGTTTCAGTACAGAAGGGAGATTAGTATCTGTGCATTATCTGCAAGTCTCACAGCCCTCCATGGGGTTTAGAAAATAAGATTTCATTAAATCCACACCATAAACACTTTCTGTGCATTATCTGCAAGTCTCACAACTCTCCATAGGGTTTAGAAAATAATATTTCATTAAATCCACACCATAAACACTTCAAGCCTTTGTTTATAGGGACAGCTAGGGTTACAATACCAATTTCTTAAATATTTTCGCAAAATCACAGACCGATTCCTGAGACATGTTCACAATCTACAGCATTCCAGAATATTTCAGCACTGAAGGGAGATTGGTATCTGTGCAATTTATGTGAGTCTCACAGCCCTCCAGAGGATTTAAAAAATCATAAATCGTTAAATCCAATCCAGAAACACTTCAAGCCTTTGTTTGTAGGGATAGTCAGGATTACAATACCAATTTCTTAAATATTTTCATTAAATCACAGCTTTTTCAGCTAATCCATTGCTCTGCCTTCAGATACATATCTATTAATTACCATAAATATCAATTCCTATGAAAATTACATTGTCGACTTTGCCAAGAATTTTTAATTTTCCCTCTTCTCAATCTGAAAGAGAAGAGCACCTTCCAGTGTTTTTGTCAATAATTCAGCTACGAACATACGTAACGAGATTCAAACCGTTCTTAGCCATAAATGAAAAGAACACCACAAAAACTCCATTGACAACATTTTCTAAAACAGTATTTTGCTCTAAATGACTCGAGGAGTATTTTTGCAGATGAACAACCGTACTCCAAACCCGCAGCACTGAATGCCGCAAACGTAATCCAACTCAGTAGCAAAATAATATCTTGAATATAATATTTCTGCATGTGTTCACATTCTACAGCATTCCATAAAGCAGGGCAGATTGACATCTGCACAATTTCGGCGAGTTCCACAGCCCTCTAAAGACTTTGGAAAATCAGAAAGCATCAACCCACACTAGAAACACTTCGAGCCTCTGTTTTTACTTTTTAGTAATAGCCAGAGTTACAATACCAGGGTTTCTTGAACATTTTCAAGAAATCGCAGCTGTTTTCAACAAATTCATCGCTCTGCTGTCAAATTCATGTTTACTTTGAATTCATAATAACTGATTTCTCTAAAATAAAATTCTGGTGTCCAACAGGAAGAGAATTCCCCCTTCTCAATAATAAAAATGGCCAGATATGTTTTCTCAAAAACTCAGCTGCAGCCTTTAGTCAGGAACTTCGAAAAAGGACTTCGCTTGACCATAAACAAAAGAAAAAAGTAAAAGGGAAAGGTAACATTTTAGATCATGGCCAAGCCACACCCCAATTTGACGTATAAGACCAAGACCACAAGAAACATTCCTCCTATTTACCTTGTATATTATCTACCATGCACTTTTTATCAAAATTTCATTCACAAACGCACTTTTGTCCAATATTTCCTTCACAAACGCACTTTTGTCCAATATTTCCTTCACAAATATTATGAAAAATCTACTAAGCACTTTTATCAAAAAATAGAAAAATATACTAAGCGTTTTATCCGAATTTTTCATTCACAAATACCTTATATATTACAGACTTCAAGCTTCCACAATCCATTGTATTAAAGAAAAGTAAAAACTACAGGAAATTTGCGAAAAAGTTTAGGGGAGATCGACGTTTCGGACCACACTTTACAGTCCATCATCCAAGTTTTTTTTGCAAAACAGGGAACAATTTCACCTGACATAACCGAATTCGGACAGATAATAATCAAAACAAATTTCTATAAACGCACTGCAAATATATTTTTACAACGGCCGAAAAAGATGTGAAAACGAGATGAACGGTCCCTGCCCAACTCAAACCCTCGAACACAACGAAATTTACTACGATCTTTTAAACTCCGTGCTTTGAAGCTAAAATTCATCCCAGTATTTACAAGCCCTACGAAATAAAATTACATGAAACGAAACAATCAATGTTAAACTGAGAAAAAAAGGAGTAATATTAACGAACCGACCTTCATGTAATAAGCTTTCTTGATCTCTGTCTCGGATGCCATCGGACTAACTCCCAATACATCGTAGTACTCAGACTCCTTCACCATTTCGCCAAATTATTAACAGATCAGTGAAAAAATCCACCAGATTCAGCAGCTCACTAATCTCCCGTTAGTTAACGCTGACGGACGAAAACCAAACAAAAAAACACAGAGCCGAGGGCTTCTTCGCTTAGCGCAAAAAAGGGCGAAAAATGAAGAGAAAAACAGAAAAGAGAACAGCCTTTTGCTTCGTATTCTTTTTCTATTCCAGGAGCGCTGACATATGTGGCCGACGCGTGTTCGTAGATGCATACGCTTGATCTAATAAATGCGTCCGAGTAAGAATACTTTCGCCTGTAAAAGTTTTCGTTTTTTTTCCATCCGAAAGTTCGTTGCTTTGACGGAGTGGTAAGCGCGTATTTAATTATGACTTTTTATTTGCCTTTCTGTGTACGCTAAGCCTCAGAGGTCGATGCCGTTAAAAGGGTAATTTATTAAATGTGGATAATTTAATATTGAGTCGGTGACTCGGCTTTCCATTAACGCGGAAAAGCCGCGGTTTGGTCCTCGACAGTCCGCCGTGTTCATCGCGGGATGGGTCTAACTTGTTTTAGTTGGTTTTGGGGTTAGGGTTTGGTGGGTTTTCTAAAAAAAAAATTCTTTTTTTCTTTTTTTATTTTTTGGTTTGTAGAGTAGAGGGATTGTTATGTGGAATAGAATTTTTTATCGGTTGAAGTTCAAGCTTCAGTTTCATATGAAATTTTATTACTCGTAATAGGTATATTTTTATTGGAAGGATAAATAATTATTCAAACATTACATTTTTTAAAAAAGACGTAAAATTATCGATGGTCTAAAAAGTAATCAAAGAAGAGTTACGCAGACGGAAGAACACGTAGATGAAACAAAATAACAAATAGATGAGTAAATGGGACATTAACATGTAAGAATGTCTAAATGCTAAGGACGAAATAAATAAATATGTGATAGAGAAATCTAGGGGCAACCATGTGGACAAAATAGTTGGGATGGAAGAAAGTATATTACATCAAAGAGTTTAATCCCACATGAAATAACGAGGGAAAACCAAACATGGGGGCAGAAATCAAATGGAAAGCACAAAATGTTAATTGTACAGTTGAAGACTAGCTCGCATTATCTTAGGTGTGAAATAGGTAGGTAAAGAGTACTCAACAAATAATGATAAACAAGAGTATGTCTATTATATGACAAGGGGGAAGTGGAGAGAGAATGACACTTTATTATGGAATGCACAGCGTATAATGACATATGTACCAAGTACAAAGACAACTTAAAGGTCAACAACTTCAGTGACTTGTTTACAAAGAAAAGGTTAGATAGTACAGCAAGTTTTCTAATCAAGATTCATAGTAAAAGAGTTAGCATCAAAAAAAGCTCTGAAATTTTGAATGATCGGAAAGACAACCCTCATGTCAGAGAGTTGTGTTAACACAGCGCAATTTTGTTATAGCCCTCGATCCCATATGTTGTTCAATCTCATGGACGTTATTAAAATCTTTTATTCATTCAATCGATGGTGAGAAATGATGATGATTTATCAATTTGTTGTTGAATCGAAAAAAATAATTCGACAAAAATAAATTAATTATCTAATTTTAAATTGAATTGAACTATTTTAATTATGTCCACAAGACTCAACATTTTATGTGACCATAATTTATTATAGGTGTTTCAATTATCTAACGACTATAAATTGAGAGACGTGCTTCTTTAAGAAGGTTATTCCTTCCCCTATTAATTTGTATTAGCATCTTCTCCAATTATTTTATTTCCGTCTTCTCGAATAATTCTAATGTGACATTTAATCTCAAATTTTCATATCAGATGTCATTCTATAATAAAATGTTTCTTTATTTTTATTACTTCTTTGATACAAAATAAATATATATTTAATTTTCATTCTTTAGAATCATTCATTTACACGTCTCCCATCTAAATATATAAACTAATTTTTATCTTAATTATAAATATCTTCTCTTTTCATTTAATCTAAAATATATATAAATCTCTTTTTCAAACACTGTTGTGAATGATTAGTAGAAGATGGTTGCAATGTTTCGGAGATACTTAATGTGGAGTCATTTATTTGATCGATGTTTCACAAAAATGATCTTTTATATCCACCTCCGTCTCATGAAACAACAATATATTTATTTGTTATTTTTTAAACCGTACTTTAATCAACAATTTTTATTTCGTATTCGACTACTTTATATTTTTTAAACCGTACTTTAATCAACAATTTTTATTTCATATTCAACTACTTTATTTTTTAAACCGTACTTTAGTCAACAATTTTTATTTCGTATTCGAATATTTTATATTACAACCTTCTATAATTAACTTTTTTTTAATTTAATATAATATAAAAGATTATACTTCCTTAATATTCATAGGTGAACTTAATTTCGTAACACATTACATCTCCATAAGAGATAGAGGTTTTAAAATAAACAAGAATTTAAAGTGGTTATGCTAAAGTGCGAATCAAGGGTGACTTCATATTTGTAATGGAATTTTTATAAAAAAAAATAATAATAATATTTTTATCCAAACATGTTAGTTGTGAAAGAGTAGACAAAGTTAAAGAGGTGGGATGAGTGGCTTGTATAGTTTGGTCGGGTGAAAGACCCTACTCGATCAGTTAAATTATATTGTGGTATTTAGTTGGGTATTAAATTGTGTGGCGAATAATTTTATATTAATATAAATCTTATAAATGGTAGATTATGAATTTTAATTATACGTATTTTTAGAAGATGTATTAGTATTTTCTGTAATATTAAAATTGTTCGATCTCATTTCATTATTTTATCTTATAGATTTTATTTAATTTATTGTTATTATTTTATGTTTTTAATATGTGTTTATATATATATATATATAATTGTTCGATCTCATTTCATTATTTTATCTTATAGATTTTATTTAATTTATTGTTATTATTTTATGTTTTTAATATGTGTTTATATATATATATATATATATAAACTTCTAAAAATACGTATAATTAAAATTCATAATCTACCATTTATAAGATTTATATTAATATAAAATTATTCGCCACACAATTTAATACCCAACTAAATACCACAATATAATTTAACTAATCGAGTAGGGTCTTTCACCCGACCAAACTATAGATATATATATATATAAATAAAATTATAAGAATGTTTTATACAAGTCTATATAACTGAAGATAAAACTCAATAAAAGTAATTAAAGAATGTCATTAGTCAAAATATGTAAATTAGAACCAGTGTCAAGAATTGTTAATATAATATAAAAAGTCACAACACTGTGGCACCAATAAAAAAAGAGACAGCAGTAACACAGAATCAACAGAACATCATGCAAGAACCATCCTCAATAAGGACTACCAACAAACATTTTAATTAGAATTGTGATCATCGTCACATTACATTCCCATAGCCCCATAACCATCAACAGGGCTTAAATGACTTTTCGAGCTAACAAGTCCCTGTTGAGTAGGATCCATGGGCAGGGGAAAGTATTCAATTTTCCCAAGCAACTCCTTCATATTAGAATTCTTCACAAAGTTCATCAGTTCCTCAGTATCTTTCAGGTTACCTTTCTCAATAACCTTTTCACATTTTAAAGCGGTCTCATTAGCAAAATCATCAATAACCTTAACATATTCAAGGTTCGGGTCACTCCTAATGCCAATATTAACATTCCCACTACCAAGATCAGTGGGCATCACTACAACCTTAATCATAGTCAAGAGGTAAAGTAGAAGCAGTCTCGACTCCACCAACGACTACCCCTACAGTCTCGGGCTCCTCCTTCTCATTATACTCGTGTAGGGTAGATAGCACTGCCCTATTTGCAGCTAGTCAGGTATCCATCCCATTCTTATATGAATCTAAAGGCCCAATCCATCCAGCTACAAGATCCTCACCCTGATCAAAATAGGTTGACTTCATGATTTCCCATTCATATTCTGAAACCTTTACCTCTATAGCAATATTATGACTAATTCTTTAGTCAGGATGAGGAGTCATTCTTGGGTACCCACGAGTGTCAATCAAGTAGTTAGAGGAGATATTAAGCATGCATGTACTCAAAAACTTATCGATATCATATTGTGGAATTTTAAGTTGCAAGTGGAACTGCAAGGAAAGAATTCTAGAGGTAACTTCAACATTGAAGTTAGTAAGCACCGTGGTTTTAAATTGAAAAACATCCAAATTTCTTTGCTTCCAAATGTACCATAGGACTTTAGTAGAAAAAAACAACAAGAATTTGTGAAAAAAATAATGGACTTTCTTTCTAAAACAAACCTAACCAAAAGCAATGTTGACCTAAAGAATATCACAACCAGACAAGTAATTCCAAATTTTAAGATAGTTGTTCCAAATTTTGGCAGCAAAAGGAAAATTAAAAAAAAGGTGTTCAAAAGTCTTCAATTCACAACAAAGCACACAGTGAGGATGATCAAATCCAAAGCTTAAAATTATAGACCCAATAACAAGCTTATTATAAAATAACAACCACATAAAACAAGATTTTTTAGGTTTAAGGCAAGAGGCCTGTATCACTTGAAATCTAAACATTCAGTTATAAAAGGGATCACAAACATGCCACATAAGATTAAGACTAAGGTGATGTCTTTTGGAGAAAGCGAGTTTATCATACAACATCTTAGTGGTGAATTCACTAAGAGGCAGGCCTTTAATCCATTTAATGTTATCCCAAAATTCATCTTCCTCATTAAAGACATCCACACCTTTGGTTGACTGAAGAGCCTTAGATGCAAGGGTGTAATTCCTTCATGGCAAAGAAGGAATTTGAAATCTAAATTTAATTGCAACCCAAGAGGCCCAACCATTGTGAGAGAAAAGGTCCATGAGGTTTTTCAGACCCTTGGAGAACCAAAGAAAGGCTAAACACCCCTTAATTAATACAAGTGGTAATCTTTTAACAGTAAGGCTCCACCATATAGACCTATATCCCTGACACCTTGACCCCAATGCATTGAAAACTAGAGGAACAACAACCAAGTGTTTAACCATTTCCCAAGCCTTCCAAATAGAGCAGAAAATAAGCAAGCATGTAAGTTGAACAGAGAATGATCTAGCTAATAGGTCAAAAATATGCAACATTTTTCCACTTTAATTTTCCTTTAGGGAAACCTCTCAAAATATTGTTCCTTATCAATACCTTCCAAGGCTCATCCCTCTTCAAAGCTCCAATGATCCATTTGATAACAAGAGTGATACCTTAGAGCCTAAGGTCCTTCAAATCAAGGCCCTCAAAATTTATGGGTAAACAATAAATCTTCCACGCCACTTCATGCCTTTTTATATTACCCTTTCCATCAGACTAGAGGAAGTCTCCAATGATTATGTGTAGGAGATTAATATGAGACTTATTGAAGAGCCAATAGGATTCATAGTAGATATTATACGAGGAGAGTACTTTTTGGCAAACTTGAATTCTTTTTGGGAGTGAAAGAAGATAACCCTACCACTTACCAATTTTATCATTAATTTTAATATATAACAACTCCTACATATATTTCAAAGAGGGTAACAAGGAAAAGAGAATACCCAAGTATCTGACCAATTGATTCAGGGCTTTTCAAACCCATCCAAACTCTCTCAGCCAATCTGACAAAGTCTCATCCCATCTAATCGTAAAAGATTTGTGCAAGGCCACTTTTGACCAAGAGGCAAAACAATAAATATCAAGCCTATTAGCAACTTATTGTAAGTTATCCTTCTTAAACCTAGTAAATAAAATGGTATCATCAACAAAAAGGATATCAATAAATTTATAGTCATCAGGCAATGAGATACCTCTGACCGAGGGACCAACAACAATACTTATCAATAAGTAATGTAGAGCTTCAACTGTTATAACAAATAAGGAGGGGGGCAAGGGGGCATCCTTATATAATTTAATGTTGAATCTCAATAGAATTAGTAATCTTACCATTAACCTTAATGATAGCAGAAACATCCTTGAACAATACATTCACCATTAAACAAAACCTATCTAGAAAGCCATATACTTTCAACATCAAATCGATGAATGTTCACTCAATTCTATCATTGAATTTTTCAAAGTCAAGCAAGATCATACCAATATCACGACTACATTATCTATTGAGTATTGTCATTAATGTCAAAGGTGCATCTTGTGAAGGAACATCTTGTGAAGGTGCATCTTGCATGAGGTTGATGTCAAAGGTGATCGAGTGCATATTAGCATCGTCATTCTTAAAAGATAGAGTATTGTCATGAGAGAAAAAGAAATAGAGCATTTGAAGAGAAAAATAAATAGAACATTTTAAGACAAGTACATAGAAATTAAGGAAGGTAAAGGTACAAGTCAAATTGATATCATGATCAGCATGGAAGGTATAGGTCATTGATAACAAGTGCATAGGAAGCATAGCCATGACATGAAGAGATATGAGTATGACGAAATGAATTAACATAGGCATGTGAATGTGGTTTGGCACTAGTTTATTAGGTGAATAAGGTATAGAATCATCCATGAAAGTCTTAGGGTGAGCCTACAGGAGTGGGACCTTTAGTCTAAGTATGCACCTAGACCAATCCTAGACCCTGCGTGGCCTAACGAGGTATGAATATCAAATTTCAAGGTAAGTATGAATATATTAGCATGGATAGAGGTGAGATAAGTTTTTTTATGAATGTTCATAATGTTTGAGGTCATGGTTTGAAATAAATTACATGAATCAGTGTTTTAGGCCTTCTTGAGTTCACAAAATGAGTTGTCAAGACCCGAAAAGCACTTTCAAACATTCGTTGGCATGTGTAACCTCTGCATGGGAACCTGATCTATTAAAGAGAGATGGGGAAGGGTAATATCTAAGATCTCTAGGCATTGGTTTTGGATTCAAGGGGTAGTCCTTTATGAATAATCATTAACATTGAAACCTATGTTAAACCTCCCTAAAACCCTAATAAGGACCCAATGTGAAATATATTATTTAAATCAGCTCAAGATGGATTCAAATGACTGGATAAACTATTATATCATGTATTCAACTCTCCCAGGTACCTCTAGGTGGTGGTAGTTAGTTAGATGAGAGAGAAAATACAAAGATATAGGATTGTTTATCAAGAAAGTATTGTAGCTCTTAAAAGTTGTATTGGTCAAGAAAAGCAAATGGATGGGAGAAGAAGCTAGAGAATCATTTTTTATGTCCATGATGATTTATAGATAGGTTCTAGCCTTCAAATTTTCTAATTTTGTCATCCAAGTTAGCGAGTCGTAGACATGCCTAATGGTGTAAATAGTGCAAAACCCATACAGAGATGAGAAGATGGATTTGAGGGTCTGAGCATGTCAGATTGATGCAAAAAAGTGTACGAAGAGTTTATTTATGGATTTTAAGTAATGATCATGCTTTGTGAAGCTTTGGAGGCTAGTGTATATAGTGAAAAAGTTGCTCACAAAATGGCCTATATGGTTCAAATAGGACTGTGAAACATAGGATCAATAAATGGTCTGCAAGACCAATATTTGATATTAAACCATATGAATTTTCTATATGAGGATGTTTTGGAGATATCATAAGACTATTTAGATGCATAAAGAGTCATGACAAGTGTCTACATAGGTGTTGGAGGTTTAATTCAGCATGAGTGGTTTTTGAGGTAAATTGGCAATTTTGACTGAGTGAGTTGCAGAGATGTTCTTAGGCTCTTATTGCCCAAGTAAATGTGTTCCAAGAATTTGGGGATGATCTCAAGGTCATTTAGTATCTATCTACATGCTTATTTTGTCATGATTGAGTGGCTTAAGGGTATTTAAGTTTCATTTTTGTAAGATAAATTTTTGAGGTACAAAGGCCTAATAGGGCAGTTTGTCGTAAAGGAGTTTTCATAGTTTGAATGAAGGATGTAGTTCTAAACAAGCATGGAGGAGATCAGTAAAATTCATTGGTTAAGTGATTAAATATTTTATTATTATTTTAAAAATTCATATGGGCCTAATAAGATCAAGTTTTAGTGTTAAGAGAGCAGACCTAATGTAATTAGGTATCCATGAGATCTAAAGGATAAACAAGACCAATAATGGTCATTAAGTTAGATTGTTATATATGATTAAAGATGACCTTAGGGTCATATAGTTCTTAAAAATATGTTTTTTATGCCCTGGTTACATGACATGAAGGTGATCAAGCATGAGAGAGAGATCAAAAAGTTTTTAAGTGTACATGAGCCTATTATGACAATGAACTACAAGGAGTGTTTTTATGAAATGGTTGGATCTAAAATATCTTGTAGAAATTAGAGGCTGTTATATGGGGTCTATTTGAAGTGTTTTTGAAAATATCTCGTTGTCTATGAAAGTAAAATTTGTTCAAAGGAGATTAAGTATACATGTTATTAAACATACCTAATATAATTAGGTCTCTATGAGTCCTAATGGAGAAATAAGGCCAAATTAGTCATGGTAGACCAAAAGAGGTTCAAATTATGATTGAACCATGTTCATAAGATATCTTAAGACCTATTATATGGCTGACCTAAGAGGTTGAAGGTGTATGACAGACCAAGTGGTGTGTGATCATGACTAATATATATACAAAGTAGTTTAGACCTATTTGAATATGCATATAATGAGTGAAAAATATGATGCATGGTTGATTAGAAGGAGGTATTGAAATTAGTTGAAAACCCTCAAAAGAGAGTATATAAATCTACATGATAAGTTTGTATGTTGTCTACATATGAATATCAGACATACATGACCTAATCAGATTTGATGAGGATTAGACAAGTGAAGGAGCATGAGCCTTAAGATTGAAGAGCAAAAGAGTAGAGGTATGGTCATCATTTGTTGATTGAGAAACAATAAGTTCATAAGGTGATCAAAATTTAAAGGTGGTTGAGTTAGTGTTGAGTCACTCAGGGAGTTGGTGCTTCCTTTCAAGTGGGTGCTTGATAGTTTGGGGTTGGTACTCCAAGTTGAGTTGGTACTCAATAGAATTTGATCTTGTGCAAACATTTATAGGACTATAGTCCAATTTTAGAGGTCATAGTGGGTTTTTTCCCCCTTTAGGGTTTCTCACTCATAAATGTGTTATCTTGTCTGAATGGTTCTTTATGCTTTGCTAGATCTTAATGTTGTTTTCTTAGTTCATGAATGATTAGGTATAATTGAATGAAAGTTTCTAAAATATTGATTCACCCCCCCCCCAGTGAATTTGATTACAACATTATTGAGCCCAATGCATACCTTCCCATCTAGAGATGAGGTTGTCTAGGATATATCTACCTTAAATAAACCTATTCTAACTTTTTGAAACAATAAAAGGCAGTAGGGAAGAGATTCTCCTAGCCAAAAGCTTAGCTAGGATTTTGTAAGAGACATTCAATAGAGTGATTGGCCTCCAATTCTTAACATGGGTTTAATCTCTATCCTTTGGGATGAGTTTGACAATTCCTTTATTTATCTCCAGACCCAGGGAACCACCCTCAATAAGTTCCCTATAAATACCTATGTAGTTAAGTGCAATCCAGTCCTTATTATATTCATAGAACTCAGTAGGGAATCCATCAATCCCTAGGGATTTATCATCCTTCAAAGAATCAATTTTATATGTTATCTCATATAAGGAAATTTCACTATCAGTGAAAGTGGCTTGTTCATTGGACACTTTCTTATGAATACATTTAGTACAAAGATCCCTATAAAGCTCAATTTAAGGATTCAAGACATTAGACGAAAAAATATTGGAGTAGAAGGAGAAAAAATCTTTTTACATTTCAATTAGATCACTAGATATAAATCCACCATAGTCAATCATGGAGATCTTATTACTACACTGCTTCATTTTCAATAATTTAAATAACTTTGAGCCTTTATCCCCCAACTTGAGCCAGTTTAATCTAGATCAAACCTAAGCACCTCTGGTTATAAACTTTTGGTGTTGTCTTAGTTGATGCTTAAACACATAAATCTCCTCTAGAAGTAGAGTGTTATTAGGATAATTCTATAGGGTATTTTCATTATGAATCAACTCTTCCTAGGTAATACAAGCAATTTTATGTCTCATATTGGCATCATGTTGACCATATGTTCTAGTAAATTTCTCACACATAACCATACTTCTACTCCACTTTTCAATGTTGGAGGAGGAGTCCGTTGTAAACTTAAAAATATTCCATTAAGAAAAAATGCCCCCACTATAGTCAAGGTCCTTCAAGAGGGAGGCATTGAACTTATAAATACCTTTCCAGTCAGAAACACCCAACTCCATGTCAGTAGTCAAGAAACAATAATCTCAATGGGGTGGTGATCCAAAATGGTGAAGGGGAGCACCTTCACTGAGCTGATATTTTCTTCCTATTGTATTTTAAACATGTTCTTATTAAAATAAAATATGTTGAGTCTAGAATACACTCTCTTAGGATTAACCTGGTTATTGCACCATGTAAACGAGATGTTTTTATTATGTTTTTTACCTTGGTTAAGAGGATCAGAGATCTTGTGAATAAGCTTGAGCTTTGACCCCAAAAAAAATTCATTACCTTTCCAATCACGTGGCTCACCTCCATGTTTATCCTCTTTCTCTTCAACCATGTTAAACTGCCCTCCCCCAAAATCCAAGTGATATATTTGAGATTGTATGCTAGGTATTCCATAATTCAAACCTTTCCCTATAATCATTTGGATCATAGACATTACAAATCCAAAATGTATGATCATCTTCTTTGATGATGTCCACATTACTCTATGACATGGGGATGATTCAAAATTGAGGCTTCACCTTCCATTTGAAGTGGCACATAGTGAAAAGGGAAGCATTTGGCCAAATGAATTTGAGCACAAAGTCTAGTTTATAACCAACTACTTAACTTCTTGAAGAAGTAGAAAGCCAATATCATCCCTTAAATTCCTAAATTATCTAATAATATGCTTATGATCAATGGATTCAAGGCCTCTCACATTCTAGTTGATAATATTCATAACAAAGGAAGGAGGGGTGTATACCTTTGTGCACTAAAGGTCTTATAGCCTCCTTTATTCTGATACAATCTTGTGAAGCATTGAGGCACCTTATTCTCTTTAGCTCTCTTATTAGTATCCTCAATACAAGCTTGAGATCCCTTGGGTTTCTTACTATCCTCCCCTAAGGATGAACCCAATAAGGGATTGGATTCATTTTTCAACCCTTTTAACATTGATTTTAGACTTTCTAATAGGAAGGGAGTTAGAGTCCATGGGATTCAATGGAATATCTTCCTCTTTTGGGTCATCCTATTTAATAACAAAACTAGGGGCTGGAGAGACAACCATAGGGACCATCTCATTACTTATACCTTCTGACTCTAGAAACAAGGGACCAGGGGTATGGGTTTCCTTTTTTTATGGGTTAGCCAAAATAACAATGTATTCATTTGAAAGTCTCCCTTTCAAAAATAGAGTAAATTCACTTAGACTTTTGCATTGATCATCTTGGCCCAACAAAGACATAGGGATAAAACCTAAATACTCTAAATGTGGGCCAAACACTTCCTTGCTAGCACCAAATGGAATAGAGCATTTTGTAGCCTCACTCACATCTAGAGAGGGAGCATCACATGGAGGAGAAGAAGTGTTAACTTCACCCATAAACATATTAAATTCAATCACTCTATATTGCTTGATAGAGGGTGATAGGTCTTTATTAGGGTCCAAGTCAAAGCAAGGATTATCTCTCATAACATCTTCCACGGGAGTTGAGGCAAGTTGATCATTATCATTATTATTGAAACAAAGAGACCCACTCTACACATTTTATTCAATATTTTAGTTTTAACCAGTAGGGGACAAATTTTTTTAAGGTGACCATCCTTTTTATAAAAAGAAACAAGCATTAGACCTCCCAGACCTTTGATATAGCAAGTGTAAGTTTGTCTTCTGATATTAAAAATTAGGGTTTCTGGGAAGACCTATAATGACTTCAAGGATATAAGGACTCTGGCATGCATATGCACTAAAGACCTTCTCATGTCTTCAATCCTTAAGATTCATATGGGTTTAAGATTTAGGGGTAAAAAGTTCCAAAGTTGTATAGGGACATCTCCAATATCTACCCATCTTAGAGTAGATTTAAGGAAAATATAATTACAGTCCACCTTAGGGTTGCAAGGCACTACC